>OU015469.1:25255958-25551131 GCA_907164805.1 Brachyptera putata | reverse complement strand
ACTCAAAAAAAAAAAGCATAGCATTAGAATGATAGTAAATGATTAAATCCTTTCATACGAACAACATCTTTGCAACCAATGTATGTATTGACTGTTAAGAGATGTGAAATAATAAAAAATAACAGATCTCCATCTGAAGTTCACTCTGCAAATATTTCAAGATTTTTTCATGTTATGTAAATAAGTCCTAATTTATTGTAAATTTGATATGAAAATGATATGAATGATTGTGTTGTTGAAAATGAAAGTGATTGGCGAGACAGTCTCGAGTACGCGTCATTGTAAAGCGATTGCGTTTATCTAGAGTAATGAGATCGGGCGGGATATATTTAGATATTCACAAACTGGAATATTTAGTAGTTATTATTTATTACCCCGCACCAATTAACGTATAATGTCAGTGGCGTTATGAAGTAACCTATACGTACCCAATCTGTGTCGACATAACTTTTATAAAACTCATAGGTCTATATATTTTTATTCACCTTCGCTTTTTTCATAATTTATATTGTGAATTATGATTCGAAATATAGAACAATCAACGATGTTATATTCAATTTGTTCATGGATAGCCCAATTTTCTCAATATAGAGTCAGTATAAAATGAATTTCTGTAGTAATAAATTCTGAGTGTGATTGAAGTTGTCAAAAAAGTTATGATTCAAATAAAGAGAAGAACAATAATTCTCCTTGGAGTTATTCCGAATGCAGGTTATAATAACATGTATGATCATTATTGTCTGCTTGCTTAACGATGATAAATATAGTCAACATTGAATGAATTGGAAGAAGATATCAAGAACATAACGAAGATTGGTGATTTAAGAAGAGACGAGCTAAGAAAAAAATGAAGTATCGAGTATGTTTGACTGTAATTTCATCAGGTATAGTAACCATTACCACCTGTTTTATGAGCAATCTGTAATGAATAATTAAAATATGTAAAATATGTAACGACCCAATCTGAGAGCTATATAACTTATTGATTTGAATGAGTTTATTTAATTTAATTGTTTTGATTTGGGATTTACTATGACTATTCGCTACATCGTACATTGTATGTTATTCATGTTGATATTTCACTATATATGTAAAATCTCTATAAATTAAATGTCAAATGTCGAATGTATGCATATAGATATTCACTTGAATCCACGGACGACGAAAGTCGCGAAGACAACTAAGGACAGGTTTAACGACCTCTTCGTTAATTAATCCTCTATAACTATAAGTCGAGTCACGAAAATAACATATTATGTAACCAAGGGCAATGACACGTTAATCCGCTAACTCTTGCCTAATCAACTATAACTATCAATTAGTGAATCTGGACCTGAATAAGTTAATTGTGAAGCCTTGTTAATAATATGATCTAGTCTCAACTAACGGTTAAACGCCTTTGAAAGATGTAGCTGCGTTTCCTATCGTAAATCCTGTCTTGAAAGTTCCACATAACATAACAGAACTAACGGTTAAACGCATTTGAAAGATGTAGCTGCGTTTCCTACCGTAAATCCTGTCTTGAAAGTTCCACATAACATAACAGAACTAACGGTTAAACGCATTTGAAAGATGTAGCTGCGTTTCCTAACGTAAATCCTGTCTTGAAAGTTCCACATAACATAACAGAACTAACGGTTAAATGCATTTGAAAGATGTAGCTGCGTTTCCTATCGTAAATCCTGTCTTGAAAGTTCCACATAACATAACAGAACTAACGGTTCAACGCATTTGAAAGATGTAGCTGCATTTCCTACCGTAAATCCTGTCTTGAAAGTTCCACATAACATAACAGAACTAACGGTTCGATGCATTTGAAAGATGTAGCTGCGTTTCCTACCGTAAATCCTGACGTGAAAGCTCCACATAACATAACAGAACTAACGGTTCAATGCATTTGAAAGATGTAGCTGCGTTTCCTATCGTAAATCCTGTCTTGAAAATTCCACATAACATAACAGAACTAACGGTTCCACGCATTTGAAAGATGTAGCTGCGTTTCCTACCGTAAATCCTGTCTTGAAAGCTCCACATAACATAACAGAACTAACGGTACAACGCATTTGAAAGATGTAGCTGCGTTTCCTACCGTAAATCCTGACGTGAAAGCTCGTTACACCTCACATACAATGACCACAGACAGTTATCTATAACCGGCGCAAAATGACCTTAGATGTTGACGCGCCGTTAAACATCAACAATAATAAAAGTTATCTATAGACCTACAAATATAAGGGTGACATTTGTGATTGCTATGAATATAGTCGACCTCATTATTACCTGTCAACATACTATGAAGTATGTGCATTCATATAAAATAAGTGAGTTATTATGTTGAGCAACATTCATTATAGGCCCTATATATGAATACTATCACAATTTAATCGAGGTACTGCTATTTTGTATATGTGAAGGAAAATCTTGGCATTCTTGTTACAGTCTCTAATCGCAATGATGTAGTTTTATTATTCACTTTATATGTATTTAATGGCTATCAGAAAGTTATATATATATATATATATGATATTTCCATATAATGATTATTTCAATTAAGCAGAGATAAATTATATATTTAGAACTATGATCAATGAATGTCACCAGAACTAATCAATTGAAAATATGAATTCATTAAAATCGAGTTGGTCAACATTATTAAATTACCATACTAATTCCGTAACTGTCAATTAATATCATAAACAAAAATCATAACATTCAATTTGATTATTGCACACGACGCAAACATATGATTATAAGGCTACATAAAGTCTATCGATCGAATTACTTGATAAGAATAATCAACTTATTAGGCCTATAACATGTTTATAATAATAACTTTCACCGACTTAATAAATCGTTATCAAATTCCTTAAAAAACAATAAGTGAATTAATTCTCTCTCTAGCTGGCTCAGTTACCCGTATGTGTATGGGTGTGCTTGCATAACAATTCAAGTTTAATATAAGTAGCACACATATTATACTAATGTTATGACATATTTATACATGACCGTCAAAATATCAGTTTCAATAAGTAAATAAATTGGATATCGGTCTGACTTTTGATATAATTTTGTAATAGTGTTTGTGTATATTGATTATTTTTTTATACCTGTTCAACTGACTATATATATATATAGGTATGATTACGTATAATTTAATTAGATGAGCGTAGCTAAGACTTCCATTTCAAATACCGAAAAAAAAAAGTTCTCGTTTTTTTTCATATACCTACCTTAATAATTTGGGCTTCGTTGTCATTTTTTTAAAAAATTTGTCACTTCATGTCAGGAAAAAAACAATCGACGTGCAACTTTTTCTACAGATTGGTGTCACACCAGAATAGGCTGGGATTATTATTCAGGAAAATCGGTTGAACGTTTTTTCTGGAAAAAAATTGGAAAGTTTGAAAAATCCTCATAATAAGAATAACCCATGGGGTATCTGGTATAGGAAATCAGCTTAGCGATCTTAACGATCTTAACGATCTTAACGCCCTGATCAGCATTTCCATGCCTCTCATTTCCACACACACCATAATTTCCAAACAATTTTGATCATCCAACATAAATCTAGTTTTTTCCAATCTCATCCTCATTACCTTGCGAAAGAAATTGGATCCAACAGAAAAAATGAGTTTTTATCATTCGAAAGGACGGCCTGTATAGGCCTAAAGATGTTTAACTTACTTCATAAATGTTATGATGATAATGCAAGTGGTTTGAAATGCTAAACGAGCAATCTTAACTCTGATTTACGAAGAGGTGTTTTGCTTGAAAAAAGTTGTGCAATATTCTGTTCACACAACATTCTAAGATTAAATATATAATATAATATATAAAATGATAGTGATCATTATTATATATATATATATACATATATATATATATATATATATATATATATATATATATATATATATATATATATATATATATATATATATATATATATATATATATATATATATATATATATATATATATATATATATATATGTAGCCACCCCATGCGTTGGCTCACTCGCTAGAAATAGAAACTGAAGTCACCGTTGGGCGTGGGTTCGAGTCCCGCATAATGCATGGGCTTATGTGAACGTCCTTTCACCTATCATCACTTCATCGTTCCATTATCACCCGCACATTCGTAACCCCATTTAACCAAGCTGTCGGTGAGGTCGTTAAGCAACATTTAAACAAATTAAATTTCGCTAAACGTAGCCCATGCTCTTTTAAAAGAGATAACATATACGCCTGTTAAACATTCTATGACTTCTCAAATTCCACCAATAAATCACTCCAATACCCGGAATGAGCTTCCCACTCAGTGAATACAAACATAATCGATATAATTGATTGGTTAGTTAATTGTTGATCCAGTTCGGATGCCTCAGGTGTGACAACTAATGCGCGCGCAACTTGTCTAGCCGGGCTTGGTTCGAATCTCGCAACGATACGTTACATAATGAGAGTGATAATGACCCACTCAAGACAGCATTGGTTCGCCTTAAACGGGAATAGGAAGGTGGGAAATGGAATTAGTTTCTAGTATTGTTTGTTATAAAAAGATATATTTTTTATTAATTATAGTATTGTAAATTGACATTCCAAATTGTAATGGAATTGTGAATAGTCAATGTCAATGTGATGTTATTTTAGGAATTTGTTAATTGTAGCTTTCTTTTTCTATTTGAAATAAATGATATAATATTTTAACCTTAACAAAACTGTTTTTATGATTTTGTTGAAGGATTTAGAATGACTGTGTGATAATTGTTTTTATTTGTAACATTCTCATAGGTGAAACATTAGTTCGAAGTGTTTGGTTAAGGCCTATAAAGTTATGCTATATTGCTAAAACCAGGAGGAAAATTGATAGTGTAATATATACACAATTGGAACTATGGGTCATTATATTTTGTATAACAAAAATATTCTTGCTCATAATTTTGGATAGTGACATATAACTGAAAATTCAGTATAATAAAGGAAAAAATGAGATTTAAAAAACGATGGAAACCCTAAAAAATATAAATAAAATGAAAATTATGATTTGCTAATTCGATTGTTCACTATTTTTTCGATAAAATGTTTCAGAAGACAATTGATTAAATCACAATGATTTCCCACATTATTCATTTTATTTTCCATAGTATGAGACGCCCTCCGTAGTTCAGCTAGCTAAGTCACCTATTAGAAACTGAAGTCAGCGCTGTGCACGGGTTGGAGTCAGGCATGAGCCATGACATTCTGTGAACTTCCTTTTCCTTATGGTCACTTCTCAATGTTTAGATCACCCTTTCATTCGTCCCCCATATAACCTAGCTGTTGTTGGGGTCGTGATGCTAACAATAAATAATTAATCATAACTATGAGGTCTTGAATGAGGAACATGAAAATGTTGCTAAGTGGTTTTACTGATAACTTGAACCATAACAATTCACGTTTTAACCGCATATAGGCCTACGCGTGAAAATTATGCGGTGTAGGATAAGTAGTTTATAATACCATCTTGGAGGTATAGGAAATATCTGCGTCTCCTCTTTATTAGAATTTCGATATCTCATACCGTTCAAAGACTCCCTTGGACACTTGAGGAAAACCCACCCACAAAAATGCATGAATTTTTTGGTTATTCATCGATCTATCAATGTTGAATTGGTATATTAGATATTTGAGATAAAAAAAATGAAATTCCGGGAAAATGTTTGGAAAACTAGTTGGAAAATACGATAAACCATCGCATCTAAAAGAAAAAAAAAAGGATAGATAGTTATAATGAAGATGATAATACTTTGGTTGAGTAAACCTTCCTCTATCAGCTAAATTCAATTATATCAGCATATCTATAACCATTTTGAAACGAATGAATAGTTAAAAAAGCGAACGGAAAAAAATATATTACATGGAATTATTATCAAATAATTATATTTTGCATATTATCAATTTATTTGTATTATTTCACTATCATGGACTACAATCATTCATTCTGTACAACTTGAATATCAAATAGAAATATGATTCGAAATATTTAATTACGGTAGGCCTACTGAAGTTATTTAATGGCTCTAGTATGGGCGGACGAATGTTGTGCTGAGTCTAAAGGTGGAGTACGATCGGTGGTGTCGCCCTATGCTCCAGTATTGACGGTCGAGTGTTCGGCTGAGGTGGGAGAGAGAAAGGGTAGAGTAGTATATAAACCCTGGACAAACACTTGTTGGATATCATTCGAGACAACAATCTCCACTGTACAACATAGCAATGGCATTCAAGGTATGGCATTACTATACATTTTCATTCAAGTTATTGAATTAACTATTGGTTAAACATTAGATATCTGAGGATTAGAGCTTTGTACTCGAACAATATTGTTGAAGGGATATAATTCACCATATTTAAAAATATATATATATATATACTTTTCGATATTCAGAAAAAAACATACAATATGGTGGTCTTCACATTCAATTCATTCAAACTATATGAGTGGTTTCTAAAAATTGGAATAGATCCTCAGAGAAGGCTTAGAGAGCTTTGTAATAAATAAAATACCATATAGGACGTAAAATGTAGAAATAATTCGAAAAAATGTTGGGAAACAATCAGTAACGAATGAGATTGAATAATTATCGTTACTAGGCCTATACAATCAACTTCAGCAGTGAAAATATTGTTTTTTTTTCGTTATGTAGTCTTATGAATTAATACAATGTGTGACTTGAAGTAAATGAAACGTTGGGAACAAGAACACCCCGGTATTGTATTTTATTGATCATGTACCAGTAAGACATTCGCAAATAGGCCTATAAATGCCCACAACTTGACAAAATAATATGATCTACTGACAAGCAGTGTAATGGAGAACTAATCAAAATCAAATAAAATTTATTCAATGGCAAAATACATACCAGAACCGATAAAAATTATAATATGCCAGTTTATCTGTCCTGCACCTTCTGAACTAGTTTTCCAGTTCTTGCACTTTTGTGCTTGTTTGTAAAATAGGTGCTAAAAGTGAAAAAACACTTTCGTGTTTGTTTGCCCGAGTTCTCTTGTACTAGTTCAGATATATTAGAATTTTGAAATTAATATATGATTGTTGAAATGTATATGTATTGATACAATAATGAATGTATAATAATGATGTGTTTTCTTTCGTATCCAGCTCATCCTCATCGCCGCCTGCGTGGCCGTCGCTAACGCCGGACTCCTCGCCGCCCCCGCATACTCGTATGCCTCCCACGCCGCCCCCGCTGTCTACGCCTCCCACGCCGCCCCCCTCGCCTACGCCGCCCACGCCGCCCCCGTCCTGATCAAGGCCGAAGCACCTGCCCAATACTCTTTCAACTACGACGTGCAAGACCACCACACCGGCGACATCAAGAGCCAGCACGAGACTCGTCAAGGAGACTCCGTCGTCGGCCAATACTCCCTCGTCGAGTCCGACGGCACCCGTCGCATCGTCGACTACACCGCTGACGCCCACAACGGTTTCAACGCCGTCGTCCGCAAAGAGCCCCTCACCCACGCCGTCGCCGTCAAGGCCATCGCCGCCCCCGTCGCCTACGCTTCCCACGCCGCCCCCCTCGCCTACGCTTCCCACGCCGCTCCCCTCGCCTACGCTTCCCACGCCGCTCCCCTCGCCTACGCTTCCCACGCCGCTCCCCTCGCCTACGCTTCCCACGCCGCTCCTTTGGCTTATGCCAGCCACGCCGCTCCTTTGGCTTATGCCAGCCACGCCGCTCCTTTGGCTTATGCCAGCCACGCCGCTCCTTTGGCTTATGCCAGCCACGCCGCTCCTTTGGCTTATGCCAGCCACGCTTCTCCTTTGGCTTATGCCAGCCACGCCGCTCCTTTGGCTTATGCCAGCCATGCTTCTCCTTTGGCTTATGCCAGCCATCATTATTAAATCCAGAGTTTTCACGTTTGAGTAAAAATGACTGTATATTTAGTAATTTTTAGACATCTAAATTCATTTAATTTGTTCGTTTATTCATACCATGTGTTTGTAAATATAGTTCACTATGAATAAATAAACATATTCTCTCAAATATAATATATGGTGTTATTTTATTTTTCTTCCAGCGTTCTCATCACAGATGGGATCGAGAAATAACTATTCATGATAATTGACCATTTATGATAATTGTATATATATATATATATATATATACATATATATATATATATATATATATATATATATATATATATATATATATATATATATATATATTAATCATTATCTTCCTCATCCCTTATTCTCTATCTAATCACACATATCATATCAATATTGTTATCGCATGTTTTAGCGAGGATTTGAATAAAGCATTATATTTGAAATTGCTTTCTTAGCCAACTGAATGGTGTTCATTTATTCAAAGCCTTTGATGTTGCTACTTAATCATACACTGGCCTACTTTCTATGTAGGCCACAATCTGTGAATGTTTAAATTCTTTTCATGAATTTCCAGATTATGGAATAAAATTCCGCAATGAGAACATAATCAGAATCTTGAGAATCTTGACCTAGTCAATTATGTCCTTATGATAATGAGTGGAAAGATGGAAATTTGTAAATTAAATTGAATAACTTAGAGTAGTGAACTTAGTGACGACTCCATCCAATGATGTTGTAATTATTTCATGTATAATTAGTAAAATCTTACTACTCCTTATCAACATTTGAACTGTATAGTTCTGTGTACCAATCAGGCAGGTAGGCTTTGAGAAATCGATGATTTAAGAAATAATTTGAGAAATAATTTGAGAGAATTCGATTTTAAAATCTGAAATTCTCATGATACCATCATAGAACACAAAAAAAGTTCGATATGTTCATCCTAATCTGTTCAAGTTTTTAGAAGTGTGAGGAAATCCACAACAAAAACAAACTCTTCATGAAATTCATGAACGTTACCGGTGACATTATTGAACTAACAAAATCTACAATTTTCGTAAAAAAAGATCCAACCTCTACCATAAAATTCTACTGAGCCGTGTCTAGCATTGTTGAACATTCTTGTTTTATATAGTCCGATATAAAAGCTATAGTTGCGCTAGAGGCAAATGGGACCATGGACTCAGTTTCTGACCGCGGAAATACTTCCCTTGGAAGACGCGAGTAGGCACCACCTTCATATTATGATTTAGTCTGTTGGTATCACTACATCATGCACATGCGATCCCGTATCAAATAAATATACACATTTTAAACATAAAATAGCGATGTCATGCAATCATCGCTGAATAATTAAAAATATTCTGCATATTTATTCATTCATTCCGAAACTATTAACGAGCACGGAATACAAGTAAAACAATCAGAGTGACGTCTTTATTCTCACCTATGATTATTACATTATTTTATATAAGTGAGGAAATACGATAGAGAATATGTTGGTATCACTTCAAGTTTCCATGTTAAAATGTTTATATCGAATACAAAGCAGGTGACCTAAATTGAGATTCCATTTTATGCATCAATATTTTACGATGTGATGAATATAGGCAAACATAAATGCAAATATATCGCAATTCATTGAGTTGTCGATTCCAGTAAGCTCCACATTAGTTGTTGAGCGATTTAAATAGTTAGTTTTGAACATGTTTGAAAATATAAAAATATTACTTCGTGACAATAAACGTTTGGATTTGAATAAAAAAGTAATATTCTATGTTGGTAAGTGATATGGAATATAGATTGTAGACAATACATACGTCTGACATTTTGAATTCAACTGTTATTCAGGTAACCAGGTCTCAACATCAGATCTCATCATTATTCAATTCAGTTTTTTCAAACCTGTAATTGTAAAAATACAGAGAACCAATTAGCTGTAGTCAGGAGTAGCTCGACAAATATAATCTGTCACATTGTCTCCGACCTCGCGAACTATGATAAGAGAAAGAACGTTCACGTTATACGGGACTAGATTCCATGCCAAACGGTGACAACAGATTTCAAAGTGGTGCTTTAGTTTACTCAGCTACGGAGAGCAGCCTTAATTGTGGTAGTTGATTGTGGTAACTGCACCAATCTGAGCTTAGTTTACTGAGCTACTGAGGACTAGATTCCATACCAAACGGTGACAATAGTTTTCAAAGTGGTGCTTTAGTTCACTGAGCTACAAAGGGCAGCCTTAATTGTGGTAGTTGGTTGTGGTAACTGCACAAATCTATTCAAAATATGAGGAAAATCAGCCTTGAAAATTACAAATATCATTTGGGTAAAAGTCCTAAGACCACGATGCCTATAAGAGCGGCAAATTCTAAAGGGCGGCAAAGTTTTGAGTTGTATCAGTCAAATAAAATAATATATGAATATATCTTCGAGAAACTGTATTTCTATATAAAATACAATCACCTTTTGAGATACCAGTACATTTTTTTATGTTATTTATTTCTAGTTTTATTTCTAGTTCCAAGTTTCAATATTTTCGATATTTATATTATGTGTAAATCTCTGGAAATCAATCAATAAACTTTAAATTCGAAAAAGGAAATCTCTCCAAGAACAATCAAATTCTCACTAAATGTGAACACATAAATGATAGCCCTGGACATTATTACAGATTTGTGAAAAAATACAATTTTTAAATAATGCCTTCGATAGAATTCGTGAGGCAATATGCTGACTGAAACGATATTAGAACATTTTTTTAAATTTGAATTTATTTATCAATAAAGATCCAAGTTGATAAATTATCGTTCTCAATGATAGATCATATAGTAATAGGGAATGGCCCAAAACCATAATTATAAATGTGCTTCTAGATAAAAACCTAGTGCTCTTCATATTTCTGAGCTATTGTGCTGTCCTGAATAAATTACTATACTTCATGGAGGAGTGGGGGGGGGGGGGGGGGGGGGGGGGGGGGGGATATCAGGCCTGGGGGCGCAAAATATCTCAATACTGTCCTGATTATATTTATCATTAATATTCAATGTACAGAAAATTCATTTTCATTTATTCTTTTTCATTTGATTTATATCACCGTTTATTTCATTAAAGCTTTGGACCATTGGCAGTTTATTCTAAATACTATTCTTATTTTAACAATGGCGAATTTTAGTCTAAGTATACATTTTATAATTTTAAAAACATTTTATTTTTCCGAGCACCGTGTAACTTCTTGAGTGGTACCAAAAATAAGCAATACCAAAGAATTTTCACTTCGCTGAATTGGAAAATGTGACTCCTTCATTTGGTCTCCGACTTCAAATGCAAATGACTCGCTTCATGTAGAACTACTTGACCGACCTCGATGCTAGAAATTGGCTGAGTGTTTTATAATACGAATGAGTCAACTGTAGGACCTGTTGAATAAAGAGACGGAACATTAATTAGATGAGCGATAGCGAAGATTTCCATCCTACTCTTACGAAGCTTTGTCTGTGTGTGTGTTTTTTTCTGTAAACACTGCACAGCTTGCAGGGTTTACCGATTGACATGAAACTTTTTCTGTATATGCTAACCTATCCAATCTAGAACTGTACATAGTTTTGGGGTCAAGACGGTTAGATCATTTTTTGTGAAAAATTATATCAAAGTTTTTAAAAACCCCATGAGATAAGGCTGAGCGGAAAAAATGAAAAATAAAATCTCTCCGATATAATTCAGATTATCCCCATATGTAAACACAAAAATGATGGGTACATTATTAAAAATGTATATGAAATTCGGACCAGCCGTTTTGAAGAAAATAAAGCAATGAATATATTTTATTCATCGAATGAATATAGGAATGGAACAAACTACAAGAACTAATGGAACTTGGAACAAGAACAACAATGATTCATTAGACGAGCTTTAGCGAGGATTCAATTTGACATACTGAAAAAAATTAAGAGTTCGTTTTTTTTTCATGTTTTTTTGTCGGTTCTCCACAGGTCAAACGGCTACAGCTATCAACTTCAAACTTTTTTAATATGGTTCCTCATCCAACTTAGATCTGTATAGTTTTGTGGCATTATCGGGGGGTAACTTTTTTCATGAATTTTAGAAATTTCAAAAATACCCATTAGAATGACATGGCGGAGTAAAAGAAAATGTTTTTATTTTCCAAAAAAATGAAATTTTGCATGTTGAAATTACAATGAAAAATTACAAAAATTACATGAAAATTACATGTTGATACACATTTCTTGAAAATATCAGCTTGATCGGGTCAGCCATTTTGAAGAAAAAACATAAAATGTGCTAAATTGGTACCACTCGAAGCAGTATATACCCATACTATTACTATTCGCTCGTCTAACAACGCATATATGGCGTTTTCCTAGTAGTATGTGATCATAATTACACTTAGAAATGTCTCAAGGGACAAAGGCAGGTAGCCGGCAACATTGATGACCAGTGGCCGGTTACTCCTGGACATGATGATCCTCATTGAACGCTTGAATCCTTCAGTGGCGTCGAACCAGTCAAGGTCATATACTGCCTGTCTGACCTTCAGGCTCTGGAACATAAGGATATAGTCATAAATAAGCCAAGTCTTATTAGACGAGCTTTAGCGAGGATTCAATTTTACATACTGAAAAAAATTGGTGGTCGTTTTTTTTTTTTTTTTTTTTTATGTTTTTTTTGTCGGTTCTCCACAGGTCAAACGGCTACAGCTATCAACTACAAACTTTTTTTAAATATGGTTCCTCATCTAACTTAGATCTGTATAGTCGGGCGGTAACTTTTATTTTGTATGAATTTTAAAAATTCCAAAAATACTCATTGGAATAACATACGGTAGCGGAAAAAAAGAGAATATTTTTATTTTCCCAAAAAATGAAATTTTGCGTGAAGTTGAATTACATTTTGATACACATTTCTAAAAAATGTCAGCTTGATCGGGTCAGCCATTTTGAAGAAAAGACATAAAATGTGCTAATGTGGTAATTGGTACCACTCGAAGCAGTTTTTACCCATTTTTACCCATACTATTACTATTAGCTCGTCTAACAACGCATATAAGGCGTTTTCCTAGTGCTATTCTGAAGAATCAATACTAAGGTTTGAAGACACGTTGACAGCGAGGTCATTTTGCGTCCAAGCTCACGTCCCTATATACTTTGCCAAAGTTTTCAACATTTGTAGATTTTTTTAGCATATGGAGGGAACGAGAAAGGAAGAGAAAAGTAAGGTGAGATGAGAATAAAGAACAAAATGGATTAGGAGAGAAGTGATAAGAAAAGAATAGAAACGAAAATAATTAAAGGAACGCTCAGTACTTCCTCCAACTACTGAGATAGCCAGAAGACTTCCTCTCTACCTAGACTGTCCGAACTTTGTCTGGACCCTCACTCCAGACCTTATCGCCATGAGTGATCCCGATGGGAGCAAATGAATTGCTCCCGACGACAGTTCTGGAGATCACGGGGCCACGCAAGCCCCTACACCACGTCAAGGTGTCCGAATTCTTCGAGTTGGTGATGATATTCTTACTGAAACTTACTTGATCGCTGAGTTGATTGGAAAACCAGCAGTAGGTAAAAAATTCGTACAAGCCGAACATTGAAATGAAGAGGAATCCCATCGCCTTGAAGTTGATCAAAGCAGCCTGGAAAACAAATATTCATAAGATAAACGAGTGCAGAAAAATAATCCCATATCAAATAAATGGTATTTTTTGCAATGGAGATATGAAAACGATTGTCTTGATTATTGCTAATAACCATACACTCAATCTCAAGACACGGAGCAAAACGGGAACAAAATATAAACCAAAAAAGACGGAGTAATTTTGAAGAAATTGAAAATTATTTACTGAAATATGATTAGTATCGAGTTGGTTCTCGTGAGTAGCCTGAAATATATATTCATCTATTTGCACAAATAACCTTGATAATAACCGTTCATGTACATGGTCAATTAGAACTAGGAAAACGCCATATATGCGTTGTTGGACGAGCGGATAGTAATAGTATGGGTAAAAATGGGTAAAAACAGCTTCGAGTGGTATCAAATTTAACACATTTTATGTTTTTTCTTCAAAATGGCTAACCCGATCAAGCTGAAACTTTTCAGAAATGTGCATCAAAATGTAATTTAACTTCACGCAAAATTTCATTGTTTTGAAAAATAAAACCATTTCCTTTTTTTTTCCGTCAAGTTATTCTAATGGGTATTTTTGAAATTTCTAAAACTCATTAAAAAAAAGTTACTCCCCGATAATGCCACAAAACTATACAGATCTAAGTTAGATAAGGAACCATATTGAAAAAAAGTGTGAAGTTGATAGCTGTAGCCGTTTGACATTGTCGGAGAACCGACAAAAAAAACATTGGAAAAAAAAAAAAAAAAAACGAACACCAATTTTTTTAGTATGTCAAATTGAATCCTCGCTAAAGCTCGTCTAACAATGAGAGCGAATGATAAAGAATACGTACGAGATTCGACCATATGACTATAACGATCATTCCACAGACAGTACATCCAGTTTGACCAATGAGAATGAGAGAGAAAACAGACTCGATGTCAGCAACAAGTCTGTAACAGAATTAATCAATTAGACATTTGAGCCAGATGAATATTTACAAATGAGTAAATCACTTATTTGAAAAGGGGCATCAGTTCAGAATGACGATATTTGAATCAAGACTTGGAAATACTAATGTATATATGGAACTACCAAACTACTGATAAAGGGCGTCAGTCCACGCACACCTACCCTCTCTAGTGGCCAAGACTGATGCCAATTTTCAATTTAGTTCGCGGTGGTGTAAAGATTCGAATGATGGTTGTAGGGCTAATAATTAATAATAATATAATATTATGCAATATATAATTAGTTTTAGATTGAATAGTTGAACACATATGAATAGTGATGTAAATATTCATGAATTTTTTTTCGTTGAAAATTTTCATGGAAATTTTCGAGAGCATGAAAATTTTCAAATTTATTTTCAGGTCGATTTTTTTTTTATTTCGTGTGTGTTTACAGAAGAAGTTGGCGTTTGAATTCACTCTTTGCAATGATTTGCTGAACCACCGTGGATGCATTTGCAGTTTGCATTTAGGTACAAAATTGTCAAGGATAGGGAATGATGTGATTGATAGGATGGGAAAAAGTGAATGAGGAAAGATATTGGAAATTTTCTATGAAATTTCCTAACTTAGATTTACATTGAAAATGTAAATGATTGTGCATTGAAAATTTTCAATCAATTGAATGAAACCCAACGATTTTTGAGAAAATCATTGAGAAAAATCATCAAAATGAATTCATTGTATTACATTGGATTCATAGAAAATTTTCAATGAATTGAACATTTATTGAAAATTTTCATTGAAAATTTCAATAAACTTGCATTGAAAATTTTCTGAAAATTTTCAACGTTCCATCACTACATATGAATGTAATTCAGTTTTTTCTAGTGATCTCGAAACTTATCGAATGTACTGATGCCTTTTCTCAAATAAGTGATTCAATTGCAGATATGGGTGAGGGGAACTGTGGAGTGCACGAGGTTTAGTTATTGTTCAGACATAAAGAGTGGTATAGAATATCTCTCGTCTATAATACAAGATTACCCGCAGAGAACTGTATGATGTTCGACGTACTCAGCAAGGAGTCGCTCCATCTCAATGTTGACATCATCATTTGTCGGAGACAAGATCTGCATCTCCTCCTCACTTTCCTGATATCCGGTTCCAGAACCGGAGTCTGTGTCTTCAACTGTTATACCGACGTGTTCTCTCAGCGGATAGCACATTTCTCTACTACCAATATGATTTTCCAAAGTCAAATATCTCATTTCATTAGTATCTTCCAACCATTTCAAGTGCTTTGATCGACAGTATCTTCGTGAAGTGACCTTACGTCTAACATCTACTGCATGTACAGCATTCGCACGAATATGCCTCAGGCGATGGCACAGTAACTTGAACTGGCCAGTGGTTTGTATGAGGATGGCAATGAAATATGCATCAGTTATTGGGACCATGTTTAGTTGTAAAACTAGGTTACTGAATCCCAAGATTGTCAGCTCAAAATTAGGAGACACGGAGATGTCATAAGGATACCAACCTCTGCAAAATTGAGAGAAAATACATCCGATGAATTGATAAGATAATGTGATGAATGAGTGGTTATTATATGAAAAAAAATGGGATCTATTTGTTCGATGCCATAGCAGAATTATTTCTCATAAATGTTTCAATTGCGAATTCTTGTGAGATTCTGATGCTCAGAATGATGCTGATGAATAAATTAACATATGTATATATATATATATATATATATACAATATATTTTTTCAGAATCAGGTACTCCTAGATTATTATCCATTAATGAGCATGTGATAATGGGTGAAACAAAAAATATTATATTGCATCCCAGCCATAATTATGACTATTGACTGTCCAGATTGCATTGTTTCAGATTGATTTTAACCTATTACGTAAATTCGTGTTTCGTCTTTTAAGGCGAATTTATTTAAAAAAAAAAACACGATGTCCTGAAGAGGGCAAGCGCCCCTGGGAATCAAGCCCCTAGGCTTCAGCCTTGCAACCTGTGCGTGCGAAAATTTTACTGAAAGTCGGTTTTTCAATGTGACTTAAAACAATAGTTGGAAATCACAAAACTTGTGTAGATTATTTCGTTTCTGGACCCCTATTCCTGAGATAAATGAGATGTGAGAAAATAAAAATGAGTGAGAAAACGAGTATCTCACATAAAATATGAGATGAAATATGTCATTATTATATGAGATAGTTTTCTCACTGATTTTTCTCACATCTCATTTATCTCAGGAATAGGGGTCCAGTGGTCAAATTGGAAAAAATCAACCCACACCATAACTCTGCTTGAATCTAGTTATTTTGCTAAAAAAACAAGTAACAGCGTCGGGAGTCAAACCATGGTCTTTCGAAACGTGAGACAGCTGTGCTACCAGTAGCACCACATAGCGTTATTTATGATCCCTAAACGCTACTTCATCATATCCTAGCACGGTGCGGTAACTGAATCATGACGTCACAAATCTTGGCGTTCCCATTGGTCACTTTTAGTCCCATTCAAATACCGATTTGCAAAAAAATTATCGCATTCCGGCCTGCCGTGGCATAGATCAAACACAAGAATATACCAAATAATAAACTCACTCGAAGAAGTGAGTCCTTAAGATGAACATAATCAGCAACCCAAAAAACACATACAGTGCGATGTTCATCCCGAAAAAACCTACAGCAATAACTGTCATATTTGTCATGTTCTGTGTTACATTTCGTATTGTGTGCTCCTTTTGTGTAACTGTGGGCCATCTTCTCCACATTGCCTCTATTTTACGAGCGAGCGATTCGAATCGTTGTTGTTTCAAATACAAACTGTAGGTTTTTGATGCAGCATATATGTATATGATTTCAAGATACAGACACTCGCACATGACCGCGATGTCACCCCAATTGTTAATTATTCCACCAGGAAATACTATGCAGCCAAACAATGAAGGCAACAGTATGAGGTTGAAGGGTAGACATCGACGGTATATATATCTCCAGCCACCAACCTCGTCACTGGTCCACAAACCTGCAATCAAGATTTGTATTACAAGTTGGTTATATTAGGTGGTTCTAATAACTGCAAGAACTTGCATAAGCAGCTCGACCTCACATAATTGTATGCAGTTGCTTTATTAGACGAGCTTTAGTGAAGATTCAATTTGACATACTGAAAAAAGTTTGTGGTCGTTTTTTTTATGTTTTTTTGTCGGTTCTCCACAGGTCAAATGGATAGATATCAACTTCAAACTTTTTCAATGGTTCCTCATCTAACTTAGATCTTTATAGTTTTGTGGCATTATCGGGTGGTGATTTTTTTGTATGAATTTTAGAAATTTCAAAAATACCCATTAGAATAAGACAACGTGAAAAAAAAAGAAAATATTTTTATTTTCCAAAAAAATGAACTTAAATTACATTTTGATACACATTTCTGGAAATTTTCAACTTGATCGGGTCAGCCATTTTGAAGAAAAAACATAAAATGTGCTAAATTTGTACAACTCGGAGCAGTTTTTACACATTTTCACCCATACTATTACTATCCGCTCGTTTAACAACGCATTTATGGCGTTTTCCTAGTTTAGTTATATTGATTGCTTCAAGGCGGTGCATGCCCAGTGCTTATACAAATGGAGAGATGCATCACTATTTTGATCTCGAATCAGTGTCATTGAATGAGAAAGTATAATTCCATGAAAATTTCCATGAAAACCCAGATAATTCCATGCTCTTCAATCAATATTATATTCTATTTTCGTGAATTCGATCACTTTTAAATTAATACGTCAATGATTACCGAGAATGTGATCAAAACTTCATCGATGTTTTATCTTAAAACTGATTGAATTCACAGAAATATTATGAAATATTAATTAAAGAGCATACAATTACCTTGGAAAAAAATCGCTTACACTTACCACTGAAGAATATTGCTTTCTTATTCAAATCCAAACATTCATTCTCAGAAATCTTTACTATCACATTTCCGGCCATTTTCAACATTACCCTATTCAAGGCATCCAACATGTTGTGCAGTGCTTCCTTTCCTTGCTGAAATACGTATCTCAGTGCCTTGCAGATTATTCGCTTATATATTATAATATTGCCTTAGATCTTGAATTATTAATGAATGCCGAACTTGTTTGATCTACGTCATCGCCTTAATATTCGCACATTACCTTTGAACATATATTCATATTTGCTACACATTGTGTCTATTGTGTTATATCTCTCTAGAGCTGGCCTTCCATGAACGCGGTATTCGCTTAGCGAATTCGCTGAGCGTTGTTTTTAGCATTGATACCGTGCCGCCATACGCAGCCCTCGTCAATGATTGGTCGTTTTTCAAGATGGAAGCTGAAAAAAAACGCATTCGCTAAGCGAATACCGCGTTCATGGAAGGCCAGCTTTACGCTATGATGTGCTAGGAAAACGCAATATGTGTTTCCGCGTTCATGGATGAGATAGTATGAATGAAATTGAATTCTTAAAACGATTATTCAGCAGAGTCAAAAAGCAGTTTTGTAAATAATATATTGAGATTTCGTATTATTATTTGTAATTATGTATTATAATAGCCCTACAGACAAGCTACGCTTTTGGCTTCGTGGGTCTGAAAAATGTGTTTATTTCATGATAAAACTTTCAATAAAAAAAAAGGTCCTGGAATACACTTGTTTAAAATTTTGAGTAACATATGAATTCTTATACGCCATCATTGTCTCCCGATCAAGATTCGAAGTTTGGATAAATCAGAATTTGAATTGATAAGGCCGTTCGAAATTGCCTCCTTGGTTGAATCAATATTGTGAGGCAGTGTTGGCACGAATATAAATAATTTCGTACTACATTCTTGACAAAAGAAACAATTTGCTTCGTCACCAAAACTGCGATGTCTGCGACCATGGTACTTCACCTCCTCGCAGATGATATACCCACGTCTCGTAATTGCCCGGAAAACATTTTGTTTCGATAATTAGTTGAGAATTAACGAAGATTTCCATCCCACTCTTATGGAACTTTTTTTTTTTTTGTAAGCACTGCACAGATTGCACGGTTCAACCGACCGACATAAAACTTTTTCTGCACACGCAGAATTATCCAATTAAGAACTGTGTAGTTTTTGGGATATATTGGCTCTATTGGATCTTCTTAGAACATTGTCGCGAGTGGCTTCCCCTTCATTGACGAAACGATAATTATTTCAATTGATAAACCAATCAACAATTGGGTAAAATATAAATGAAGAACGTGGAGCAAAAATCCTGATTGTAAATTATCATAAATGGTTATTTCTCGATCCAATCTGTGATGAGAACGCTGGAAGAAAAATAAAATAACACCATATATTATATATGAGAGAATATGTTTATTTATTCATGGTAAACTATATTTACAAACACATGGTATGAATAAACGAACAGATTAAATAAATTTAGAAGTCTAAAAATTACTAAATATACAGTCATTTTTACTTAAACGTGAAAACTCTGGATTTAGTAATGATGGCTGGCATAAGCCAAAGGAGAAGCATGGCTGGCATAAGCCAAAGGAGAAGCATGGCTGGCATAAGCCAAAGGAGAAGCGTGGCTGGCATAAGCCAAAGGAGAAGCGTGGCTGGCATAAGCCAAAGGAGCGGCGTGGCTGGCATAAGCCAAAGGAGCGGCGTGGGAAGCGTAGGCGAGGGGAGCGGCGTGGGAAGCGTAGGCGAGGGGAGCGGCGTGGGAAGCGTAGGCGAGGGGAGCGGCGTGGGAAGCGTAGGCGAGGGGGGCGGCGTGGGAAGCGTAGGCGACGGGGGCGGCGATGGCCTTGACGGCGACGGCGTGGGTGAGGGGCTCTTTGCGGACGACGGCGTTGAAACCGTTGTGGGCGTCAGCGGTGTAGTCGACGATGCGACGGGTGCCGTCGGACTCGACGAGGGAGTATTGGCCGACGACGGAGTCTCCTTGACGAGTCTCGTGCTGGCTCTTGATGTCGCCGGTGTGGTGGTCTTGCACGTCGTAGTTGAAAGAGTATTGGGCAGGTGCTTCGGCCTTGATCAGGACGGGGGCGGCGTGGGCGGCGTAGACAGCGGGGGCGGCGTGGGAGGCGTACGAGTATGCGGGGGCGGCGAGGAGTCCGGCGTTAGCGACGGCCACGCAGGCGGCGATGAGGATAAGCTGGATACGAAAGAAAACACATCATTATTATACATTCATTATTGTCTCAATACACATACATTTCAACAATCATTTATTAATTTCAAAATTCTAATATATCTGAACTAGTACAAGTGAACTCGGGCAAACAAACACGAATGTGTTTTTTCACTTTTAGCACCTATTTTACAAACAAGCACAAAAGTGCAAGAACTGGAAAACTTGTTCAGAAGGTGCAGGACAGACAAACTGGCATATTATAATTTTTATCGGTTCTGGTATGTATTTTGCCATTGAATAAATTTTATTTTATTCCGATTAGTTCTCCATTACACTCCTCGTCAGTAGATCATATTATCATGTGTCAAGTTGTGGGCATTTATAGGCCTATGTGCGAATGTCTTATTGGTACATTATTATTAAAATACTATACCGTGGTGTTCTTGTTCCCAACGTTTCATTCACTTCAAGACACACATTGTATGAATTTATAAGACTACAAAACGAAAAAAAATCGATATTTTCACTGCTAAATTTGATTGTATAGGCCTAGTAACGATAATTATTCAAGTTCATTCGTTACTGATTGTTTCCCAACATTTTTCGAATCATTTTTACATTTTGCGTCCTATATTCTATTTTATTTTTTATAAAGCTCTCTAAGCCTTCTCTGAGGATATATTTCAATTTTTAGAAGCCACTCATATAGTTTGAATGAATTGAATGTGTAGACCTTTATATTGTATGTTTTTTTCTGAATATCGGAATACATATATTATTTTAAATATGGTGAATTATATCTATTCAACAATATAGTTGGAGTACAAAGCTCTAATCCTCAGATATCTAATGTTTAAGCAATAGTTAATTCAATAACTCGTGTGAAAATGTATTTTAATGCCATACCTTGAATGCCATTGCTATGTTGTACAGTGGAGATTGTTGTCTCGAATGATATCCAACAAGTGTTTGTCCAGGGTTTATATACTACTATACCCTTTCTCTCTCCCACCTCAGCCGAACACCCGACCGTCAATACTGGAGCATAGGGCGACACCACCGATCGTCCTGGGACCAACATACACGCCCTTGCATGGATTTTTTAGAATTGTTGGACAGCTTAAAAGTCCAGTTATTAGTTCATACCTGAAGTATGGAATTAGTTCAACGATTGATTAATTTTGATATTGAATTAAGTATTGAATTTTAATTATTTCATTTATTTATATTATTCTTTGGGGTGGTAAGATCGCCGTTGTCGCGCCCCATTCAGCGATCTCTTCTTTTATACATAGCCCTAATTGGGGATCAACGATTTTGTTTCAAGTTTTATAGCTATAAAAATATATATATATATATATATATAACTTATATATATATATATATATATATATATATATATATATATATATATATATATATATATATATATATAAATATGGGCCCATACATATATATATATATATATATATATATATATATATATATATATATATATATATATATATATATATGAGTATATGGCTTTCTATTGAAACGTACAGCACGTGATGTTGATAGGACGGGTATAACTATCACTGAAAAATATCGCACCTTCGGGGAATCGAACCCCGGACATTATGTTCGAGTCAACTGGAGGGGTATCTTGCAATGATATTCATCACACGCCAATAGATCTTAGATGATGATTATTTTCTCAACGACCTCACCAACAGCTAGGTTATTTGGGGTTTTGAATGAGCAATTCGAACAATCAATGAATTGATGGTAGGTTGACAAAAGCTCACTGCCTCATGCGGGACTCGAACCCACGACTTTGGATGACTTTTGTATCGATGCTTCAACTGATTGAGCTATACGGTGGCAGTATACATATCCCTGGACTTATCATTACAGTTCGTCGTTAAACTTAATATAAATAATTAAACAACAGAAATGAAAACTGGTCATGAACCATTAAGTTTGAATATGTCAACTAGTCCAGTGATATACCGAGAGGTCAACAACTTGACATTTTAGTGTAGGTACCCCTGATTTTTTATTTTTCGATTTTTCGTGATTTTTTCTACGTGATTTTTTTATTTTTCGTGATTTCTCTAGTTTTTTTCATTTTTCTCGGTTTTTACATTTTTGTTTATTTTTTGGGTAACTTTCTTTCTTGTGTGATCTTTTTGATTTATCGTGTTTTTTTGTTTTTTTTGATTTTCCGTAAGTTTTTTCAAAGTTCACCTGATTTTTTTAGTCGTTACCCCTAGATATTACAAACCGCCTAGTGTATGACAATACTGTTCAACAGTCAAGGCCTCAATTAAGCTCATATCTGTTTGCCTATTATAAAAACAACGCTATTACATAATGATTGCAAACAAGGAAGCATTACGAGACTGGACTTTTTAAGAGTGCTAGGGAGTCGATGCAGCGAAAAATCTTATTTTTTTCCATAGGTATGGATAGGTCATTAGACGAGCTTTAGCGAGGATTGTTTGTTTTTATGTTTTTTTGTCGGTTCTCCACAGGTCAAACAGGTACAGCTATCAACTTCAAACTTTTTTTCAAAATGGATCCTCATCTAACTTAGATCTTTACAGTTTTGTGGCATTATCGGGTGGTAACTTTTTTTTATGAATTCTAGAAATTTCAAAAATACCCATTAGAATAACACAGCGGAAAAAAAAAATATATTTTATTTTCCAGAAAAATGAAATTTAGTGTGAAGTTTAATTACATTTTTATACACATTTCTGGAAATTTTCAGCTTGATCGGGTCACCCATTTTGAAGAAAAAACATAAAATGTGCTAAATTGGTACCACTCGAAGCAGTTTTTACCCATATTTACCCATACTATTACTATCCGCTCGTCTAACAACGCATATATGCCGTTATCCTAGTTTTATAGGTATCAGATAGGTCATAATTCTAATATAAAGGAAACACAGTAATTTTTATCATCTTCCCGATGGTATATGTATAAACTAATTTACTTAAATTTTTATTGGGTTTAACGACGTACTGTTATGATAGCGCAGATCTAATGGTATCGGATGGATGATTTACGCGATTACTGTTGGTGGAGTCGTTAAACAACATCAACTATCTCATACCGTTCATAAACTATCACGAATATTCCGTTTAATCGCCTCCATTACACTCTTAAATCTACTGAAATGATTCAACTCCTACACGGTAAACTATTTCAATATTGTCTAGGAATTCACTTTCAATTTCAATGTTAGTATATCGGCCGTTAAAACCTGTTAGCTTATTCCGAGATAATTGACCAATATAATTTTATAACAGCGACATTCTTTTAATTTCTCTGTGACGAAAACTGTTGGTCATAAATTAACGCGTTCTTATCGGCTGCAACAATTACGTCTGCATTCGGACAACTTGTGAGATATTTGGTCCCATGACATACATTTCTGTTATTGTCGACAATGACATTACAAAATTAGAATTGGTTGAATTCGGTTATTTTTGTAGGATTTAAATGATTTTTTTTTTAGATTGAATGAATGTTGTGGTTTAAAGGCGCGTCGACAGCTAGCTGTTTTTTTGCGACTATTCAGTATTGGATTGATACAGTATTTTGAGGTCAAAATAACCTCGAACCAGAGTCTAGAGTAGTGATTATATTGGGATAGTGGGAAAACTACTTCTGCAACTTTGGTGAAATGCGTAATGATGAGACGTGGAAAATTTTCAATTGAACATTTTCAGAAAATTTATAATTCATTGAAAATTTTCAATGAACATTTTCAGAACATGTCCAATTCATTAAAAAATTGTCTGTGGATCCAACAGAATGCAATGAATTTACTGAATTAATTTCATTGAATTCTTTCCAATGATTTTTACAGAAAATCCCATTGAGTTTAATTTTCAATGCAAATTTACTGATTTTTTTTCCTCATCTACTTTTCATATAGAACATTTTCAAAGGACTTTTCCGAATAGGACAGTACAAAGGAGTTCTGGCCTCACCTATACAGTTGTTCGCCGAGAAGTCAATACATTTAATGAAGATCTGGGCCTATTACTGTTCAGAAAAAACTTATACTTAACCCAGTAGGCCTATATATCTTATAAATAGGCCTACTCATCATTTCTACTTTCATTGAAAGTTTAATTAAAATGTGGTGGGTCAGCGAATCGCTTTATAGTATTGCTACGAGTGAGTTGGAACTCTTGGTTTCTTCTGTAACCATCCACTTGTATGTCTTATTTTGGCTTATATGTCACCCAAAAAAATTTTTGGAGAAAAATTGAAAATCTTCAAACCTTTGAAAAGAATTTTCATGAAAATTGGCATCACTAAAAATGCTGATATATTTCTCACAAATAGAAATTGTCCAAGTGTTGGGAAGGATCCGCGATTAATTGTTAGTACATTATATGTGATGTGCTCTTCAAATACATTCGCTCAGTTGCCAATAGACTACGATAGTTCAGTGAATTGTGAACGAAAAAACATATTCACAAATTGATAATAATAATGCCACTTGAGTCTTGGATCTTGCCAAGACTTGGACTATATAGGAACTGGAATCCCATCGACTAAGAATATCCAACTACCAAGTGAAGTAAATGATGTCTACTGACGGAAATTACAGAATGAAAAAGGGAACCATTCACCTTCAAACAGTAGATAGAACAAATCATGGTCTGTTATTTATTCATTTTAATGCTGCTTAACGACACCCCACTAACAGCTAGGTTATACGGGGCTACGAATGAGTGGGTTAAATAATGAAACGATAAAGTTATGATAGGTGAGAGGGCTGAACGAACCTTAACGAGGTTTTACGGGGGTACGAATGAGCGGGTGATAATGAAACAGTGAAGTGATGATGGTTGAAAGGACGTTTACAAAAACCCATGCCTAATGCGGGACTCGAACCCACGCCCGACTTGACTCCAGTTTCTACCGCTATATCCACGATCATGTTCTGATAGTCAAGGCCTTGTTTTGTTTTGACATGCTAATTGATGTCAATTAGGCACAAGTTTTTCACTATCACTAAACTTAGTTCATTAGTAAATTCGTACTGGAAATGAATTGGCTTGGCAAGGGTTCGAGTCCTATACATTTCTTTCTGAAATCATGACTATATTTTACATCTAGAAATGTCATTTAAAGAATTCGTTTCAATTTAATTCTTCAAAATAGCAATATCATTCATGCACTTCCAGTGAAAATGACTGTCGATGACTTCATTATAATTGATATAGATTAATTGATCCATATTGATTGATTGATTGATTGATTGATTGCTCAAAGTCCAATTATTTGGTGACTGATTATATTTGCATGTCAGTGATTAAGTTCTAAAATTAGAGAAAACATAACAATGGGAGAAATATAAATAATTCCATGCAATCTCCGTTCAACAATGAGCTTAATGAAAACAGAAGGCTGTGAAACTCAATCAACAATTGAAATTATTAAGATTTTCTAAAAAAATGTAACAATTCTCATTCGATTTCTTATCTTCAAAGGAGCTAGACGTAATTTTGCGATAACATCTCACATTATTAATTAAAACATTTTACTCATTTAGTTTTCGCTAATTATAATTCAGATAGAAATTTAACCAATATTCCAGTGTTTAATATAATGTCGTACAATTTCGTCCGTACACGTTGGGGTGAGTTAGATTTCACTTTGGAATAATGTTAAAGACAATCTCTTTCTCGGGATTTAGTTCCACCATTTTGTTTTCACGACAATGCTGCTCTGATATTAACTACAATGAACTTTTTTCGTCCGATAATGTTTTTTTACATACCATGTATGATTTCCTCTTCATATCATTTTATATGTTCATTATTTCTTCACTCATACTACTAATCCCAATTGATTTCAATTAGTGAATATCATATTATTTACGACTTCTTATATATATTTTTTGATAATAATTATATTCAAAGCACATATCTGTTGAACTAATTAAACGATACATATACGTCCGGTATATTCATCTATGATTATACTAGGCCTAGCCTAGGCCGACTTTGTATACATATATATAGATAGTTTATTGTCTTTATTTACATTCCTTCACAATAGCTAATTGATTAAAAACTGACTATATAGACTCATATACCAGTACCTTGGATAAGAGAAGATTTGAACTTATATCAGGAAGACAAAACATAAATTGAAAATTCATAAATAAAAGACTAGAAATGAAAATAAGTGAACATAATTTAGGGGTTTGACTTCTTCCCTTTACAAATTGTTACCACTCATTGAATGTTCTACAGGCTCTAGTGATGATTAGGATTAGATAGGTAAGGTTTGTGTTGAATCCAATTTCTGAAGGGGAGGAGCCAAACCTCCCATTTTTGAGTATGTGAGCCTACAGATTGCTCGGAAAGTAGAAGCTTAGGTCAGTTGGTTCTTAGTTAAGTTAGTTTTTAGGTTGATTTTTAGGACAGTAGGCTTTTAGTATAGTTTGTACTTTATCCTGTCTTATTATAGTGAGTGATTTTAGCAACCAATGAGGAGTTAACTATTCTGACTTAAAACATGCGGAAAGTCATCAGCCTTCTTCATATTGATAAAGTCGGTTGATATCACACTGTGGACAGACTTTGCACATTTCTTAATCTTCCCTCATCTCTACTCATAGGCTCTTTGCTCGTGGTAGTGGTAGTAGTGTTTATTCCTTTATCCCTCTTTCGAGGAAATCGGTACACAAATGACATATTTTTCAATATTACCTATAGGCTACTGTCAAGTAACAAATGACAAACAATCGTTACCATAGCAATAAAGTGAACTTGTGGACTACCAAACATTCTGATTGGTCAATTCCAACTGGTGGACATTGTTGTCTTTCTCTTTCAACAATGTTTGACGTCACTTGACAGAAACCTATAGATAATATTAAAAGCTTGAGTATGGCAGTACCACCATTCACAAATTAGTAGTAGATTAGTGATTACAGTATATTAAACAAGTACACCTCACGTAGGCACAAGAGCGACAGTTGGAGCTGGCGACAATCTTGAGGACCACGATGACAGTTCACCACGTGGTACTAGCCACACGCAGATACTTCCGAGTGGGCGTGTCATGAACCTAGCACCCGGTACTCCCCGCTATGCGAGTACTCCGTTCGATACGCCAACTTCGTCGACTACAAGCCTCACCGGACGTCCGCTCCGAGGTGTACGGAAAGAGGAGGAAGAGGAGGTCAATGCTGTCGGGGGAATGTTACAGCGTATGCTTAGGTAATTTTGTTCGGGATTGGTCATCTAAAGCAATTATGAACTGTACTGAAATTCAACTGAATTGAAATAACGATAATGTGTGCTGAAAATCAACTGTACATAAAACCAATTGACCTAAAAATCAATTGATCTTAGCTTAAGCAGCCTGAACAGAAGGAGAAGTGGGGAGGGGTGACTCCTGCTCTTCACAAATTGTCGCCTCTCATTGTTGGAAAATGATTTTGTGTCGATTAGTTTTCAGTACACTTGATTTTTAGGACACTTGGTTCGTAGTGAAGTTGGTTTCTGAGTCAGTTGATTTTCAGGACAGTTTGAAATTAGTAGAGTTGGTACCTTCTCGAATATTAACATAATGATGATATTATAACTTGATCAATTTCTTCATCAATAACATCGAAACTTGAACCAATTCTTGTCACTAACATAATTTTACTTTTTATCTCATCCTGTCGCCCACATCATTCTACTTCACCCCTCATCTTGTCGCTAACATAATTATACTTTCCCCTCATCTTGTCGCAAACATAATCTTACTGTTCCCCTCATCTTGTCACTAACATAATCTTACTTTTCCCCTCATCTTGTCGCTAACATATGGACCAAATCTTACTTTTCCCTTATCTTGTCGCCCATATCATTCTACTTTCCCCTCATCTTGTCGCTAACATAATTTCACTTTACCCCACATATAATTGCATCTCCCCCTCATCGTGTCGCTCTCCTCGCAGCCTGGAACAGCGTATCCCGTTCCACCCTCTTGACCTCGGCTTGCCGCCGGTGACCCCGAACACTAGCCTCAACTCCAACAACGCTTCTGACGCGTCGCCGGTCAAGAAGAGGGCCGTCTACTCCAAGAAGGTGTTCGTCGGAGGACTGCCGCCAGACATCGACTCCGGTGAGACTCACTACAACTGTCACGTGGGGACCGGCACAGGTAGCTCAGTGGTAGATCAGCTTGCTCCATGTGACCGGGAGGGGCCCTTATATAATGGGCCCAACGCGAAAGCCAAAAGCCAATACAGTATGAAGTAGTGAAGTACCTTCCTTAACCAAACCTGAGCAAAATACAAAACCGATGCCTTCAAGAAGATCAAAACCCAATCAACCCCGGCCATAGTTTTTCCATTCTTTTTCAAACAATTTCCCCAAAAAAGTCACTCTTACGACAATATAAATTCATAACTCTCAATTCAGCTTTTGGGAAAACAAAGCATGGTATCAGAATGTCCAAAAACTTCCTCTCATGAAAACAAAAAAGTTTGACCACACCGATATTCGAACTGGCGGCCTTCGAGTCCAAATTGAACGCACTACTGCTGTTGTTGTTTACTGTTTTGTGTTTTCCTAGTAACTATTTATACACTTTTTGACTTTTGTGTTTTGATGTTGTAGATCGGATCACAGTCAGTTTCCGTCCATACGGCATCCTGCAAGTCGGCTGGCCTCATAAGATGGAGTCCCAGTCAGCTTATCCACCGAAAGGATTCGCTTTCCTGCAGTTCGATGTAAGTTTACATTATAAATACACTCGCATTGGTGAGGGATGAAGGTGCGATCGTGGTTTCAACCGAGGAACTATCGCGAAAACTGCCGAATGCATTTCAACCGTCAGTATTATGTAATTAATGCACATCGCGGTTAAAAACCAATACCTTCTATCTCTTTTTTTTTAAATATTTGCCACCTCTTGCTATGTCCGTTAAAATCCGCTAATATATTATCATAAAAATCGAAATTTGTTTTTGTCTTGACCTGGAACTTATTGTATTATTATGAAATGAATTGAAACATTTTAAACTCATATAGGTCTATCTGATTAATTAATCACATTTTAATGTTCCTGGAAAAAAAAAATCTGATGAAAGTTATTGGTTTTTAGCCATCGAAATGGAAAAAAACACACACATCTCATTCTCTAGCCCACACTTCTTTTTTTTTTGCTTAAAGACCCCACCAACAGCTAGGTTATACGGGGGTACGAATGAGCAGATGATTATAAAACTATGAAGTGATGATAAGTGAAAGGACGTTTACAAAAACCCATGTTTTATGCGGTACTCGAACCCACGCCCAACGGTGACTTCAGTTTCTGACGCGGTGCCTCAGCTGACCGAGCTACCGAGAGCGGCAGTGACCCACACTCCTTCTTTTTCTTTCTCTATCTCACTCATTCACTATCTCTCTCTCTCTCTCTCTCTCTCTCTCTCTCTCTCATCTCTCTCTCTCTCTCGCTCTCTAGGAGGAGGAATCTGTGCACCGGCTGATTAACGCCTGCCTGATCGACGGCAACGGCTACTACACGCTCGTATCGTCCCCGTCGGTCGCCAATAAGCCCGTGCAGATTCGCCCGTGGAACGTCGAGGACGCCGACTACATGGTCGAGAACAGCAAGCTTGATCCCCGCAAGACAGTGTTCGTTGGTGAGAGAATATTGTGTTAAAACTTGCCATTCTAAATTTTGTATATAATTTGTTTTTTTAATTTTCACTTTGTATTGCGATTTCTGATTTGAATGAACCAAGAGCAATGCCTAGTAATCTTTATTATAATGGTTACAGTTATGCTCGTTTATGTATGAAATACTTGATCTCAAAATTATTTTCAGTGTTCAAAGTATAACAACAGAATGCGCTTCTAAATACCAAAATGGCCAACGAAATATCACAAATAAACTGTCACCAATATTATATTCATAATAAATGACATTGTTGAGATTTGCGCGCGCTCTATTGTGACTTTTCATGAGTTCCACTTTCCAACAGTGACAGCGTACCTGCTACTTTATACTGTCGAATTACCAAGGGCCCGGTATTACGAATAATACATTTGTTGATTAAGCGATAACTAGTGGATTAGCTTGTTATTACCCTCGGTTACCAATGTTATTTTTGTACTGCAATCGATTAATTGGCTCAATTAACACATTTTTATTATTGGTAATATGGGCCCTAATCAAAATTCTCATTCAAATTTTCAACATTTTTCTCTGTCTTTCCAAGGTGGTGTGCCCCGACCTCTAAAGGCCGCGCAGTTGGCTCAGATCATGGAGTCTCTCTACGGCTCCGTCTGCTACGCCGGCATCGACGTCGACGCCGAGCTGAGCTACCCTAAAGGTGCCGGCCGTGTCGTGTTCCGGTCCAAGGAGAGCTGTTAAATTTCGCCTCATTCTCGGTTTTGTCCCGGGAAAACCTCGAGGGTTTAACAACGATTTAGTAAAGCTCGGTTTTATGTTATTTACACTTTTCCCAATATAAAACATCTATAGGCCTTTTAATTTTTATTGGTAAATTTTTTCGTAGTTTCAAACGCACGATTGGGAATTTTCCCTACAAAAAACCCGGTTTTTTTAAAATAAACAAAAGGCCTATAATTACTTATATTATTCATTATTTATTTATTCTATAGTGTTGTAAATAGTGATAAAATAATAAAATTATGGGATTTAATGCTTAATTTTGTACCTCTTCATGAGAATAGAAATGGATAGCTAACTAGAATTGGCTAATGGGTGGGATTGAGCCTGCTTTACAGTAATACTGTCGTACGGTTTTTTCCGTTCCAAGAAAAAAGTTAAAAATGAAAATGAAAAATGTGTGTTTTTTTCCACTAATTTATAATAATGTGTTCCATCTATGTTGAGAATTCGATTATTTTTGGAGAGATTTTATTTTTAACATTCCAAGTTGATACTCAACACGTGGATGTATAATACATGAAAATTAACGATTTTTAAAGTATATATATATACGTATTATTCGATTTTCAAGGGTCTAATGCCCTTATAAAATTTACCACCCTAGGCCCGCCTCGTGGGCCCAGGCCTCAATACGGCCCTTCGGTGGACCATTAAATTGTTCACTCACACTCCGTCCCAGCCACCAAAACACTAACAGGTGCTCTCATAATCCTGAAATTAATCTCATGCACAGTATCTCGACTACCATCAATCGATTTCTGCAATCTGTTACTCACGATCCAAACCTCCTCCACGCCATGATAATCAACCACTTTTATACCGGTAAGAAACTGTAACTTCTCATTATCTTGATCCACTACTGGATTCTTACTTCCTGCGAACGGTTTATTATTCTTCCAACAGACGACTGAGTTATCAGTGATTTCACTGTAAAACAAAACACCTGTAGAGCTCATTGCCAGAGGGAATGTTTGTCCTTTCCGTGTTTCTGGGAAAGTCTGGAAATGACTTTGTACCCGATTGTAGCCGTTCTCGTACAAGGTTTCGTTCTGGAGTAGGGATGTTTGTACGAAGTTCTGGGTGTTGCTAGCAGCGCTGGTGTAGTAGAGGATGCGGTCCTCGTGAGGGGATAGTTTGGGGGAGAGAGCCAGACCGAGGATTCCGTCTGGGAGGTCGACTTGAACACCTGGGAATAATGAGATACATTTGTCAATCATGTATATTTGAATGTGAATCTGGGAAAATTGCTTCATACATTCGTGTTGATGAATTGATTGGTTAATCATTAATCCAAATCAACCTGATCCAACTATTAATAATCCTGAACTACGATCGATCGTGATATGATCAAGCCATGCCAAGAGCATCAAGGGGTTGGAAAATACTAGAACAAGCTTTCGAAGAAAAATCTAAATTTTTAGTGTTTTTCGAAAATAATTCCAATGCTGCTAGTTTTTCATCATATTTTCGATTCTAAGTTGTCATTTCCATTTGCCTTTGTAGTGTATTTGGTTTGTATAAGTCTAGATTCCTTAACTTTCAGGGAGAAATCTAAGATCTTAAAATGAGAATATATCGTAAAATGAAAATATATCAAGATAAATAATCCAAAATTCACTTCGATCAATCAGTTGTGAGAAAAAATAGTACTCAAGCAATCCAGAATGATTCAGAATGTTTCAAAATATAACAATATCGCGTGGAAAATTTGCCCACCAATCTTCACTCTAAAGCAAACATTTTTCATTATTCATTATACATTTTCAGTCATCGTTTTTAATCCGAATATATAAATCACATTCATAAATTGTATTAATTCTGCTCAATTTTGAACTTCAAAGATTGAAAATAATAATTCTAAGCATCCGTATTCGAAAAAGATCGAGTAAATTGACGATTCTAGCCACAGAAAAAGGTACCCAGGCGACGCCTAGTCGGGCACAAGCTCAAAGTATATTGCTATTTCGAAGTATTATCTTATCATTTTCTTACCTTCCACATTGAAATGTATGAAAGCTGGCACTGGCCAGAAGTTATTAGCCACGATTCTCCAAGACCTGTCCCGCAGCGCATCGTACACAATTAGGGAATACTCCACAGTATCTGCGATATAAACATAAGTCGCTTTGCAGTTGTTTCGTTTGTGGACAACATCAACGGCGAGATTCGTGAAAATAGAATCTTGTTTCACAATCTTTTGAGGGAAGATGTGATTATGGATCATTTTGTCCGTATTCAAATCGAATACGAAAAGCTTTTTGGCACAAAGCTGCATTTTAGCGCCGAACATTTCTTTGACACCTTGGTCGAGTACCCAGAGACGGTTACATTCGTCAACCTGTACATAAGACAAAAATCAGAAACTATCAATAATTATTTAAACACATTTACACAATCAATTTTCGTTATAAAAATTTCAAAAATTGCACGGAATAATTTCAGTGGTGAAAGGCACTTGCAATTTCTGTTGCGAAATTCTCATTTTAGTAGCGATACCTGTGGGCAACATGTCAGCTAGCTGAAAGATTGCAGTGAAGTTGAACTATTTTAACTTCTTTAAATTCTGGCATGCAATTGAAAGATTTCCGTTCTCATGTGTAGGCAACCCTAAACTTGGGTATTCAACTTTTCTGCAATTAATTACAGAAATTAATTTCAGAAATGAATTGATCGTGTAAAGTGGATTCTACTCAACGATCTCACCAACAGCTAGTTCTCTCGGGGTCAATACACCAAGAACTGAATATCTGAATATATCTGAAAATATATGTGTTCTACAAACTGTAATAAGAAGCGAGAGAATATAATGTGCAGGGACGACTTGGGGTGAATTGAGGGAGTATTAGGATGGGAAACAGGTAAAGAACGTGAATGGAAATATTCTCCTGATTATTGTTTGCCTAACGACCCCACCAACAGCTAGGTTATACGGGGTACTAATTGAAGCCGTGATAGTGAAACAAATGAGTGCGTTGATCTTTCCTGGATGGTGATATCCATTGGCGTGATTACTGTAATATCGGTTACCATATATTCAAAACTATGTGCAGGGACGACTTGAGGTGAACTGAGGGAGTATTAGGATGGGAAACGGGTAAAGAACGTGAATGGAAATATTCTCCTGATTATTGTTTGCCTAACGACCCCACCAACAGCTAGGTTATACGGGGGTACGAATGAGCCGGTGATAGTGAAACAATGAAGTGATGATCTTTCCTGGGTGGTGATATCCACTAAGTCAGTGATTACTGTAAATATCGGTTACCTATATTCAGAAACTCTGTGGCAATCGGGTCGAGTCATTTTAGGTTAATAGTCAACGTTTTGGGTTAGGTTGAGGTAAAGCAAGGTTTGGGTCGAGTCAATTTGGGAATTACTTCAGGTTAGGTTAATTCTGGTCTGTAGTTGGGTAATGTTCTGTTGGGGTAAATATATCAGCTAGGGCTCATTATATCACTGTACTTATACTGAAAAGGTCATCCATTTCGATACATTTTCGAGTCCTAGCATAATTGAATTTCATTCTTTTGATTTTTTACATTTGTTTCCGAGTCATGACAATATTGATATTTTTTTTGAATGTCGAAATTTGAATTTCGAGTCATGAATTATTGCATTTTATTTCTTCGAATTTTGAAAAATCAACTTTCAATTTTCCATTCTTACGTCCAAGTCTACGAAAGAAAGAAGGTCTGGGATTTTTCTTCGAAGAAGAAGATGTTCTATCTACGAAAGAAGGGGGTACCGAGTGACCGTTCCTCCTCTCCCACACCACTAGCGCACGCGTGTTTCGCACCTTCTTCTTCTCGTTGTTCTGATAATGATTAGGAATGAGTCTTTACCTTCACTCTGAACACTGCCGTAATGCCGGTACATGCATGAGGCTGCGTGTACCAATCCCAGCTGGGATAAGGATTCAACAACGGTGACTTCTGGTCTCCTTTGGTTGACAGCGTTGCCAATGTTGCTGGTATACCAGCGTAGAATGGTGTTAAAGTCACGAAAACGCGATCTTTTGCAACGTCGACGTCGATTGGAAGAACGTTTTTAGGTATGTAAGACCCTGGAGAAGAAAATGGTGAAAATAATTATACCGGTACCTAAATGTTGAGGTACAAACAAACACGGAAGTGCCGATTTTTCGGTTCCTAGACGTGAATTTTGAAATGGAAGCAGACCCGTTGATGGAGAAAGAGATATTGAATATCATGGAGTGTAATAAATGAATAGTAAATATTTAATAATGACAACCCTTATTTAATTATATACTTTTTCATTCTCATCGACACGAATTTAAGAGTCAACAACTAGTAAGCCAACATAGCGTCCGCCTACAACTTGATTTTGGCACCGGCCATCTTGCACTGAACTAAGCACTGAACTTAGGTGTTTAACTACCTGAACTAGTGCAAGTGAACCCGGACAAACAAACAAGAAAGTGTGGCTTCGGTGCATCACCACGGTTACAAACAAGAACGAAAGTCCAAGAACTGAAGAACCAATTCAAATGATCCAGTCCTGTTCAGTTCAGTTCTGATTACAGGCCTAATGATTACCGTCGTCTATCATCTTCTGCCGGACATCCGGTGTTGGGAAGCTGTACTCCAGTTGGCGCCACTCGTGACGTACTTCCAGTCGGCTCAGGCGGTCAGCTGCATTACCGGCCGAGAGGGCGACGACCGCGAGGAGGACAATCAGTTCAGTCTGCATTGAAAGGCTGGAACAAGTGAGATGGTATGAATGAAGATGATTTATAATTAAAATGAATATAAAATTATTCATTCAGTTTTCATATTCATTCAACACTCAAGATAACAGTATGATTATTTTTATTTCTAGTATTGAGCTATATTTGGTGACAGACAGCGTAGACCTGGTGTCAAAGTTCATGGCTTTAATTTGAAATAATAATAAAATGGGGTGGTAAGATCGCCCTTCTGGTGCCCCGTCCAAACGATCCTACTCTCATCCTTAGCCTTAATAGGGGAACAATGATTTTGTATCAAGTTTCGATGTTATTTAAAAAAAAAATTATTGAGCTTATATTTCATTATTCTGAAAGGAAAACTTTTTCCATATTGTCTTTCGATTATTTTGGTTAGTTTTCAGGCCAAATATAGATTCTCTTCAAATTATTCAGACTTGTTATTTATTTTTAATCTGTATTATTCTTATGTATAAAATGTTAATAGACCCGCAGACAAGTCAACTTTTGGTGACTTTATGGGTCCACAAAATTGTACCCAAATCTATGTAAAAACACGAATAAAAATCCTTTAGAAATAAATAGTATCTCTATTGGCAATCACAGTTCTCGGAATTATAAAATATATATTATATAATGTATTGAATTTCATGAATAATCTTATATCTATTACATTCATTAATGTTGATCTCATGAAGGTTGAAGGCAGAAAAACACAACAATTATAAAATAATTTATGGACTCATTTCTCTTTCATCTGACCTCACATAATAATCGTACAAGAATTGCTACTGCATAATCCATGTGTTGAATATCAAAACAACATCAATTTCAACCACCATTTCGAATATCAAAATATCCAAATCTCGAAAATATCAAAAATTTCAAAACTAAAATAATTATATGAGCGTAGCGAAGATTTTCATTCCATGTACCGAAAAATTTTGGGTTTGGTTTTCATTTTTTTTTTTTTTTTTTTTGTGTGTGTAATTTTGTACGCGGCATACAGGTCAGGAAAAAGTTTCAATCAACTCGAAACTTTTTCTACAAATTGGTGTTATACCAGAATAGGTTGGGATTGTTTTTCAGAAAAAAAAATTTGAAAGTATGGAAAGTACTGTGGTAAGATCGCCCTTGTGGTGCCCCGTTCAAATGATCCCATCTTACATCCATAGCCGTAATTAGGGAACAACGATTTTGTATTAAGAGTCCATGAAAATCGATTTAGCGGAATATCATTTTTTTGTGATAACTTTTGAATGGTATGAGATATTGAAGCTTTGAAAACGAGGGAACACAGATATTTTCAATACCTTCAAGATGTGTAGGTAATAACTATTCATCTCGCATCAAATAATCGTCAGGCGTATACTCTTGAAAAATGTGTATTTTCAAGAGTATACGCCTGACAATCAGGTGATTTGAGATAAATAGTTATTACTCATACCATATTGACGACACTGAAAATGTGTTCTCTCGTTTTTAAAGTTTCGATATCTCATACCATTCAAAAGTTATCACACAAAAAATGATATTCCGCTAAATCGAGACTCATTTACTCTTGATACAAAATCGTTGTGCCCCAATTAAGGCTATGCATATACGATGTTATTTAAAAAATAACGTATAGGCTCACCTGATTTATTTCCTCTCCAATAACTTCTGTTTTGTCGACTGGTGACTTCTTGGTGACTTCTTGGTGACTTCTTGATGACTTCTCTGCTCGGAAGACGAGAAGACAATGTGGAGGTGACTCGGAAGTGAACAACAAGTCATCTACGCACTTCTTGTTATTTGGGTTTATTAAAATGTATCAAATGAATAATTCAATTTCCAGTAAATAAGTTATTGACTGGGCGTTGCTGAAATAACAATTCACTGATGATTTAATGGAGTGAATATAAATACAGGTATACCACATTATTTGATTGAGGAAATTTCCTGATTAAATTATCCAAATCATATATACAATGTGGAATGAGTTTCAGTAGAATAACCTATAGTTATTGAAATGATTTTATGAAAAAGAATCAAATCAAACAGAACAGTAGGCCTACTGAAGAAATTGAAGAGTCAACGATTATTACAAACAAAAGGAGAGAAATTGGTGTTAAAATGGGAGATTGAACATAATCAATATGAAAATGACCCTTTTCATACTGATTATGATCAATTTCAAACATTTTTTTTTTCATCAATAATATTCATGACCAAGAAAGAAAGCTTTCAACATACACATAATATATATATATTTACACATATATATATATATATATATATATATATATATATATATATATATATATATATAATTATATCCTATTATTCGTATAATATATTAATATATAATATATATTTTTATATATATATATATATATTTACTATATATATATATATATATATTATATATATATATCTAATATATGGTATAATATATATATATATATATATATATATATATATATATATATATATATATAGTAATATCACATTTCGCGTATTGCTTAGCCTATTTTTCTTACTTATTTGAGTTTCAAACTTTTTCCTTGCCTTATTTTTCATTAACTTATAATATGCACCAAAAGCTTTATTAAGAATAGAAGATTTTTTATTATCATATTTCACAAATTTTCCCATGCATTACATATTGAATATTTCTACCACACATTTCTATTGATCTTCATGAATGGATATAAATTGCTTTCCGCTGAAAGAACATGATTAATAAAAAGTGCTAATCATCTTTCATTCTATCTCTAAAATATATCAACGTTCAAAAATATTTTGAGGCCATATATAATAAAAGTGCTGTCTATAATGTCGATGAATACATCTTGGGGTGCAAAAATAAGTTTCTAGGTTCTGAATCTTGATTGAGTGTCCATCTCATCTGTGTGTTATCTCGTTTTCGAATACTATATCGACTATTGACCTATATAACACATCGTGAAGTCACTCACTGTTTCGTGTGACATACCTATACCGCACAAAATACATTTCGATCGGCTTGCAAGGCCATACGGTCGATCGGAGCGTCTCGATTCTAATGACAAAAAAGATTCGTCTTGTCGAGACGCTTCACCGATGGGGTATGAAATTGCGGCGGCATGTGCCATCGAGCTGCGGGGGACGAAAAACTGTGTTCGGAAAACGGACTGCCGGATTTTGTCCGCTTTTCGTTTTTATCAATGGTCATTGCACGGTTGAACTTTCCCTAACCACCTCGATCACGTTCCGACGCGCCGCAGCCGAGATAGAGCCGGTAGAAAGACCGACGGGAGAACTGTGCGTGTCTAGCAAGAGACCCGGTTTCGAGTCCATCGAGAGCAGCGCGAGCGGCGCCCTATCCCAATAGCATTGTGCACATTTCGAACGACGAATGTCGTTCGAAATGTGCACACAAAATACCACACAAAATCACTAGTAGTGACTGCCTTCACATAGCACTACTACTGGAGTAGTAGTCACTACTCTGATTCAAACACACAGTAGAAGTTCAGAAAATAAACTTCCCAAAGGAAAGTCACTCGGAAAAGCACCTATTGCTCGAGTCACTTTCCTCTTCTACGTGTAAAGTGACTTGCTACTTCCGTTTGTCTAAGTCAGTCGCTGGAGTCACTTGTCCGCGTCACTCGCCATTGTTACCATGACCGCGTAGTAAGAATAAGAAGACTTCATTATCTACAATCAAAGAGGTAAGATAAAATGCAGTTATATTCATAATCAACAGGTGGCCTGGGTTTCTTATTTGTGCATTTCTTTGGTTTGGTAGGTATGGGGTAGTTTTCATTTGGTAAGTATTTGTATTCGGTAGGTATTTGCTAGGTTATACGGGGGTACGAATGAGCGTGTGATAATGGTACGATGAAGTAATGATAGGTGGAATGACGTTCACACAAACCCGTGCCTTATGCGGGACTCGAACCCACGCCCAACGGTGACTTCAGTTACTACCGCTAGCGATAGTTGCCACAGGCATTGAACACTACAAATTCAATGCCATAGGGAAGCCTCAGACCCACAGGTCACAGACAGTGTGGTTTAGAATAGTATACAACTCTTGAACTGAAGTGAAGAGAATTAAAATTGATATTTCTCCCATCTCATAGTCCTAAATATGAGAGTTGACTCACCGCTATGAATGTTTCCATCGACATGGGGAATATCTTGAAGACGTTGAACACGATGGGTCTCTGAGATCTTTGCATCACGATACACATGGAACGTTTGAAGGATGTCGAAGCCTCGAACCAGTGGCTCTCGTACATTGCGTTGCAGACATCTTCACTCTGCAATTATATTTTCTATCAACTTCGGATTTATTATATATATATATATATATATATATATATATATATATATATATATATATATATATATATATATATATATATATATATAAATATATATATATATATATATATATATATATATATATGGAACTATATTCAATATCTTGGAATTCCTTAAATCTCTTAAAATATCTGAAATCACATGAAAACTTGAAATCTGAAATCAGGTGTACACCAAATTTTCGAGTTGTAAACCCTTCGGGTACAAGATACAAATCAGGAGCTTAACGTAATGTACAAGCAACATTTTGTAAATCGTATTTATATTTAAATAATTTCAGATGATTAGATAAATATGCGTAAAATCTACTTGATGAGTAATCTGTGAATATGAACAGTATGTAGCTGGCGGCTTTCAAGACTTGATTTTTTTTGTGAAACCTGTTCATCTAGTCAAACCACTGTGGCTAACCAAATTTTAGTTTGTCATATTTACCATCACTGTGAGTATGCTCGCTAACACGCTGAAGAGAAAAAACAGGAATACACTGCCGGCGATAATGCAGCACATGGCCATTGCTTTGGGGTCGAAGGTGGCAGCCTGGAAATATAATACGTGATATGCATGATAATAACTAGGAAAACGCCATATATGCATTGTTAGACGAGCGGATAGTAATAGTATGGGTAGTAATGGTTAAGAACTGCTTCGAGTGATACCAATATAGCACATTTTATTTTTTTTCTTCAAAATGGCTGACCCGATCAAGCTGAAAATATTTAGAAATGTGTATCAAAATGTAATTCAACTTCACGCAAAATTTCATTTTTTTGGGAAAATAAAAATATTTTCTTTTTTTTCCGCCATTTTATTCTAATGGGTATTTTTTGAAATTTCTAAAAATTCATAAAAAAAAAAGTTACCCCCGATAATGCCAAAAACTATACAGATCTAAGTTAGATGAGGAACCAGATTGAAAAATAGTTTGAAGTTGATAGCTGTAGCCGTTTGACCTGTGGAGAACCGACAAGATAAAAAAAAAAAAAAAAAAAAACGAACACCAATTTTTTTCAGTAAGTCAAATTGAATCTTCGCTAAAGCTCGTCTAACAATATACAGGTAAGGATAACGGTCACATTCATAGAGTTCAGAAAAGTTTAGTTTAGTTAAGTTTAGAAAAGAAAAACACAAATAAAAAACACTCTGTGTTCAATTGCCCTGTGTTGCGAGGCAAGCGACTCGCGGAAACCACCTTATCTACCTTCAAGACTGTGAAAGTAATAACTATCTATCTCATGTCACCTAATTGTCAGACGTATACGCGTGACAATTATGCGATATAAGATTAATATTTACTAGGAAAACGCCATATATGCGTTGTTAGACGAGCGGATAGTAATAGTATTGGTAAAAATGGGTAAAAACTGCTTTGAGTGGTACCAATTTAGTACATTTTATGTTTTTAGAAAAATTTCAGAAATGTGTATCAATGTAATCCAACTTCACGCGAAATTACATTTTTTTGGAAAATAAAAATAATTTCTTTTTTTTTTTCGTCATGTTATTCTAATGGGAATTTTTGAAATTTCTCAAATTCATAAAAAAAAAGTTACTCCCCGATAATGCCACAAAACTATACAGATCTAAGTAAGATGAGGAACCATATTAAAAAAAGTTTGAGGTTGATAGATGTAGCCATTTGACCTGTGGAGAACCGACAAAAAAACATAAAAAAAAAAAAAAAAAAAAAAAAAAAACATAAAAACGAACACCAATTTTTTTCAGTATGTCAAATTGAATCCTCGCTAAAGCTCGTCTAAGTACTCACACCTTCTTCAAGGTACTGAAAGTGTCAATGTTTCCTCTTTATCAGAATTTTGATTTCTCATACCGTTGAGAAGTTATCACCAAAGACCTGGAATTTCGCTAACTCGTCTCGCATGCACCCTAGAAGTTGGTTTATCGTATTGATGTAGGCATGAGCTATACTTACAACCGTGGTGATGTATAGAGCAGCCAAACCAACGACAGAGTTGCAGAAGATTAGGATCCTGAACATTGGTTGCATCATTGCACCAATCAGCTCGGATATGCTGAACACAGGAGAAATATTTAATATCAGATCATCAAGACGTATTGAGTCACGGAAAATATCTGGTAAACAGGAATAGGCAGGGTCGACAGTCAAGCTAGATTGAAATGCGACTTTTCAAAGCTTATAGTACTATACACAAGCAATTGCGCTTAAAAAGAGGATAGATGTAGGGTGGAAGCCTTTTAGTGACCAGAGTATGAGGAGGGACCTTACGATATCATCTTATTTCATCTCATTTTCTTGTAACTTTTCTCCTCATCTATCTTATTTTATTTTATTTCATATCAAATTATCTTCATTTTCTATGTTTTCCCGCTCCCTTCTTAAACTTAAAACATTAACAAACGTTGACAACCATGACAAAGTATAAGGAAATGAACATAGGTGAAAAATGACTTCACTGTCGACGCGCTAAGGTATTACACTAAACTAAACTGAAATATTCCAACGATTATCTCTTACTTCAATACAAGTAGATGATACCGAACACATTCAGCCAAGAATTTCTCCATTTGGTAAATATATTCTTGTCGAAAACAGTCTTCAGGTTTCGTCCTGTATGTTCTATATGCTCCATCAAGTCTTTTCCAAAGCTTGGTTTTTCCTTCAATCGTGTGATAATTATCAGTCGTGTTTTTTTCTTCAAAGACTCTGATGTCCTGTGCGATTTGATCCGGAAATACTTGTTCAATATCAAAATCTGCATTCGAGGTTTTCACATTCTTTTGATTTGGTTCGACGAAATTCGAATTCCGATTCAAATACACATCTTGAGTGGACATTACATCCATTGTTGATTCAAGCTCAGTTATGTCCGGCAGTGATGTTCCGTGAATTCTTTCTTCAAGATGTATAACATTCATTCTAATTGATCCATAATCGTTCTCATCTGCTTTAGTTGCCATAAGTTCGATCACATCTGTTGTCTCTGCTCTCAATGAAATGTTGTTTAGAACAAGACGATGAAAGTTGATCAGTTTGAAACTCAATATCTTCAGGTGCATGAAACATTGCGCGTAGAATGCGAAGAATAAACTAGAATATATGACAATCATGTACAAGTCAACGGATTGCAGGACAAGAATAGTTAGTAGGGTAACTTCAAAAATTGGTGATTCCGTTGTGTCGTATGGAAACCATTTCCTAAAAACAAAAAAGAATAAAATCAGTGTATTCCAATTCATTCAATAATGTCAAATGTAGACGTAAAACTTATTGTCTTCAGGCGGAAATAAGAACTTGGTTTGAATGAGAATAAGAATAATGTTTTGGTTTTAATTGTTTATATTGAATGAGAATTACGGTTCACTATAGAGACTTACATGCATAACTATACAAACTAAAATGTAAACAAATCAAAACTTAGCCCACTGACTGCCGGTGGCGCAGTCAACTCTAAACATCTACATGTTGCGATGTACACAAACTGCATCCCTTAGGTGGCAAGTGCAGTGTTGCCAGAATGGCCTAACAGGAAGTACAAATTCAGAAGGCGGTGAAGCATTAAACAAGGGTGGCAAAATAAAGGGGTACAGAATATGAATAGCTAACATAAATATACCACTTTGAATTATTCATTAAACAATCAGATGATGAAAGATCTTTTGGAAAGTAGCAAACATGGTGTTCCTCAAGGGTCTGTCTTAGCATCGCCCATCTTCATATTAATTTATATTGAAATATTCTAATGAAGTATCAAAAAATCATCGACTCATACCTGTATGGAATATATCGATCTCGAAGGGCATTCGGTAGCAGAACAAATAGCATCATGATGAACATTACTAAACATGTAATATATGCCACAACACACAAGTAATGCGCTACCCAATTGAATAACGTGACAATCGATTCCACTTCTTCATCTGTACTGACTTGCTCTTCCATCAGCTTGAATTTCTGAACCAAAGCTCTAATGTCTTTGGCATGAAAAGTCAAGCAGTAGATATTAATCAGTATGATGACACAAGAGAGAAGACTGGCAAGGTACTCGATCATGTTGGTCATATTTCCCCAGTCCAGGTAGATGTTGTAGAGTTGGACGAGCACAGTGTAGGTCATTCTTGTCAGTTCAAGACGTGGGAACAAAATACGCCAATAGTAGAGGAAATTGTGAGGTTCACTGTCGAGCGGCCAAAATCCTGGTGGAAAAGTAAACGATTATTATTACTATTTTTGGTCATTATTTAATGTTTTACAAATAAATACAGAACATGAATACATGAATATCATTAAACTAACGTTAACGAACATAATTATAATACATAACAGATTGGTTTAAGATTCTTTTATGACATGGCTGAAACATCCCAAATATCTCGATATTGGATCGTATCCAAGAAGTTTAATGATCACTTGGATATCTTTCCGATCTCCCCGTCCAATACTGTAGGGTTTGGGGAGTCCAGCATTGCTTTGGATATTGAAGCCGGTGAGCCATTCCGTCTTCGCTCCTTCCTCTAGTTGCTGCTCCACCAATTCCTTCCACTTTTCTGTTTTCCCACCATTTCTCTCTTCCTACTCTCTTCCGCGAAACCAATTGGCGCGTGCAGATTGCTTGTGCGCCCGCGAAGGTGAATTGACAAAGGCGGACAAATGTGTAAAAACATAAAGTCCGGCAATGGGAAACCAGTTGGTTCCACTCTTCATTTCTCTCTTCGACATCTCCTTCAACATGAATCCACCTAGTTCTCGGACGACCCACTTTCCTTCTATATAATGTTATATTTAGGGACTTTAAAAACTTGTCTATCATACTTTAATATTCGTGACAGTGTCATGTGATTGAATATTTTGTGATGTTAGTAGAAAACTTGTATGGATAAAATGAAGGGTGGTACAAACTTGTGTAGCCGATTACCGTAATTAGTAGGATTATACCACTTCAAAGACTCTCTACATAATTAAATTTTCCATCATTCATTTTGTATATGTTTATAAAATTGAAATTGATAGCAACATGACTACATTCTATTTTGTCCCTACAAGTTTTCAACTAACATAAAAAATATTCCATCACATGATATTGTCATGAATATTACAGTATGATAGACCAGTTTTTCTGAAATTCTCAAATATAACATTTTAATTCCTTTTATCTGTAGTCACGCTATTGGGCTAGGGAGTAGTTATTGTCAATATACAAATAATATGGTAGGTCTCTATAATAGATACTATAGCTATCTATGAGGAAACATTTGTTATTATAATTGTGGTTTTGAGGGTGGGTATTAGACTACTAGCTAGAGAGAAAGAGAGAATGGGAGAAAGATAGAAAGGGCAAAAGGGAGAAAGAGAGAAGGAGAGGAAGAGAGAGTGCATGAGAACTATCACTAAGAGCCATTTGGTGGGGGGGGGGGGGGGGGGGGGGGAGTAGGCGTAGAACTGTGCAAATTGAAAGCCATGATTTTTTTTTACTTACATTATCTTGAAGGCATTGAAAATATTTCTATTTATTTTGTATTAGAATTTGGAAACCGTGGAAAAGTTATCGTCAAAAAAATGATTTTGCGCTAATTCGCTTCCCATACACTTCTAAAGCTTGATTAACGTTTTTTGTTAACTTGAAATGCAGTTCTAGTGGATCTTACATAAATTTCGACTTACCAGTATAAAATAGCAACTTGATTTGCAAGCTGAAACTTTTCTTCACTTCTGGTTTCATCCCAAAAATATGATTTTCCATCTCGTATATTTATATTCGCGTTTGTATACTTTAAATGTGTGATACAATTTCTTCTCGCTCGATTTGAAATATAATACCGATTCGGGGGAATTTACAATCAAATTAAAATAAAATTATAATGAAATTATTACTCGAGTTTGAATGCTAATATAGATACATGCTCTTCATTTGTTTATTAATATTTCTCATACCCACAATTCAATTTTCAATATCGGAAGTGAAAATGTAGAACTGTTTATTAGAAACTGTCAATCAATATGCCCTATTATAAATCGCAGTCAATAAAGACGTAGAATGATAGAATTAATAAAAAATGTTAGAAACCCTGATTCTATTTCATTGATTATGAAAGTGACAAAATTATAAATATATCGAATTTATCGAATATTGAATATATATCGAATATTGAAAATATATCGAATATTGAATATATATCGATTATTGAATATATATCGAATATTGAATTTACGAAGAGAATGTTAATAATGAATTAGTTAAATCGTATAAAAATGCGTGTTGCTTCAACGCAATCAACGACAATACTGCCAACAAAACATTATGACACACGTTATATAAAATGGTCAAGAGATCGAGAAACTAAACATTACAAATATACAATATTCTATCTAATTATTTATGCTTTCCAAAAAAGTTTCATATTTTTGTGTCATGTTTTCACTATTTATGATTTTCTGAGTGTTCCTTTGACACGCTATGTTGGTAGGCCTACTGTTCTCAACGAAACAATTTGTTTTCAAATGGGTTTTTTATTCTTCATCATATTCAAATCACATTGAAAAATATACTGAAAATATTCACAACGAACATTAACATTCAAATTATAGTGCCAATATGAAAAACGAGATAGTGAAAAGGTCGCAAAGGAAGGACCTATTGTTTGCAATCAATAGGCTTATAACTTGGTCCAAATTTTGATAAGCGAGCGAAAATAAAGTTGGATGAAATAGGTTCACATAAATTATAGTTACAGGAAAATCAACAACATATAATCGTGTATGGTCTATGTAAAATACAAACTCTATTCAATAAATTGAAAATTCATTCCTTTATATCATATCCTGTCTATTGCTGTAATGTCAATGTGGAACAAAAATGAAAAAACTTGAATCAAAAATGAAATACGCACTAAATCTAGATGACAATGTATTTCCTATACATTTTCAATTGAAAATTTTCAACATCCGATCACTATAGTCACTACACTGAAACACCACTGACCCACGACCCCCACGACCCCCACTGCCCCCTAGACTGACCCACAGGGGCGCCAAAATACCGTATACAAACCTTCAAGCTTCTGTCAATTGACGTCAACCATTGTTAAAAATACATACAACAATGTCAACCATTTGAAATTGACCAATCAGAATGTTTGTTGTGATATGGTAAAGATTGTTTGTCATTTTGTTACTTGACAGAAACCTATTAACAAATGAAATATTACCATAGTTGAAGGAAAGGTCAGGTTACTTTAGTTCGCGGTTTCCTATTTTGTTTTGCTACCAGTAAATAGGGCAGCGTGTTTTCTATTATTCATACTCTATTCTAGCTCTGTGATTTGAGGAACGTCGGATTACTAATTCATCGTTCTCTTTCATCTCACTGTTTTGTGCGATTCAAGCACGATTCAAGCAGTATTCAAGCACGCAGTATACTTTTGCGGTCATATGAGGTTTCCTGTAGGGAATATATACTGATTATAAGCACAATCTAGAGGACAATGTGCACACGTCGAAAACTTGACGGCTAATTTTGCTTGGATTATTCAATTTGAATTCCAGTTTGAATTTCAGTTTGAAAGAAAAATATCATACACGAATTAAATATATACGAATATTGATAAAACGAATAAAATTTGAAATATAAATAACAATGGAGTGAAACAAAAATCGGAAGAAAATGAACAATTGTGTTGAAAATATAAGAACAAAGAAAAAGAGAGGTGAAAGAAGATTTCAAAAAGAAGAAGATCAAGATAATAAGAAAATTCAAGATTTTTTTCTCCCCACTGTGAATGTTTGAATTGTTTTCTAACCCTGCAATTACTACCTTATTTCAAGATTTTATTTTATTTGTTGAATGAGTTATCATGTTTTAATTATTCTTTGGAGAGGGGGGAGGGGGGGAGATCGCCCTTGTGGTGGCATATTCAAACGATCTCATCTTTCATTCATAGCCTTAATTGGGGAACAACGATTTTGTATCAAGTTTCTATGTTATTAAAAAAAAAAGTTTGAACTATTTGATTTGATCGAAATACCACAAGTTTATATTTTATTTACCAATACCTGCTAAAGAAGGGTTGTTTGCTGAGGGGGAGGGGGCGGGGCTAGCGTGACAAGTATCCAGTCTGTTTACACTTTTAATCAACAGTTATGTATTTCCAATGTACTCTATTACTAAACTATTTATTCAGACTATTATCAACGAATTCCTTGTTATTTCCATGAAAATTTGGAAACAATCCTACATGTAGACTTGACGTTACATAAAGCGGTCGATAAATCCCCAATAAAATGCACGCATCATGAAAAAAATGTATTGACATAACCTAACATAACACCCTAAAACTAGTAGGCAACGTACATAAACATTCGATCAACAGTGTGGAAAAATGAGTGCTAAAATAAAATATGCGTAAAGATTTCAACCAAATTTGGATTCATCTTCCGAAAAAATCCATTTCATATGACCTTTTTCGGAAAAATACTTGAAAATCGTTTATAATATAGTTGAATAAAATCTATAACTAATCTGAATCTGAAAATAAATATATACTATAAATCTGACTATAATTGAATCTATACAAATAAGTGTAACTATGTAACTATGGGATCGAAAGAATAAAACCTAAAAGTAACGGAAAGTATATTATTGTTAAAAGAAACATTATAAACATATTTCCGAGGTGACACTCTCCAAATACAAGATAAAAGTTTTCGATTTATGTTTTAGGTTAGGCGTGGTGAATATTCAAAATTTTCAGTCATTTTTGTAACCAATTCTGTATCAATGCATATAGTTCCGTATCAAGGTTTATATATATTCTCAAGTATAAGCCAGGTAAGTCACATTAGATCAATAAAATCACTTATGTGGTTAATTTTGGTAAATACATATATTATTTAATACTCATGATATTAAAACAGTCTCAAATTATCACACCATTACTTCCTATACCTGCTGATTAATCGGAGTAATCAAATAAGGATGTAAATCAGTAGACTCCAAGATGTTTCCAAAAGTGAACCAAATTTTCAAAAGTAAATAGATGAAAATATAAAATATATTTGTCGCTGGAGGGATTGAGGCACGTAGAAGAGAAGAGAAGGTAATGATAGATTTGAGTGCAGAGATGAGAATGAGAGATGTAAATGGATGTGGACATATAAACTAGTTTGAGATTGTTTCTAGTTGGTTTCTGGTACAGTTGGTACACTACCCCTATCCGTCAATACTGATTTTAAAGACGTATTCACGTCAAAAGCAAGCTGGTTCGAGTATTATGATATTCATGCTGCTATGATTTTACGAAATGACCATTGGCCGAACCGGAAGTAGGTTTAAAACTAGTTTTAGCAAAGTTTTCATTTGGATTAGATTATTTTAGAATGTTTGTTTAGTCAGGTTCGTTGATTTAGGTTGGGTTCCATAAATTGGTTGGATTGGGATAATTACAGTTAATTTAAGATGCGCGCAACAACAACAACAACAACGACAACAACAACAACCTCGGCATGTTGTGACGTACACGGGTGGTTCGGTGAATAAAGTCTCCCATGATTTCTTCTCATTTCCTATCTCCTACTTCCAGCTATCCGCACCACCATGTCTACAGGGCGTGTCGTCACCATGTCGTCCCAGGTCAACGTGATGGAAGTGGTCACGACCTGGAAGATCTGTAATTTCACGCATCACGGGAAGGCCGTGGGCGAGGGAATTACAGAGACGTTTATTTTCCACGACTCGCCCAGATGTAGGAACAAGTGGGTCGTGGAATTGTTCCCCAGTGGTGATTGTGAGGAAGACAAGGAGTATGTTGCTCTCTATATGAGGCCGCATCAGGATAATGAACTACCCTGTTCGGCGGGACTTACCTTGTTTATCGTGGACCAGAATAAGGAGAGGGTGAATATTAATAGTAAGAATCGGGGAGAGAAAATCGTGATATTATATCGTAGATTATTATTAAATTATAATTATAATAGCTTGAGAAGTATCTAGAAAATTAACCACGCCGCCCCGGTGGCTAAGTCGATTATCGCTAGCGGTAGTAACTGAAGTCAGGTTGGGCGTGGGTTCGAGTCCTGCATAAGGCATGGGTTCTTGTAAACGTCCTTTCACGTATCATCACTTCATAGTTTTATTATCATCCGCTCATTCGTACCCCCGTATAACCTAGCTGTTGGTGGGGTCGTTAAGCAACATGAAAAAAATAACATTCACAAGGCAACCCATAGATAAGGGTAACCAAGTATGTATATAATCATTTGCTTAAGCATATGTATGATACAAAATGTGTATTTTTCATTGGAACTCCAAATGTGATGAATTATTTTCAGATTGAGATGCAATTTGAAATTTGAATCTCAGATATCCACAAAAATGATTCCAATTATTTTTCAGGAATTGAGAGTTGAGAGCCAACTGAGAAATGAGGAATGCTGAAAATCAACAAAAATATCATAAATACTTGAAACAGATTCTTTTTATTTTGGTACCCTGGTATTGATTTTTGTAATTAATGAATGTTTGTGTCAATGTACGTCGCCATTTTATGAAGCAATTACACGTACATGGACACATACGTGACAGACATACATCGAGTACATCAATGAATTAAACTTTTTCCGTTTTCAGAATTCTCTGAACCCATAACGTTTGATGACTATGCTCCCTGGGGATGGTCTAAATACATCAAACGCATTGAATTATTGGATCCTGTTAATAAATTGTTGCCAGGCAACGTACTGACGCTCGGATGTACTGTAACAATGCTATCAGAAGATCCCCTAAAGATAGAGGTCAGTTGAATGAGCGTAAGTGATGACTCACATTAAGTACAAATAGAAGTTTTTTGTTCTTGTTTGTTTGTGTAAAATTCACAGGTCTCAAAACAAAACCGATCCTGATTTTGATATTCTATATGTATCACTCATATCCAATTTTGGAACAGTACTCGCCAGTGAAAATAACAGCAGAATGCACTCCTAAATGTAATATGCCCGGTGAAATGTAGTACAAAAATTGTCAACAATTATAAGACTTCATCAATAGATGTCATTTTGTGGAGTTGGCTCGCCTTCGTTTCTTCTACTTCTCATAAGTTCTTCAGTTGACTTCTAGAAGTATACTAACAACTTTTACAGACATATTGTTCTAACAATAGGCCAGGCATGGGTTTATAGGAATGCATGATCGGAATTGCAGAAATAACTCTAATAATAACAGGACGAAAAAAAGAAACAATAGTTTTTCATTCAGAAACATTCAAATTGTTTGGACAACAATGGCGGACGTACATGTTTATACAGATACTATCAACTAATCTTTATGACCGTCTTCCAGCCATAGAAATATATAACCGAGATACGTTAATCCTGCGGCCAACCATAGCGACATAATGCTCGTTCCGATCTCGATGGCCATATTGGACCTTCACAAATAGCTGGCCTTCTATATTCATCACAACCGTCTTGCTAGTTCTAAACTATCTGGTCCAATATGGCGGAAACTTCCCAGTATGCAAGGCGGTATGAAGTTGCTACCGAGACACAAATATGTACGCCTTCTTAACGTTGAGTAACGTTTCTTGGTGGAGTAATTAGACGAGCTTTAGCGAGGATTCAATTTGACATACTGAAAAAAAATTGGTGTTCGTTTTTATGTTTTTTTTTTTTTCATGTTTTTTTGTCGGTTCTCCACAGGTCAAACGGCTACATCTATCAACCTCAAACTTTTTTTCAATATGGTTCCTCATCTAACTTAGATCTGTATAGTTTTGTGGCATTATCGGGAAGTAACATTTTTTTTTTATGAATTTAAGAAATTTCAAAAATTCTCATTAGAATAACATAGCGAAAAAAAAAAAAAAAAAAAAATTATTTTCAAAAAATGAAATTTCGCGTGAAGTTGAATTACATTTTGGTACACATTTCTGAAAATTTTCAGCTTGATCGGGTGAGCCATTTGGAAGAAAAAAACATAAAATGTGCTAAATTTGTACCACTCGAAGCAGTTTTTAACCATTTTTACCCATACTATTACTATCCGCTTGTCTAACAACGCATATATGGCGTTTTCCTAGTATATATCCATGTTCCAGCTAACAGAACCTCAACTGGCAAGAGATCTACTGAAGCTCCTCACTAACAAAGCACACTCCGACTTAGTGTTCATCTGCGAAGGCGAAGAGATCAAAGCTCACAAGAGCATCTTGTCAGCTCGATGTCCAACCTACGAGGCCATGTTCAGCCAACAAGTGTTCGACGAGAACTCGACGAACCGGGTTAGGATCGTTGACATGAGCGCCGCGGCGCTGAAGGAAATGCTTCGGTTTATATACACGGATAAAGTGGAGAATCTCACTGAGAATGCTGAGGAGTTATTTGCAGCAGCTAATAAGGTATACGAACATCTATTAGCTCGGAAATAAGGGCGAGGTCTGTCTGCAGATATATGTCTTCTTGTTGTCATTTATTTATTTTATTCATTTTTTCTTATAACTGCAGTTACGCACGCATGCGTGGTGGCAGTTTTTAAATTTTAAATTTACAAAATACTCAATAAATATATGAATATTCTATTTCAGTACGACTTGGACGGTTTGAAGGAAATCAGCACGAAGTCGTTGTCCACACATTTGACTAACGAGAATGCGGCTCGCGTTTTCCGGCTTGCAGACCAACACAACGCCAACAATCTCAAGGCTAGAGCCGTCTCCTTCATCCACAGGTGAGGTAATACACTTTATAACGATATTAATCAATGAACATAAATATATATATCGAACCCGAGTCCCGATTGACTTGGGAGAGGCGTTCGGGAGAGACTTGGGACGTTGGGAGAGCACCTGACCGGCATTCAGAAGGTCCCGAGTTCGAGTCTCGGTCGAGGCGTACCTTTTATGACATAACTATAACATCCCAAATATATATATATATATATATATATATATATATATATATATATATATATATTTGTCTCATGGTTTCCCTCTTTCCCTTTCGTTCATATTGACACTGGGATAACAGACCATGACCGATTCCTTCCCACTATCCAAAAACACATGATAAAATAACATCGTCTCATCTTTACGTCATCTCATTCATTATTCACCGAGACCAATAGATATTATTCATCAGTAAAGTGCGCGCTAAACCAAATATAAATGAATGAATAATAACTAGGAAAACGCCATAAATGCGTTGTTAGACGAGCGAATAGTAATAGTATGGGTAAAAATGGGTAAAAACTGCTTCGAGTGGTACCAATTTAGCACATTTTATGTTTTTTTTTGCAAAATGGCTGACCCGATCAAGTTGAAATTGTTTTAGGAATGTGTATCAAAATGTAATTCAACTTCACGCGAAATTCAATTTTTTCGGAAATTGAAAATATTTTCTTTTTTTTCCGCTATGTTATTCTAATGAGTATTTTTGAATTTTCTAAAATTCATGGAAAAAAAAGTTACTCCCCGATGATGCCACAAAACTATACAGATGAGGAACCGTATTGAAACAAAGTTTGAAGTTGATAGCTGTAGCCGTTTGACCTGTGGAGAACCGAAAAAAAAACATGAAAAAAAAAAAAAAAAAAAAGGAACACTAATTTTTTTAGTATGTCAAATTGAATCCTCGCTAAATCTCGTCTAATTATCTAACTACGGTTTATTCAACTTTCTTGTTTCAGCAATATGGACGACGTGATGGATACGCCGGGCTGGAAACAGCTGAAAGAATCCTGCTCGAAACTGATCGTTGAGGAAATCATGGAACGTTCACAAAGAAAACTCAATCAAGAATAATACTACAAATGTTTTCGTTGTCAGTTTTAAGATTATTAGATACGGGCTCATTCACTGATGTATTAATAATCATAAGTATTTACTTTTTCTCTTTTAATATTGTGTGTTCTGTAAATTTGTACACAGAAGAGCAATTAAAATTGAAATAATTAATTGATCTGAATAATTAAATTAATTATACTTCTTATTATTAGGCGACGAATCATTCTTTCATTCGTATATACATATATCCTATAATTCATTCACAACAGTGTAATTAATTACAAGTTATATTTTGGCAGGATGATACAAATGTTCAACACTTGAAACTTATAGAAATCACGAAATTGTGCAATGCATTTCTATAGTTTATCTTTCTTTCGATTATATACTCTCTAGCACATTCAACGAATCACGCTTCTGATCGAGTTCCAAACTATGGACCTATAAGGCCCAGTCTTGTGAGATTTTATACATTATCACTCATAAATATTGCACAAGTAAAATGTATAACATTCTTGATCAGAAAGGTTTTAATAATTTATCTATGAATAACTAAATTAAATTTTGAATTCTTGTCTGTCGATGGCAAGCTCATATTCCGGCTGACATTTGTACATTCGGTTGATTCGTCGCACGTCGCCCCAACTGAATGTTTTCCTCTGCCCCATGACCTTCCCGTTCAGAGCCCTCTGAAAAAACAACACATTTCTATTATTGGAATTATTAATCGTTTTTATATATACACACCAATCCCAGATAAGCAAAATTATCAATATATCTATAGAATGAAGACCGAGATTATACTTTCAGTCCTTACATTCTGAGTGCAAACATAAGATTTCTTTCTCTTTTGGACTCGCCATGTTTCACTAACTGATAGTTAGTGAATGGAGCGATAGTTAACTAGTGCATTACTGTTGTTGACGGATATAAGCATTATTTTGTTACTTTTTGTGTCAAATAGATTCGTTCCCACTTTTGAATTCATTCATATTAAGGGGGGTACTATTAAGGGGGGCACGGTACTTATAAAAATAGAGAAATTCACCTTCACCATTTTTTTTTCGATGGTCAAAAGCCAGTGTAATTGAATGAAAAGTTCACATCTCCAAGATAATTTTATTCTCTTCAATTAATATGACATTCTATTTTAGTGAAATCAATCAGTTTTAGGATAATACATCAATGAATAAAAAGAATGTGATGAAATTCATTGACGTATTATCTCAAAACTGATTGAAATCACAAAAATAAAATGTCATATCAATTAAAGGGCATACAATTATCTTGGAGATGTGAACTTCTCATTCTATTACACTGGTTTTTGAACATAGAAAAAAATAGTAAAGATAAATTTCTCGATTTGTGTAAGCACCAGCACGCACCCCCTTAATTAAGTTTTCAAGACGCATCGACTACGAGATATAATCTAGTTTTTATTTACCGTCGGTATGAGCACTGGTTTTCTATTGGTGCTCAACGCAGTGCTGTAGTAGTGCATCACGCTGCCATAGTCGTAAGGAACACCAAATGAAGTGCTCTTCAAAGGATCTGCTTTGTTCAGACTGTTATCTGAAACATAACATAGTTTTCAAATCCAGAATTGAGATTCGATGTAGCCCAATGAAGGAGAAAATATTCTGAAATTGATTGAATAGAAGAAGTATATACATGTGAAACCTTATGAATTTAGTTTTTAACTGCACTAAGAACAAACTGTCCTAAAAACCAAAGGTACTAAAAACCTACTGACCTAAACTTCTACTTCCTAAGCAACCTGTACAGAAGTTTTGATGGGAGTCGATTCATAGATTAAGGAGGGTGTAAAAACTTCATTACTCTATGGTCGATTTAACTCACATCCATTTATTGGGGAACAATGATGTTATATCAAGTTTCGAGTCCAAGGGAGTCGATTTAGCGGAATATTACTTTTTCCGTGATAACTTTTGAACGGTATGAGATATCGAAATTCTGAAAACAAGGAAACACAGATATTTCCAATACCTTCAAGATGGTGTAAGTAATAATCAACTATTCATCTCAAATTTCTCAATTGTTAGCTATAGCGCATACGGTTGAAAATACACATTTCTTATCGTCACGCCTGAAAATTATGCGATATGAGATAGATAGTTATTACTTATACCATCTGGAAGGTATTGAAAATATCTGTGTTCCCTTCTTTCCAGAATTTCTATTTATTATAGTACCCCTACTGAACGAAACTATCACCAAAAACATGATTTCCCGCTATAAATCGACTCCCATGGACTCTAAATGAAAGAATGTCATTTTGTAATCCAACTCACCCTTTAGATTAACATTGTCCAGAGCCACGACGAGGTAATAGTCACGGTCGTGGCGGTTTTGTTCGTGTCTGAAACCGAGGGCGTGCATCACTTCGTGGAATACCGTGCCGTAATTGACGCAACCACTTGCCGGATTCAAGATCAGGTTCTGTTTACCTGATAGACGGAAAATAATAGAGAAAATGACATTATTCAAATCTATTGATTTTTTTTTCACAAGAAATTAATACAGAAAAGAAAACAGTTTGCTCATAAGCCACAAAGTCTTGGTTAAGACTTATCTGTGGAATAACATCAGCATTAATATGGGAGAACATAGCAAATTAACGATTAGAACGGTGGTTATGTAAACAAACAAACAGTAACATTGGATTTTCAATTGTAAAACAAGTAAGGAAATAGAAAAAGAAGAACAAAGAAAATATACAGCATTACATGTGTCATGATCACACTATTATGATGTAGAATACGTCAAACATAGGTATGAACTAGATTTAAACCAGATCTGGGAGGGGGTCTGGATCCCTATTCCTGAGATAAATGAGATGTGAGATAATAAAAATGAGTGAGAAAACGAGTATCTCATATAAAATATGAGATGAAATATGTCATTATTATTCGAGATAGTTTTCTCACTGATTTTTCTCACATCTCATTTATCTCAGGAATAGGGGTCCTGGACCCCTATTCCTGAGATAAATCCCTCTCCCAGACCCCCTCCCAGACCTCTCACCCGACAGCAACTCAAAGACGTTATTATCTAACTACGTGGATCTACGTTACGTTATCTACGTTATCTAACGTTACTACGTTATCTAACTACGAAGAATGGGTCTTTGATGATACTTATTTCTTCAACGACCCACCAACAGTAGATTATTTCAGGCTACGAATTATTTCTTCTGCGGGCATTTCATCATTATTCCCTCAATATTCTACCAAGAATGTTATGAAATTCAATATCGTATTATCTCAAAACTGGTTGAATTCACAGTAACAGGATGTCATATCAATTAAAGAGCAAGAAATTATCTTGGATTTGATATACTTTTTATTGAATTACACTGGTTTGTGAACATGAAGAAAAAAATAAAAATTTCTCTACTTTTTTAAGTACCCTGCATGCAACTTAACAACTAAAATTGTCAACAAAATCACTTGTGACAAAGTTATAGTTCGGGCTCAAAGTTGAAGTGAGATGTGATTGGTTCATTTTATTCATCGCGTACCTCCTATATACCCCACAAACGAGGCGCAATTACTTCCGGTGACGATGTTCAAGTAATTCGCTTCCGTTGTTCTCTGCACAAACTTCACGCAGGTCCATTTCTCATAATCCGCCATCACCTGTTGCATCAGCAGTAGCTCGGTGTTCGCTGGGGGAATAACAGCATAGTATCGTTAGCGAATATTATTATCATTATCATTATCATTTATCATTTTCATAACTAGGAAAACGCCTTATGTGCGTTGTGAGATGAACTTAGAAATATGGAAATGTAGAATTAAGAACATATATAGAACTGTTTAGTCTTGGGGTCAAATCGGTTGGATCATTTTTGAGAAACATCATTTCAAAGTTTCTAAAAGCCCCATAAGATTTGGCTGAGCGGAAAAAAATTGAAAAATTAAATCTCTCCAATATAATTCAAATTTTCCTCAAATGTTAACACAAAAATAATACACATTAATAAAAATTGACGTGTAATTCGGACCAGCCGTTTCGAAGAAAATAATTTAATACGTTTTTTATTGATAGAAAAGATAGAAATATTTGTGGAAAAATATTGCATTGTTAAATTCACGGCTTCCTAGATCCATTGGCATCGGATAAAGTTCATTTATATGATCAAGGTGTGTAGAGTTTCGCTCATCATACAACGCACATTCCGCGTTTGCCTAGTACTTACTGAATTCTGTTGCAATCATATAATACACCATATTGGCCGGCCATCGCTTACTATCATCAATGAGACCGCTGCGAGTATTCGGCAACAATATGTCCCCTTCGACAACATTCAAACGCAATCGCTTCACTTCAGAGACGTTCCATTGTTGATCGCTCTCGGCCAATGAGATTGCTGCAATAAAGTAGAACGTTCAGTACATTAATTTTCAAATTGAAGATTTTTCAGCAGTTTAGTTATGATGAATTTTGTTAATAATACAAGAACAAAGAACCTGTGACAAGAACAAGAACCTGTGGAGAACCGACAAAAAACATGAAAAGAAAAAAAAAAACAAAAAAAAACGAACACCAATTTTTTCCAGTATGTCAAATTGAATCCTAGCTAAAGCTCGTCTAAAAATTTCATCACGAAATATTTGAAAATGTAACGTCCTTGGATGAAAATTGAAATAAATAAATAAATAAATAAATAGAAATATTTTTATTAAACAACGCATATATGGCGTTTTATGCTGAACATAAATTGAATATACATATTACTTACCACTTTCTCCATATTCGGCTAACGGTAGAGCGTTGCATGCAATAATGGTTGTCAAAAACCAAAACATGTGCGCCGACATTAGCACTTCTCTAAGGATAACCTGAAAAACATTTCTACGTGTATTCCGCGCTCTCGTGAAAATTAGTGGATTATTCTCATTAATTCTCATAGTCTCAAACAATGGCAAACATAACACGATCGAGATAAAGTCATCCAGGCTCTAGCAATTTTCATTTCAGCCTGTATACTCGAAAAAACTGAATAATAGAATCATTGTTTCTTTTCATTCTTTTCAAACTTTTTTTGTATACTCAAACTTATCCAACTTAGAACTGTATAGTTTTGGGGTCAAATCGGTTGGGCCATTTTTGAGAAACATCAATTCAAAGTTTCTAAAAACCCCATAAGATTAGGCTGGGCGGAGAAAATTGAAAAATAAAATTTAATTTAATATATTATATTATTCCAATATAATTCAAATTTTTCTCAAATGTGAACACAAAATTAATACACATTAATAAAAATTGAAGTGTAATTCGGACCAGCCGTTTCGAAGAAAATAATTTAATACATATTTCTTATTAATAGAAAATATATGAATATTGGTGGAAAAATATTGCAAATTGTTTAAATTCACGGCTTCCCAGATCCAGAGGCATCGGGTAAAGTTCATTTTATATGATCAAGGTGTGTACAGTTTCGCTCATCTTACAACGCGTATTCCGCGTTTGCCTAGTTAAACTAATTCTCATATAATCACACATATAAGCGAAACGAAGACAAATAGAAAGAATGTGCAACTTTGTTAGAGTCAAGAAATAATATACAGGATGGGATGAATTAAGCAATAGAATTGGAAAGGGATTACAAAGAAGTACGAGGGGAGGGGAAGAATGGAAGTGGAAAGAGTGGATAGAGAAGTAGGTAAATATGGATTCATACAATTAAAGAACGACGCGGGAATGGAATGAATTGGAAGAAGATATCAAGAACATAACGAAGATTGGTGATCTAAGAAGAGAGCTAAGAAAAAAATGAAGTATAATTATATCGAGTATGTTTGATTGTAATTTCATTAGGTATAGTAACCATTACCACCTGTTTTATGAACAATCTGTAATGAATAAATAAAATATGTAAATATGTAAATAGAGAAAATGAAAATGCAGTAATAATACTCACCACAGTAGATTTAGTTGATGTGACAACGTAATCTATTATGTATTATAAATTCAACTACCAAACTATTGCATGTATTTCTAGATCACTGTGTAGCCAGATCTGTGTTTCTCACAGTAGTAACCGAACCTTCTTATACTACGTTGACACCGGAACTGAATTATAGACTTATTTGGTGTTTTATTTCCTCAAGAGCTTGGATTATTTATACCTGGCTGTCTTCTCTATTGTCTCCCATTTTATGATGAGGTTCCAAGTCCATATTTTCAATTACGTCACTAGAAAAACGCTATATATTTTGTTGATAAAATCGCGGTGATCACAAACATATGCCTATCTATATTGTTGCATGTTTTTTTTGATGTGATGCACGTAATAATTCCTCATTGATAAAAACAAATCACTCGACTTGTGAAATATTGAATTTTGTTTTGGAACCGAATATTACAGAATGATTTTTTTCATAAGTGATGCAACAGTTGGCGCCTCACTAGGAAAACGCCATATGCGTTGTTAGACGAGCGGATAGTAATAGAATAGAATGGTAATAGTATGGGTAGTAATGGTGGGGTAGAAAACAACAATTGATTACGTTTAATTGACATTTTACCCAGTAGGCCCTAATACATAGGCCTACTAATATTTCAGAGTGTACTTATCTGATTTACAAGATTTTTATTGGGAATCATACAAAAATAATGAATACAAAATCCATCAACATTTTGGAAATATTTTGAGCCTACACTGAAATGCCAACTACCTATACTATAGACCATTATATACTATAGATATTATAGGCCTATCTATTGTCCAAGCTTATACAATAGTAGGCGTAGACCATGATAAAGATAGCACCCAGAAATATGTAGAAAGAAATCACTAATATAGCTTGTTAACATTGACATTTGGTTAATGTAGAACTGTTAGGCCCTATCGTAGGTAGCCCTATACTGAAATGCCAGCCATTTAGGATACCTAGGACTAGATAAATATGAATATAGGTCTTATAGGTCCTATATACACATAGATTTCTCCCTGGGAATATGTAGAAAGAAATCATGAATACCTTAAATGAGGCGGTGAGCTCCAAAATGGCCCAACCCACAAGTTTCACATATTGAGTTTGATCGCTCATCTTTATCACAAGACAGTTTTATGAATTCCAAAGGGACCCATCCAAAGTTACATCATTTTCCGATGGACAGCAGCACTTACTTGTTTTGGCACTGTGACTTGTGAGTGTAGTTTTATTCCACGGATTCCAAAGTGGCCCAAACTATAAATGCTGGATTGCTGGTTTGGTCAAAACGAGGGTCAAAAATCACATTTCTAGCTGTTCTGCTGGCTTACTGAATATCACGATGAATTTGAAAGGTGAGTAGATTGAATTGGAATTGATTTGTTAGATAGTGAGAAGATTAAAATAAATTAAAGAAGCTAAAAGCTAAGAAGCTGTAGCTAAAAGAAATTACACTGTCTCCATGCAGCCGTAGCGTCTTCAGAAGCTCAACGTGAATAGACACCCGATTGAACTGGCCAAATACAAGGACCTACAAGATTTGAAGAATTTCATTCCACCAGTACATCATGATTTCTACAATAACTTGAAATATAATAGGGCAGCTAGAGATCTTGTATTCACTGGCAATGAAAGTGAGGAAGATGAAACTATTCAGACTGAATTATGTCGTCAGATTCCAATTCCATAGATTTTGCCCTTGGTTTTGGAGCTCACTGCCTCATACAAATGTTGACATATTGGCAACGTAGAACTGATAGGCCCTAGGGTAGCCCTATACTGAAATGCCAGCCATATAGAATAGGCCTAGGACATGATGCATATGAGTATAGGTCTTATAGACTCGTATAGACATATAGATTTCTCCCTGGGAATATGCAGAAAGAAATAATGAATATATTGACATATTGGCAACGTAGAACTGGTAGGCCCTAGGGTAGCCCTATACTGAAATGCCAGCCAGATAGAATTTAGGCCTAGGACTAGATAAATATGAATAAGAGTAGGTCTCGCCCTGGAAATGTGTGGAGAGAAATCACGAATAACTCATAAACATTTATAATAGAAATGTACTCACAAAATAGCCGGCTATTTGCAGTAAATGATAGATCTGAAAAAAGAATAGGCCAGAACTCGGTGAGAAGACGGCTAGCCACCTTGTCTACAGAGGCGATATTTCCCTTTATATTTATTCACGTATTTATTCAAATCTATGGTTTATTGAGATTTTGACAGATATATCTAGCTCAATAACCCTACAAATAGCATTTTAACTGTCAGAATATGCGTCGGATTGGTGATTTATTAGTACCGACGGCCGAGTATTGACCTTGACGGCAACAGGTGGGTTTCAATATGATTGACAGTAGTTTTATCTTGTCGAATTGTACGGCACCTCTTAATAAATACTAATGTACGATTATCTAAGAATTAATATTTATATATGTATAAATGAAAATGTAGGCGCAAGTTAATCAATTAAATTCTTATTGGTATCGCGTAGGCTTTTGTCAAATGTTTTATAGCCAATTAATCTGCTGTTTTAATGAATATATCTCAGTTCTTTGTGAAACCTAGTGGTGTTTGATAGCATCAATTTAAAGGTCATTCAATTCTTTAAATCTTGATAACTGTCACTTCTGCCATTATATTGTTTTTGAATGGAAATAATTAGATTTAATTTGAGATTGGGGGTTGTTCATTAGGATTTCAATAGGGATAAATGTCATTTAAAGTGGACGCCATATTTGTTGTTCTCGGGTTGATTTTTTAGCTTCTTGGTGCAATTGCAATCAATCCAAAATTGCATTTTGAAGCTCATGCCTTCATAAAAATGTTGACAATGGCAACGTAGAACTTGTAGGGCTTAGAATAACCTTACGGAAATGCCAGCCATATAGAAAGGCTAGACTGTGCATATGAGTATAGGTTCTTAGACTCGATAGACATAGATTTTTCTCCCTGGAATATGCCAAGACAATAATGAAATTGACATATTGGCAGAGAAACTGGTAGCCCAAGGGTAGCCCTATACTGAATGCCAGCCAGATGAATTTAGCTAGGACTCAGAATAGAATACGAGTAGGTCTTCGCCGTTAAATGTGTGGAAGAACACGAATAACTTTTAGGGAGGTAAATGAAAGTACTCACAATGTCTTATTGCAGAATGTTAAGATCGAAAAGAATAGGCCAGAACTGTGAAGACGGTAGCCCCTTGTCTACTAGCGATATTTCCCTTTATATTTATTCACTAATTTTTTCAAATCTATGGTTTATTGAGATGTTTGACAGATTATCTAGCTCAATACAAAAATTTTACTAACTGTCAGATATGTCGGATTGGGTAGTTTCTAGTACCGACGGCTGAGTATTGACCCTTGCGGCAACAGGTGGGTTCATTATGACAGTAGTTTATTGTCGATTTACGACCCTTACTAAGCGGTTTAATGGGTTCTAAGAATTATATTTATATAGTAAAACATGTGGCTCAAGTTGTACTTAATTAATATTAGGTATCGCGTAGGACTTTGGTCAAATGTTTATAGCCATAATCTGCTGTTTTAAGAATATATCAGTTCTTGTGAAACCTAGTGGTTCTTGTAGCACAATGTAGGTCATTCATTTTTAAATCTTGAAACGTCCTATTGCCATTATATGGTTTTTGAATGAAATATTTAGATTTATTTGAGATTGGGGGTTTCATTAGATTTCAAGGGTAAATGCCATTTAAAGTGGAGCCGGATATTTTTTTCTGGTGGATTTTTAGCCTTTTGGCCAACTGACAAAAACAACACGATGAAAATATAATTTCAAAACGCTTTATTTTGATCATTAATTAGAAAGTGAAGATGAATAAATCAGGAATGAGTTATAATAAGAAACAAGATTTTAATTTATTGTCATTTTAATTCTAATTTATATAAATCAGAGCTTAATAATAGACAGTATTGAATTTCAGATTTTCTTAATTTTCCAACTATCATCCAAATTGAGCCTTTTTATTTGTGTTACAAATATCTCCCATTAATTTTTTCAGCATCACGGAGGTCAAGAATAATTTCGAAACGGAAATGAAGCAATTTTAGTTTACTGGTGGATTTATTAAGCATATGTCAGAATTTTTATTTCCCCTTTATAAACGGGTTTTTATTTTTGTCATTTTATTAAACTAGAAACTTTACCACCCGGTGCAATATATAGGGGCTAGAGAGGGCTACCCGACCCTATATATTTTCGAACGTGTATTTAATCAATGGATTTTTTAAATCGGTGATCTTGTTAACATATTTTTTTCACATTTGTATTTACACCTATATTATGGCCTAGCTGTAGTTCTTGGCACAATTTTTTTAACTCCCATAGCTCTAGGTTTTATTTGTTATTTCATACGCTGTTAGTTACATTTTCTTTTCATTTTCTTGATTTGTTACCGATATTCCTTTTATTGTATCATTTGTGCATTATTCTGTGTCGTTCTGGCAGTCACTGAATGAGATGGCAGAGTCTGTTGATATAGATTGTTATATAATTCAACTTGGAACTGTTTGACCAATTTCAATCCGCTATTTTGTTTTTAATCATTTTTCTATTGAACGCTAGTTTAATTTCTCCTGGATGTTCTTGGTGATTCTCAACGTTGTACTATGAAACCATGAGCGATATGTTTACAAGACACTCAAAAGATTTAGGCCATTCGAATACAAATTGCTATGAATTTGTAATTAATTAGAAAATGATTCAAAATTTGATCAATTATTCACAGTATGTGAAATTTAGAACATACATTTGAAATATAGCGAAAATATATGCAGGTATTAATATATAAAAATATATTGCGAAATTCGATCAAACTGGTGTAGTGGAGGGGCCGGGTTTAATTTTTTATTAAACACTAGTTTAATTTCTTTTGGATATTGTCAGTGATTTTCATCAACCCGTTGTAGGCCTACTGTAAATATTCGAGTCAGGCTAATCAAATATTGGCCAATCAATAAATGATATTTTTTTAAATTTAATTCCATTGACAATTATTTAAAAGTATCCAAGTGATTTGGGTTTAATTTTTTGAATGATAAAGACTAATTTATGTATTTTCACAATTAATATATAGGTTTAGAACTGACAATCAGTAAGGATGTAAAAATTCTGTGAATTTGGGTTGTAAATTGGACTTCAATTATTTGTATGCGGGTCTAAGTGCCTACTACAGTACGAGTCGCATGAATTCTCTTTCAACACCGGAATACCCAGAGTGTATACATAGGTAACAACACATAGAGCTGTTGCCTAATTTTTATTTTTAATTTAGCCTATTGAAATGTTTTCTAATCAATTTGCAATAATTTGCGGCGTATCTTAGTATGTTCAGTCTTTCCACACTGAATCACCCAAATTAACATCTTCACTCCATTGAGTGGTACCGTTAATCGTTCCGATTTCTAGTATTATTCAATTTATTGTTGTGAACACGTGCGCCGGAAATCGATGGAATGTGATTTCGTTCATTTATTATTTATTTGGGTACATTTTTACAAATTATTTTAATAAGTAATATTTAAAATGGGAAAACATACACAACCTAGTAGAGCTCGTATTGAGTGATAATACCAGAGACATAGCATGTTCTTCGTTTATGGTACTACCTAGCAAGCGCGGTATTTGATTGGGAATAAAGAATACAATTAGGATTTCCTATAGATTACAGAATTTGAGTTCATTATATTTGCGAATGTTTATTATTCAATCTTGGTTTTCGTAGATATACTCTATTTTATTATGTCGTATTTTTATATTTTTTATTTATAAAATAAGACTGCCTTGAATAAAAGATTGTCATATGACACAGAACAACACAACATGGGATACATAATGTATATAAAGGTAGATGAGATAGTATTTTATTAAAAATACTGTTAAGTATTACTCGAATTAAAAATGATTTGAAATAACTAAGAAAAAATAATAATGATAAATAATAACAAATAGAGAATAATAATGAACAGATACTGAGAAATAATTATGATATGGACCTATGATGTTATGAAGGGCCTATACCTATGATGATTATGTCCTTATAAATGATTCCTCAGAATCGAAATGGAACCTTTCAGAGCTAATAGCCTTCACATATTAAATCTATGAAATATGTACTCAATCTGAATTTTTTACAAAAATACACAAAAAATCTTATATTGCCCCTAGCTCCGATGAAAAGTCTAATTATCTTGTTGAGGTTGTACTTGTATAAGTACCTTACAAATATGACATTGCTGGTTTATAAATACCCCTTTTTTCCTCATCTACTTTGTGTGTGAATTTTGGATTATTTTTTTTGTGAATTGTATGTTTAATCGTTACTTATATATGTAATATATTTATGCATTTACGGTATAGCTAATATTATTTGGATCACTATGTGGAAGATCACACCGCTAATCAATCAATCATCCGACATAGGCCTATGAAATATTGTGCCATAACACGATTATACATTTCTATGTAGTCCCGCTTCACGCTTCATACACATTTTGTTCATTGTGTAGGCCTATGTCTCGCATATCTTATGCATAGACCTATCTGATTCAACACGGTCATTTGGAATTGTTTAGTGAGACTGACTTGATGATTTTTAATCGACGGCCCCAAATCGACAAGCGAGTATAGTGTATGTTATACGTACCCTGGCTCATGTTTCATTCGTTAGATTTAGAATAGGCCTATACATTTTTCTGATTGGAAATGTAGGGACCTGATTTACGGGTGTGTTCTGTCAAGTTTTTTAATTTTAGTCCGTGCTGTTTAGTGTTAGATAGGCTAAGATTAGTGAGGAACATCAAGACTGTTATTTTACGTTTCTAGTCGCGTATTCACCCTAGCCATCAAATGCGGTATGATCCTAATACTAATGCATACATATTCACTTCCTTTTTATAAATTGCATCGATAATTGATTTTTTCTATTATTGTTGCACTTACATGAGTTATGAGTCTTGATATTGAGGGATTGAAATCAATTATAAAATAATGAATGTATCTTTGAATAAACCTCTCCAACAAAAAACAAGTTCATTGGATTAGCATTGTTATACATGAATGAAATGTTCGTCACATGAAAGACGAAGATTCTGATCGACCGTCTCCCCTTCCCACAACATTAGCGCACGGGAGTTTCACGTCTCCATAATACCCTTTCCCCGAGTCGAAATATAATATTAGAATGTGTCATTGCTTATTCAGAGTTTCTCAGATAAGCCAACATTAACGTAAAGGCGCGCCGCTGAAAACGAGCGGTTATCATTCATAAACACAGGCAGTAGTTCTCGGGAATTGGTTGCCGTTCCCCTTCACCACTCCCCTGACCCAGTACTTCCACACCGATCGGAAGAAATATGAGGAGAAACAAAGCAGCACGTCCTCACTCCAGGAGGTCTCCAGAGAGACTGTACACTAGCGACAATGGTTTGAGTGTTGACCGGCAGGATCAGTGTTAAGTTTGCGGGAAGTCATTACTAGAAAATTGAGAATTCGTATCGAAACGTCGTCAAGTTTTCACCACTGATTTGCACGTAACACAAGTTCAAGTTTTCACCACTGATTTGCACGTAACACAAGTTCCACATAAGGCACGTATTTTTGTACGTGTCTTTTCAGTTATTATCACTTCATCTAGTTTCATTATCACCTGCTCATTCGTAACCCCGTTTAATCCAACTGTTGGTGGGATCGTTAAGCATATAATAGTCATCATGTTTTGCCGTATTACATGTTTTATATTAGTAATGACACTGGGTTGCGAGTATTTGTTTTAGCAAACAGTTGAAGCACTATGCTGGATAACAAAATATTAATAAAGTGATTTTGCAGTATTTAAATGATGTTTTGAGCATGGGGATAATGAATATTCCAATTTTGTCCATTTTAGGCTACATAAATCGAATAAGATTTACAAATAACGGGAGAAGATTTTATGAGATTTTAATTTTCCGGAAAAAGAACTTGAAGAGATCAGCTGAATTTTGAACATTTTGTTGTGTCTGTGTGGTCGTATGTGTAAGGAAAAATCCACCTTGTTCATTAACCCCGTGCTCAAGCCAACATTAAATACTGAATAATCACTTTATTCACATTTTGTTTTCCAGCATAGGGGCTGTCCATAAATGATGTCACACAATTTTAGCGTATGTCAACCCCCCCCCCCCCCCCCCCCTTGTCCGAGTTGGTCACAGAGATGATGACCCCCCTCCTTTAATGATGTCACAATCCAGCCAATATTCACTCCCCCCCATTAAATTATACATGTGAATTGGAAAAAACTGGGGTTGGGATATTGAAAAAAAGTTTTCCTTGATTTTTTAGGCCCCTAATTCCCTTAAAACCACCTAACCACCTAAATTCTGCATTAAAATTTAATTTCATACAAATTAAATGGCGCCAACTTATTTTCCTGAAAATTGAAAGAAACAAATAATATGTAGTGTAAATGTGGATGTCACATAAGTGTGTACCCCCCTCCCCCCTTGGCACACATTGTTACATGGTTGATGACCCCTCCCCCCCCCCCTCCGAAATGTGGACGTCATTTATGGACAGCCCCATAGTGCTTCAGCTGTTTGCTAAGAAAATACTCGCGACCGGGTACACGGAACCGGTCCTGGACACGTCATTGCAATGCTCAGTCCTCAATTTTCACGAGTCCGTGAGTCGATTAAAGCGGAATATCAGGTCTTTCGTGATTACTTTTGAACGGTAAAAGATATCAAAATTCTGAAAACGAGGAAACACAGATATTCTCAATACCTTCAAGATAATATAAGTAACTAAAATAACTATTTATCTCACATTGCATAATTGTCAAGCGTATACGAGTGACAATCAGCCGATTTGAGATAAATAGTCATTACTTATATTATCCTGAAATTATTGAGAATATCTGTGTTTCCTCGTTTTCAGACTTTTGATACCTTTTACCGTTCAAAAGTAATCACCAAAAACCTGATATTCCGATAAATCGACTCCCATGGATAACCGGTATTTTTATGCCGTTACAATTATATTGTTGTCATCTGTTTTCCTTGCTGATGTCTGTCTTAATTAACCTCACTGATGAATCACAACTCAATTGTGGTATCTTCAACCTGTCGGTAGCTCGAAGAGTTTATCATTTGTATCAATTCGTCACATTATGCTTGACAGTCATGCGCTACTGCAAGGTTCGAGATTTTGTTACTTCCACCAATTGTTTGTTTGACGTAAATACCCGTTATACAAGGTCTTTACAAACGGGTACTCGGTGTTCAAATCACAGGACCGATGTCATCTCTAATATGAACCATCCACAATTTCTACTATACATCATGATTTACATTTTAAATTCAACTTTTCTCTCTCTCTAAATAAATGAAATTTGCCCGGCTTACGAATCTATGTACCAACATTATATTAAGAACATTCCCTTTTTGGTATAGATTTTTTTCAAATGTAATCAACTTTTCCTCCTTTCCCAGACATGGGCTTCGGACTATGTGGGTTCTGTTTTTCAAGAATACCATATGATATACCGTAAATAAAATGAATTATTATATTTTTATGAATTTACTTCTCGTTATTATAATTGTGAACTAATCGAGCAATGTCAGACAATTGTGTTATGTACAGTTAACAGCACTGTAAAAAGCAGTTAATACTGATATTTTTATTTTTATTTCGTCTCGGATATCAAGTAATATAAATAAAAAAAATTCCCCGAAGGGTCACCCATGGCGATAAAGTCTGGAGTGAGGGTCCAGACCTAGTTCGGACCGTCTCGGTCGAGTGGAAGCCTTTTGGTGACCGAAGGGTATTGAACCTTGCGTTTCTGTTTTTACTTTATTACGTTTCCTTGTCACTTTTCTCTTCATCTATCTTATTATTTTATTTTACTTATTTCATCTCATCTTGATTTTCTAGCTCTTTCTATCTCGCTCCCTCCATATGCTTGAAACATCCACAAACTTTGACAACTATGTAAAAATACACGGACATTAATATAGGCGCAAATTGATCTCGCTGTCGACGCGCCTTTAAACCCTAACACTAACTAAAATCCGCGCTAAAATGTAAAGAAATTTAGAATTTTAATTGAAATTGAAACATTTTTTGGCGAGCAATTCAATTGCTCCCAAAAGGGTTACCCATGGCGATTAGGTCTGGAGTGAGGGTCCAGACCAAGTTCGGACCGTCTCGGTCGAGTGGAAGCCTTCTGGTGATCAGAGTATATGGGGGATATGGCGATAAAGTCTGGAGTGAGGGTCCAGACCAAGTCGAGTGGAAGCGCCTTGATGACCAGTGTATATGGAGGGAGTACTGAACTTGCCTTTCTATTTTCATATCATTTCGTTTCCTTATCGCTTTTATCTTCATCTATCTTATTATTTTATTTTATTTCATCTTATCTTAATTTTCTAGCTCTTTCTAACCTGCTCCCCCCATATGCTTGGAACATCCACAAACGTGACAACTATGTAAAAATACACGGACATTAATATAGGCGCAAAATGACCTCGCTGTCGACGCGCCTTTAAACCCAAACACAAACTAGAATGAAATAAAATTCCACATTCAAATTTAAATTAAAACATTCAAATTATAACATTTCTGGGCATTATTTTCTCATTGAAAAAAAACGGTTTCACTTATTTTTAATTATTGACTACTGGATAAAATAATACAAATATGCCATGGAAGGTCATCATTGTTGAATAATGTCTAATTACATTGTAATTGTTTTGTTGTTACAGATAGACGGCAGCACAACTATTGGAATAGTTGTCATGGAAACAGCAGCGTATCGGCGCTCCTGGCGGCAACCATTTCAACTCGCAGATCACTTCTCGATCCTTGAGGACTCGCTCGATACAGTATCGATACGTTTAAACGGATAAGTGCTTTGAAATGTTAACAGAATGCTATTTTAAGAAAACTTGCTGAGAATATGTGACTTGGTGACACTAACGTTAGAGTAAAAATAAACAGTAGAATCAAATACGGGTTAAATATCGTTTTCTAATACTTGTTTTCTGAACAAGAATGTACATATTCAAATTCTTCTCACATTAATAGAAAAAGTGAAGATTTACATTTCTGTTTCCCGTATAGTTATGACCAAACACAAGGTTCTGAATGCCTAGGTTCATGTTTGCTGCGTAATGTTCAAGTCTCAATCATTTGTTCAACTCTTCCGGTCGAAGTCAGGGCTGGGTTCGTTGGGTTTGGGTTTAAGGCTCGGGAGTGGGTGGACCTTAGGGTATGTGCTAGTTAAGGATGGGAACCTTTTGGGTGGAGAGGGAGGGAAGGGGATTGGTCGAGTTGAAAGCAGATGTTTTTCTTGTACTTTTATGTAAGCAAACAATTAAGAATTTGGTGCATTTTGACCTTCTGGAAATAACTTGAATTAATTTCATCATATATTTATTGCGAAACTTTTAACGTAAAAACTTGAAGTTTGAATTTCTTCAAAACGTTGCTGCTCTTGTTTTCTTAAAATAGCATCATTGGTAATATTGGAACATATTTTTTGTTTGTAAGTTAGTTCGTTGTAAGTTTTGTAAGTCGCGATCACGGGTCATGTCTTAATCGTGGCAGCCCAACTTGTCACCCTTACGGTGCGTAGAATCATCCACAATCTCTTCAAGCCTCAATGACATCCACACTGTATTCCACACTTCCTTCCAACAGTTCCATCTGCAGAGATCACTGTGAGAAGAAAAGGCGTTGCGAGTGACGTCATAGAAACTGTCGCCATGGAAACTGTCCCCATGGAAACTGTCGCCATAGAAACTCAATTTAAGACTGGAGCATTGGTGTCGACAGGCAGCTGTACTCGATGTTCATCAATTTACGAGTCTTAAGGTGAAAATATGACAGTAAACCATTCCAGTATTTACTTGTATACACTAGTATTCACTTGTGTAACTAACTATTGCTTCTAATTAATGATTGCTTCTAACTAACTATTGTAGGCCTATGTATTAACTTGCTTGTTTTATAATACAAACTTTTCCCTACTTGACTAACCTATAGCTCTTTAACATTTCACAATTGATTTAATGAATAGAACACAATTAACACATAATGAATTTCCATTACATATATTTTTATTTGAATGAACACATTAGTTAGAAGTTACAACAATTAGAGGCGAAACATTACATTTTATTTATGGAGATCATGACGATTATTTTGAAGTTTTCGACGAGGGCAGTTGGGGGGGTTCTAAAGGTCAGGGTGGAATTTGGTACTTATGTGTGCTGCTGCTGTGGTCGCTGCCTCTGCCGTCACTGCCATCTCTCGTATCGGCTGGAGAATTGATGTCCGAAAGATGATGTTGAAATTTTAAAATAATGTCCGTCGAAAATACATTGAATCACACGTTTTTGTTGTTATTTTAATTTTCGAGAACTCACTCGCGGTTACCTTAGTTACATTATTATTTTCTCACAAATTTTTTCTTTTTCTTTTATTTTGCGGGAACTCACTCGCGGTAACATTAGTTACATTACTATTTTCTGTTTAACAAGTTTGGCACGACTTGCCTCTATCACTGCCCAACAAGTTCTCCTGAATATTTACTTACATATTTATTTCCAACTTCTTTTTGGTCCAACCCCTAAGTATATTATAATATTGAAACTAAATTTTGATTGGTTGCTATGTGGTCCAAAGCAGAGTTCTGATTGGTCGTATTTATCTCAGATGATGAAAATGTTTTTAGTTTAAAAACAAACTTTCCCCGGTTGACACTTGATATTTAACAAAGACTGAATTTATGAATTTGTTTTTGTAATTGTACAATAAAAAAATGTTCTGAACTGAAACCCCAAGACATCTACCCTTATGCAAAAAATAATAACAATTTAATTTAATAGCTTCCATATTCTTGACTAAATACAACCACTCTTAGCTCTCTTTTGCCTTGACCTGGCCCCTTGTGAGGGTTGTTTTAGACCTTCACCAACACGTGCAAGACCATACAACATGAGAAAATACTAAATTACCCAATAAAAGTATAAATCTCGAAAGACATAATTCTTACAAAATAAAATTAGACACACTTTTAACAGAATGGTAACCATAAAACTGTATGTAACGTTACAGCTCTTTGTATACGGTATAGGGTAATGATTTTGTATAACAAATTATATTGCTTTTAAGTAACTATTGTTTCTTACTAACTATTATTCTAACTAACTACTGCTTGTAACTAACAATTGCGTCTAACTAACTATTGCTTCTAACTAATTACTGCTCCTAACTAAATATTGTATGAATTAACTTGCTTATTTTGTAATACAAACTTTATCCTACTTTACTAACTATATTTCTTTGAATAGGGTGACGATTAGGGAACGTGACAGTAAAACCATTCCAGTATTCACCAGTATAACTAACTCTAATTATTGCTTCTAACTAGCTATTGCTTTTATTAACTTGCTTGTTTAATAATACAAACTGTTCCCTATGTAAATAACAATAGTTCTTTGAACAGGGTGATGATTTTGTATTCATTTATATTAGGTTTAACGACGCACTTTGGTTATCAATAAGATCTAATGATGTATTCTATTGGTGTAGCTCTACGGTTTATATTTTATATTGACTTTGTGAAGCTGAATAAGATGAATATGTAAAGACGGATTGTTTTTATTCTCTCTTGACAGATTTCTCCACGTCATCCCAACATGATCAACAGTTGGTTAATCTCAGCCTATAGCAAGTAGGGCTATTCTAGGGCTGAGGTACCGTCTAGGAGTCAGAGCATCAAGAGCTCAAGAAGAGGGTTGGTATCTACTACTGACTGTCGCCATGGAAACTGTCGCCATAGAAACTGCCGCCATAGAAACCCAATTGAAGACTGGAGCATTGGTCTCTACAGACAGAGCGCAACTCAACGTGCTTAATCACATTCGTCACATCGTGGGCTTCTTCTGCCCTGGGGCCTCTCCTGCCCCAGGGCGTATATATATATATATATTCTTCACAACCTGGGCCATCTTCCCCTGAGGCGTGTTGATATATATATACATATATATATTCGTCACATCGTGGGCTTCTTCTGCCCTGGGGCCTCTCCTGCCCCAGGGCGTATATATATATATTATTCACAACCTGGGCCATCTTCCCCTGAGGCGTGTTGATATATACATATATATATATTCGTCGCAACGTGGGCTTCTTCTGCCCTGGGGCCTCTCCTGCCCCAGGGCGTATATATATAAATATATATATTCTCCACAACCTGGGCCATCTTCCCCTGAGGCGTGTTGATATATATACATATATATATTCGTCATCTGCAATTTCTCACACTTCATCTACACTGGGATCTACACTGCAAGAAGATGAAGCCAGAAGACTGTGTTGGTATCTTGTATACCGACTGTCGCCATGGAAACCGTCGCCATAGAAACCCAATTGAAGACTGGAGCATTGGTCTCTATTGACAGAGCGCAACTAAATGTGTTCGAAGACAATTCTCAAGGTGAGAACAAGTTGGGTTATTATAACATTGTATTAGCTAGGAGCGTGTTGTTACAATTACAAGTTCAAATAATCAGCGACATCACAACCCTTCGACTATATTTCGATAAATAATGTCGATTCTTTATTTGGGAGAAAACCTGAAATCATCAGAAAACAAGAGTGAATTTATGATCTTACAGATACCATGAGTTATGACGTTTGCATTACCGATTCTTGGAGGAACATGAACCGAATCGAGTGATGTCCAAGTCGCGTAGGCCTAAATTAAATTAAATAAATTTGATTACATATATACGGAAATTGATGATGTTTTCTGGAATGATGATGATTTCTAGTTTCAACTTGAGTTAGTTAGTCAGTGTTAAAGGACATGACAATTCTGAAAATGGATTTTAACGAATAATGACGCTATTTTTTTACTTAATTTTGGAGAAAACTAGAAATCATTAACTCAATCCCAGAAATTAAAATTAATTTAAATGACCACTCAAGACACACCCTTTTTTGTGCCTCGTGACGTAAGCATTACCCTATTTTATTCTTACAGTGTTCACTGCACGCCAAATGTCAACACAACACTGTAACACTGTAGGAATAAAATCGGGTAATGCTTACGTCACGAGGCACAAAAAGGGGTGTGTCTTGAGTGGTGATTTAAATTAATTTTAATTTCTGGGATTGAGTTGATGATTTCTAGTTTTCTCCAAATTTAGGTGAAAAATTAACGTCATTATTCATTAAAATCTATTTTCAGGGTTGTCATGTCCTTTAGGGTTTGAAGGCAGGTCGACAGCGAGATTATGTTGCGCCTATGTTCATGTCCGTGTAGTTTGCCATCCCTGTCAACGTTTGTGCATGTTTCAAGCATATTGAGGGAGCGGGATGGGAAGAACTAGAAAAGTAAGATAAGACAATATAAAATACAATCCTGAAAATAGATTTTAACGAATAATGACGCTATTTTTTTACTCAATTTTGGAGAAAACTAGAAATCATTAACTCAATCCCAGAAATTATTAGATGAGCGTAGCGAAGATTTTCATTCCATATACCGAAAAATTTTGGGCTTGGTTTTTATGTTTTTTTTTTTTTTTTTTCTTTTTTTTTTTGTGTGTAATTTTGTACGCGGCATACAGGTCAGGAAAAAGTTTCAATCAACTCGAAACTTTTTTTACAAATTGGTGTTATACCAGAATAGGTTGGGATTGTTTTTCAGAAAAATCGGTCGAACGGTTTTTCCGGAAAAAAATTGGAAAGTATGGAAATTCCCCATAAGAATAGGCCGGGGGAGAAATACTTGGAAATTTTATTTTTTCAAAAGCTCTCAAATTCATACTGAATGTGTAAAAAACTATTATACATATTTTAAGCGATTCATGGAACAATCGGATGTGAAATAACGAAGAAAACGCATTTTTAATGTACTTTTTTACACATAAATAAAAGCAATTAAGAAAGCAATTAAGAAACTATTAAATGTGAGCAACAAGTGTCACCAACAAATTAAAACGTTTAAAATCTGTGATGGATATGAAGAAGGCGCTGGTTTAATTGTTTGGAAACCAAGGTCCATATACCAACAGACAGCCGCGGTTTTTAAACCTTTGAAGTGATCCATGGCCTGTATATGTACATTGAGCCGACCAAATATTCTTAATTCTACATTTCCATACTTCTAAGCTCATCTCACAACGCATATAAGGCGTTTTCCTCGTAATTAATTTAAATTATCACTCAAGACACACCTTTTTTAGTGCCTCGTGACGTAAGCATTACCCTATTTTATTCTTACAGTGCTCACGGCACGCCGAATGTCAACACAACACTGTAACACTGTAGGAATAAAATCGGGTACTGCTTACATCACGAGGAACAAAAAGGGGTGTGTCTTGAGTGGTAATTTGAATTAAATATAATTTTTGGGATTGAGTTGATGATTTCTAGTTTTCTCCAAAATTAGGTGAAAAAATAGCGTCATTTTTCATTAAAATCTATTTTCAGGGTGGTAATGTCCTTTAGGGTTGGAAGGAAGGTCGACAGCGAGATTATGTTGCGCCATGTTCATGTCCGTGTAGTTTGCCATAGTAGTCTACGTTTGTGCATGTTTCAAGCATATTGAGGAAGCGGGATGGATTGAACTAGAAAAGTAAGATAAGACAATATGAAAGAAAAGAAAGAAAAGTAGACGATCGATAGATGTAGAGAAAAGTGAATAGAAAACGAAATAAAATACAAATACAAACGCAAAGTTCAGTACTCTCTCCATATACTCTAGTCACTAAAAGGCTTCCACTCGACCGAGACGGTCTGAACTTGGTCTGGACCCTCACTCCAGACTTGAACGCACTGGTCTGGACCCTCACTCCAGACTTAAACGCACTTGGCATGGACCCTCACTCCAGAGCTTATCGCCTTAGGTAGCTGTTTTGCGAGCAAATAACCTTCTCCCAGCGATAGCTCCGCAAATCACTGGGGGCCACCACACCACGACAAACAAGGTGTTCGGTCTTTTGAGGGTTTTAAACATAAATTGAAAGTATAAATATCGTCATTATTCGTTGAAACCTGGTTTAAGAGTTGTGTTTTCTTTTGAGGATCGATGAATCTATAACAATAAGATTTAATTCGTATTTATTGATATAAGTTGTGGAAAAAAAAAATGGTGAATTAAATCAGGTTATTTTGTTCTTACTTTACAGATTTCTCCAAGACCGTGTTGGTATCTTGTATACTGACCGTCGTCATGGGAACTGTTGCCATAGAAACCCAATTGAAGACTGGAGTATTGGTCTCTATTGACAGAGCGCAACGAAATGTGTTCCAAGACAATTCTCAAGGTGAGAACAAGTTGGGTTATTATAACATTGTATTAGCTAGGAACCTATTGATTTGTTTGGATAGTGGGAAGGAGTCGGTCGTGGCCTGTTGTCGAGAAACCATCCAAGTTTTAACTTGAACGACAGAATGGAACAACATAAATGGTCGACCATGACAGGAATCGAACCTCGGTCTATTAATTGACGGTTCAGTGTGTTATCCACTCGAACACGTGTCTACGTTGAAACTGTATAAGTAATCGGATTCAGATTTTCTCCTATAACATCGAAACTTACAATATTATTATTCCATGATTAAGACAATGGGTGAAAGCTAGGATCGTCTGAACGGGGCACCACAAGGGCAATCTTGCAACTGATTGTATTGTTATCTCCCTCCACAGTGTACGCCTTCCAGCACCTGTACCAACCTGGCGACTCCACGAGGCTGTTCCTGGCTGTTCCCTGTGGCTGAACCACGTGATGTCTGCAGTGCTGCCGCATGGTGACGTGTTACACTCTCCCTAATGTTGTCTGTACTAGGTTGGCATCGAGTCGGGATGACGTCACGTAGGGTTGCCCGGGCAACTGGGGGGTAGGCAACATGTCTGGCACCAGGACCTTCAGTCCGCCCCAGCCCGCCAGACTGTTGATAGGTTGAATGACTCGATGTTACTATGACAACCAAGCACAGACTTCGGCTAGATATTCCTGCAGCTTTGATTCATTCCCTCGCCATCTTTCAGGTCCACGTTATGTATTGTGTCTCCTCTAACCCACAAGCTGCGGGAATCTTAAGGTCTAACCAACTGATTTGAAGATGGTTGACCTTATTGAGAATATCCCTTCTGGATATATCTTAGAACCGGGAACAGTGGTCAGACAGCTGATCGCAGAAGAGAGAAGAAAAGAAGACGGCACCCAAACCCTGTTTAGACTTTCACATGTTACGGGGTGGGGTTAATTTTCAGGGTCAATTCAATTACTTTTTTGATACATAGATTGTCCAATGGAAACATCAGTCACAATTTGTATCAAAGGGCAGGTATACATAAGATAGAGGAAATCCCCAGAAGATAGGTAAGTGTTGGGTTCATTCTCAGCACAGTGAACCTCATAGGTCACACAACAGGGCCCTAGAGGGCATCAGAGTCAGTATAGTAGCTAGGTAAGTGTTGGGTTCATTCTCAGCACTGTGAACCTTATAGGTCACACAACAGGGCCTAGAGGGCATCAGAGTTAGTATAGTAGCTAGGAGGGTGTTGGGTTCATTCTCAGCACAGTGAACCTTATAGGTCACACAACAGGGCCCTAGAGGGCATCAGACTTAGTATAGTAGCTAGGTAAGTGTTGGGTTCATTCTCAGCACAGTGAACCTTATAGGTCACACAACAGGGCCTATAGGGCATCAGAGTTAGTATAGTAGCCAGGTAAGTGTTGGGTTCATTCTCAGCACAGTGAACCTTATAGGTCACACAACAGGCCCTAGAGGGCATCAGAGTTAGTATAGTAGCCAGTCAAGTGTTGGGTTCATTCTCAGCACAGTGAACCTTATAGGTCACACAACAGGGCCTAGAGGGCATCAGAGTTAGTATAGTAGCCAGGTAAGTGTTGGGTTCATTCTCAGCACTGTGAACCTTATAGGTCACATAACAGGGCCTATAGGGCATCAGAGTTAGTATAGTAGCCAGGTAAGTGTTGGGTTCATTCTCAGCACAGTGAACCTTATAGGTCACAACAGGGCCCTATAGGGCATCAGAGTAAGTATAGTAGCTAGGTAAGTGTTGGGTTCATTCTCAGCACAGTGAACCTTATAGGTCACACAACAGGGCCTAGAGGGCATCAGAGTTAGTATAGTAGCTAGGTAAGTGTTGGGTTCATTCTCAGCACAGTGAACCTTATAGGTCACATAACAGGGCCTAGAGGGCATCAGACTTAGTATAGTAGCTAGGTAAGTGTTGGGTTCATTCTCAGCACAGTGAACCTTATAGGTCACACAACAGGGCCTAGAGGGCATCAGAGTTAGTATAGTAGCTAGGTAAGTGTTGGGTTCATTCTCAGCACAGTGAACCTTATAGGTCACACAACAGGCCCTAGAGGGCATCAGAGTTAGTATAGTAGCTAGGTAAGTGTTGGGTTCATTCTCAGCACAGTGAACCTTATAGGTCACACAACAGGGCCCTAGAGGGCATCAGAGTTAGTATAGTAGCTAGGTAAGTGTTGGGTTCATTCTCAGCACTGTGAACCTTATAGGTCACACAACAGGGCCCTAGAGGGCATCAGAGTTAGTATAGTAGCTAGGTAAGTGTTGGGTTCATTCTCAGCACAGTGAACCTTATAGGTCACACAACAGGGCCTAGAGGGCATCAGAGTTAGTATAGTAGCTAGGTAAGTGTTGGGTTCATTCTCAGCACTGTGAACCTTATAGGTCACACAACAGGGCCCTAGAGGGCATCAGAGTTAGTATAGTAGCTAGGTAAGTGTTGGGTTCATTCTCAGCACAGTGAACCTTATAGGTCACACAACAGGCCCTAGAGGGCATCAGAGTTAGTATAGTAGCTAGGTAAGTGTTGGGTTCATTCTCATGGTGAATGGTGAATTAAATGAGGTTATTTTTGTTCTTACTTGACAGATTTCTCCAAGACCGAGTTGGTATCTTGTATACTGACCGTCGCCATGGTAACTGTTGCCATAGAAACCCAATTGAAGACTGGAGTATTGGTCTCTATTGACAGAGCGCAACGAAATGTGTTCCAAGACAATTCTCACGGTGAGAACAAGTTGGTTTATTATAACATTGTATTAGCTAGGAACCTATTGATTTGTTTGGGTAGTGGGAAGGAGTCGGTCGTGGCCTGTTGTTGAGGAACCATCCAAGTATCAACTTGAACGACAGAAGGGAACAACATAAATGGTCGACCATGACAGGAATCGAACCTCGGTCTCGTAATTGACGGTTCAGTGTGTTATCCACTCGAACACGTGTCTACGTTGAAACTGTATAAGTAATCGGATTCCGTTTTTTTTCTATAACATCGAAACTTACAATATTATTATTCCATGATTGAGACAATGGGTGAAAGCTAGGATCGTCTGAACGGGGCACCACAAGGGCAATCTTACAACTGATTATATTGTTATCTCGCTCCACAGTGTACGCCTTCCAGCACCTGTACCAACCTGGCGACTCCACGAGGCTGTTCCTGGCTGTTCCCTGTGGCTGAACCACGTGATGTCTGCAGTGCTGCCGCATGGTGACGTGTTACACTCTCCCTAATGTTGTCTGTACTAGGTTGGCATCGAGTCGGGATGACGTCACGTAGGGTTGCCCGGGCAACTGGGGGGTAGGCAACATGTCTGGCACCTGGACCTTCAGTCCGCCCCAGCCCGCCAGACTGTTGATAGGTTGAATGGCTCGATGTTACTATGACAACCAAGCACAGACTTCGGCTAGATATTCCTGCAGCTTTGATTCATTCCCTCGCCATCTTTCAGGTCCACGTTAGGTATTGTGTCTCCTCTAACCCACAAGCTGCGGGAATCTTAAGGTCTAACCAACTGATTTGAAGATGGTTGACCTTATTGAGAATATCCCTTCTGGATATATCTTAGAACCGGGAACAGTGGTCAGATAGCTGATCGCAGAAGAGAGAAGAAAAGAAGACGGCACCCCGGGGCAATCTCGGAGGCCCCGAGTCTCCTGGGGCCCTGTATTCACGGTCTGGGGCCTCTACACTTCCTGTCGCCATAGAAACCCAATTGAAGACTGGAGTATTGGTCTCTATTGACAGAGCGCAACGACATGTGCTTCCAAACAATCCAAGGTGAGAACAAAGTTGGGTTATTATAACTTTGTATTAGCTAGGAACCCATTGATTGGTTGAGACAGTGGGAAGGAGTCGGTCGTGGCCTGTTGTTGAGGTACCATCCAAGTATTAATTTGAACTACAGAAGGGAACAACGAAAACTGTCCGGATGGGCGACCATGACATGAAAGGAATTGAACCCCGGTGTACTAGATGACGGTACCGAGTATTAACCACTTGACCACTTGTCCGAGGGGTTAACAACTCCTGAAATCCGGTGTACACTTGCCATGAAATCTCATTGAAATCCCTGAAATTATTTGAAATTCCCTTGAAATCCGTATGAAATCTCTTGAAATCACCTGAAATCTTGTGAAATCTCTGAAATCAGGTGTACACCAAATTTGCGAGTTGTAAACCCCTCGCACTTGTCTCAGTAGGAACTGTTATAACTATATATGTAGGCCTTACTACAAAGAGCTAGAAAATTAGGATAAGACGATAAAGAATAAAATAATACGATAGATGAGGAGGAAAGTGACAAGAAAATGAAATAAAATAGAAACAGGAATGCAAGGTTCAATACTCCCTCCATTAACTTCGGTTACCAAAAGGCTTCCACTCGACCGAGATGGCCCGAACTCGGTCTGGACCCTCACTCCAGACTATATCGTCATGAGTGACCCTTTTGGGAGCAATTGAACACCTCCCAAAAATGTTACAATTCTAATTGAAATGCAAAATTTTAGTTCATTTTCTTTGGTGTTGAGGTTTAGAGGCTCGACGACTGCGAGGTCATTATGGGCCTATGTTCATGACCGTTTACTTTAATTGTCATTGTTGTCAACTTTTGTGGATGTTCCGAGCATATCGAGGCAGCAGGGTAGAAAGAGCTAGAAAATATAGGTAAGATGGAATAGAATGGAGACAATTAAATGAGACGATGTCTCACGAGAAAAGTAACAAGAAAACGGAATAAAATGTAAATACAAACACAAGGTTCAGTACTCCCCCTATATACTCGAGGCTTCCACTCGACCGAGGCGGTCCGAACTTGGTCTGGACCCTCACTCCAGACCTTATCGCCGTGGCTCTGGACAGCTCTGGAGGTCACGGGGTCAGGCAAGCCCCACACCACGTCAAGGTGTATGGATCCTTTGAGGGTGTTTACAACTGATTATATTGTTATCTCGCTCACAGGGTACGCCTTCCAGCACCTGTACCAACCTGGCGACTCCACGAGGCTGTTCCTGGCTGTTCCCTGTGGCTGAACCACGTGATGTCTGCAGTGCTGCCGCATGGTGACGTGTTACACTCTCCCTAATGTTGTCTGTACTAGGTTGGCATCGAGTCGGGATGACGTTACGTAGGGTTGCCCGGGCAACTGGGGGGAGGCAACATGTCTGGCACCAGGACCTTCAGTCCGCCCCAGCCCGCCAGACTGTTGATAGGTTGAATGGCTCGATGTTACTATGACAACCAAGCACAGACTTCGGCTAGATATTCCTGCAGCTTTGATTCATTTCCCTCGCCATCTTTCAGGTCCACGTTAGGTATTGTGTCTCCTCTAACCCACAAGCTGCGGGAATCTTAAGGTCTAACCAACTGATTTGAAGATGGTTGACCTTATTGAGAATATCCCTTCTGGATATATCTTAGAACCGGGAACAGTGGTCAGATAGCTGATCGCAGAAGAGAGAAGAAAAGAAGACGGCACCCCGGGGCAATCCCGGAGGCCTGGAGTCTCCTGGGGCCTCTATACGTCCTGGGGCCTCTATACATCCTGGGGCCCTGTATTCACGTCCTGGGGCCTCTACACGTCCTTTCGCCGTAGAAACCCAATTGAAGACTGGAGTATTGGTCTCTATTGACAGAGCGCATCTAAATGAGTTCGAAGACGATTCTCGAGGTGAGAACAAGTTGGGTTATTATAACATTGTATTAGCCAGGAACCCTTTGATTTGTTTGGGTAGTGGGAAGGAGTCGGTCGTGGCCTGTTGGTGAGGTACCATCCAAGTATCAACTTGAACGACAGAAGGGAACAACGAAACTGTCCGGATGGGCGACCATGACATGAAAGGAATTGAACCCCGGTCTACTAGATGACGGTACCGAGTATTAACCACTTGACCACTTGTCGCACTATAGGAACTGTATAACTTATAGAATTTGAAACTTTTTCTAACAACATTGGAAATTGATACAAAATATTTGTTCCCCAATTGAGGCTTTGGATGAGAGATAGGATGAGCTGGACGGGGCACCACAAGGGCGATCTTATCACCACAAATAATTAAAACTGATAGTTGATTAGTGTTCAGGCCCATTCACAACCGATGTTAGGAGTAAACTTAGCATTAGCAGTAACGCAATTATTTAGTATCCATTCACAACAATAATTTAGCATTAAGAAACAGCCAATTAGATGGCTGGTTTGCATCAGCTGTTCATCTGGTTTCTCTGGATCAATCGCCATCTTCATTTGTGCAATTGTGCATAGATTTTAGTTTAGGACACATGTAGTAGGCCCTAATATCTTTATTCCCTCTGAACCAAATTGTAATACCATTAATACAATTCAAACTTCCAATTCTGTGTCACAGTCATGCTCGCATGCACATATTTGCTTCAAAATAGTACATTGAAGAAGAGTGAGCTAGGATCCAAGACAGCCTGCTAGCTTATGGCGCGCCAAACGGTTACACGAATCTGATTGGTCATTGCTTACACCAAGCTGTAAGAATTAACAGCAAGGTTTGGAGTTTGCAAACCTTGCGCTTACTGCTAAAGCGTTACGGCTAATGCGTCGCATTGTGAACGGTGTGCATGAGTGCCATAAGACCAATATTACTGCTAATGCTAATGTTACTCCTAATTTCGGTTGTGAATGGGCCTTTAGGGTTTGAAGGTGCGTCGACAGCGTGGTCATTTTGCGCCTAGATTCATGTCCGTGTACTTTACCATAGTAGTCAACGTTCGTGGATGTTTCAAGTATATGGAGGGAGCGAGATAGAAAGAGCTTGAAAAGTGTGATAAGATAAAATGAAAAAAATGAAAGAAAAAAAAGGAAAGTGACAATGAAACGGAATAGAAAGAAAATACTAACGCAAGGTTCTGTACTCCCCCTATATACTCGAGGCTTCCACTCGACCGAGACGGTCCGAACTTGGTCTGGACCCTCACTCCAGACCTTATCGCCATGGCTCTGTACAGCTCTGGAGGTCACGGGGTCAGGCAAGCCCGCACACCACGTCAAGGTGTCTGGATCCTTTGAGGGGGTTTACAACTGATTATATTGTTATCTCGCTCACAGGGTACGCCTTCCAGCACCTGTACCAACCTGGCGACTCCACGAGGCTGTTCCTGGCTGTTCCCTGTGGCTGAACCACGTGATGTCTGCAGTGCTGCCGCATGGTGACGTGTTACACTCTCCCTAATGTTGTCTGTACTAGGTTGGCATCGAGTCGGGATGACGTCACGTAGGGTTGCCCGGGCAACTGGGGGGTAGGCAACATGTCTGGCACCTGGACCTTCAGTCCGCCCCAGCCCGCCAGACTGTTGATAGGTTGAATGGCTCGATGTTACTATGACAACCAAGCACAGACTTCGGCTAGATATTCCTGCAGCTTTGATTCATTTCCCTCGCCATCTTTCAGGTCCACGTTAGGTATTGTGTCTCCTCTAACCCACAAGCTGCGGGAATCTTAAGGTCTAACCAACTGATTTGAAGATGGTTGACCTTATTGAGAATATCCCTTCTGGATATATCTTAGAACCGGGAACAGTGGTCAGATAGCTGATCGCAGAAGAGAGAAGAAAAGAAGACGGCACCCCGGGGCAATCTCGGAGGCCTGGAGTCTCCTGAGGGTTCAATACTCCCGGGAATCTCGACTCTTTCCGGGTCAAGGCAGTTCCTGGGTCACGGCAGTTCCCGGGTCACGGCATTTCCTGGGTCATGGCAGTTCCTGGGTCACGGCAGTCCCCGGGTCACGGCAGTTCTTGGGTCACGGAAGTTCCTGGGTCAAGGCAGTTCCTGGGTCAAGGCAGTTCCTGGGTCATGATGCAGTTCCTGGGTCATGGCAGTTCCCGGGTCACGGCAGTTTCCAGGTCACGTCAGTTTCCAGGTCACTACAGTTCCTGGGTCACGGCAGTTCCTGGGTCATGGCAGTTCCTGGGTCACGGCAGTTCCTGGGTCACGGCAGTTCCTAGGTCATGGCAGTTCCTGGGTCATGGCAGTTCCTGGGTCAAGGCAGTTCCTGGGTCACGGCAGTTCCTGGGTCATGGCAGTTCCTGGGTCACGGCAGTTCCTGGGTCACGGCAGTTCCTGGGTCATGGCAGTTCCTGGGTCAAGGCAGTTCCTGGGTCACGGCAGTTCCTGGGTCATGGCAGTTCCTGGGTCACGGCAGTTCCTGGGTCACGGCAGTTCCTGGGTCATGGCAGTTCCTGGGTCAAGGCAGTTCCTGGGTCACGGCAGTTCCTGGGTCATGGCAGTTCCTGGGTCACGGCAGTTCCTGGGTCATGGCAGTTCCTGGGTCAAGGCAGTTCCTGGGTCACGGCAGTTCCTAGGTCACGGCAGTTCCTGGGTCATGGCAGTTCCCAGGTCATGGCAGTTCCTGGTTCACGGCAGTTTCCGGGTCATGGCAGTTCCCGGGTCATGGCAGTTCCCGGGTCACGGCAGTCCCTCGTCTCAACAGTCCCTGGGTCACAGCAGTTCCTGGCCACATTTGGGCTGACCTTCTATATATTCCTGAGCCTCAAATCTTTCGACCGGTAATTATTTTTCCTCATTATCACACATAGTCATCTTGGAAATAGTTGAAATATAATCTTTTATTTCTCATTTTAATACGAATAATGTTCCATTTTCTTTGCATCTTCACTAATCATAGTCTCTGTTCTTCTTCTCAAACAGTTTGTTCTGTCAAAACATCCAAGAAGATTCAAGCAACCTGTGTTTTTCTCCGGTCCAACTGTATCCACCAACCATCGAGATCTCTGCTGCGAGTCCATGACGCCAACAGACCTTCCGAACCTCCTCCGTCGTTCTAGCAGCTGTTCTGTACTCCCATGTAAGCGTCGTTGTCTTATTATACTTGGTATCGGATTAAACGACACTCTTCAATGATATCTCAGGTCTATTGGCGTCGGTGAATGATGATTAAGACGGTACAATTTATAGACGGTTCAAGACGGTTATTTTATTTGGTGTTTGTGCATTGAGAGGATCCAATGAATATCTCAGATTTTGACCTACGCATCTCCGATCAACTACCGTACCTATTAGTTTTAACGCGATTTATCGATTTCGGGAACCAAATAGGCCCTACTTCTATTTGTTTTACCTTCTTCTTTCCCGAGTTATAGTGCTCATTGGCCTCTATTGGTCAGCGTTGTTCAGCAAAACATCCGAGGCCTGAAGTGAGTCGAGTACGAGCCTAAGCTATGAGCCGAAGTAAGGGGATCCATAAATATCGTCACGGCTTAGGGGTAGGGGGAGGGGGGGGGTTGACAAGATTTGTGACAAGGAGTTACAAGAGGGGGAAGAGAGGGAGATAACTGTGTGACGTACCATTTTCATGTTCCATGTATTTGACGCCATTCTTATAGATTATTATATTTATACGCACCGTAGAAATTTTTTATCATTACCTACGCATAATTGCATAACACGCATCATTTCAATAAAAGCAAACATGAAGAAATGAATATTTTAATTTAATTACTTCATTGTACCTACCTTTGCAACCTGTTGATTTCACTTTTTGTGGAAGGCGGGGGGGGGGGGGGGGGATGAGAATTTTTGGTGTATTTAAAGGGGGGGAGGGTACTTAGGTTTTGTGGCATGTGAGGGAGGGGGTTTAAAGTGGCTTAAAAAAGAGTGACATAATTGTTTCTTGTAGCCTTATGATTTTCATATACATATATATTCCATTCGTGATTGTATCATCAATCATTTATTTATTATTCCTAATAAAAAAAATATGTACACCAATAATGATGAACTAATTGGTATAAAAAATACGTAATTCATAATAATTGTCACAGTACTCTTTCGAGTCTTTGAAATGATTGAATAGACAGTTTCAAAATTGTCTAATTACATTGAAATTGGTTTGTTGTTACAGATAGATGTCAGCACAACTATTGGAATAGTTGTCATGGAAACAGCAGCGTATCGGCGCTCCTGGCGGCAGACATTTCAACTCGCAGATCACTTCTCGATCCTTGAGGACTCGCTCGATACAGTATCGATACGTTTAGACTGATAAGTGCTTTGAAATGTTAACAGAATGCTATTTCAAGAAAACTTGCTGAGAATATGTGACTTGGTGACACTAACGTTAGAGTAAAAATAAATAGTAGAATCAAATACGGATTCAATATCGTTTTCTAATACTTGTTTTCTGAACAAGAATGTATATATTCAAATTCTTCTCACATTAATAGAAAAAGTGATGATTCACATTAAATTTTCTGTTTCCCGTATAGTTATGACCAAACACAAGGTTCTGAATGTCTAGATTCATGTTTGCTGCGTAATGTTCAAGTCTGAATCATTTGTTCAACTCTTCCAGTCGAAGTCAGGGCTGGGTTCGTTGGGTTTGGGTTTAAGGGTCGGGAGAGGGTGGACCTTAGGGTATGTGCTAGTTAAGGATGGGAACCTTTTGGGTGGAGAGGGAGGGAAGGGGATTGGTCGAGTTGAAAGCAGATGTTTTTCTTGTACTTTTATGTAAGCAAACAATTAAGAATTTGGTGCATTTCGACCTTCTGGAAATAACTTGAATTAATTTCATCATATATTTATAGCGAAACTTTTAACGTAAAAACTTGAAGTTTGAATTTCTTCAAAACGTTGCTGCTCTTGTTTTCTTAAAATAGCATCATTGGTAACATTAGAACATGAGTATATGTATAAGCAGTAAGTTGGTTTTGTAAGTTTTGTAGTTTGTAAGTTGTAAGTTTTGTAAGTCGCGATCACGGGTCATGTCTTAATCGTGGCAGCCCAACTTGTCACCCTTACGGTGAATAAAATCAACAGTTTGAGTTACATGAACATTCTATGTGATTCAAGATCCATTATTTATATTATTCTTGTAAACTTCTACTGGCTCCTTTTTATGGCCAATTCGGTCTTAGTTGTCCGATTGGTCGTAGTGAAATACCATTTCCGTCCGGCATTCGATATAAAATCAGTCAAATCACTAGCTAGCTTATTTCTCGAGGTAAATGTCATGCCCTGTAACTTGCTAGCACATCTCCCTGAGCGGACGAGTGGTGTTAAGTGTAGTTAGGATTGTCTGAATGTAAACGCGAGTAAGCCTAGTTGTCTGGGTGAGAGCTTTTCATGGTTTGCCTCACCAGTTCGATGTTCGATACTGCTTCTTTAAAAGCCAGACTATAAACTTATTCCAACGGCCATGACCTAGCATACTAGCTTACTCGAGCGTAATCATTTCAATATTTCAAATTGATATAATAATTACATAATAACATAATAGCTACGATTTTTCTCTTGTCGTCCATCACGATTTCTGTCCAATATTCGTTTTCGTCAAATCACGTTCCACAGCGCGAACAAAAAAAGTTGGCGTCTAGTTGGATCAACTTCATTACAACCAACATTTTTAGGAAGCCTTGTTTTTATGGAGATGAAATGTTGTTATGTTACCATGGCAACCGACTCCTGGCCACAGCCTTCCGGATAAAAAGCACCGGATTTAATATCCAAAGCACTGAGTTCGTGGAATCCTGTGTACAATATCATGACGGGTGGCAAGAATAGAATCAAAGTAAGATCTATGCTCTATAACACAATATAGTCCAAGAATCTGAAGATTTTCAAAAAATTACTTTGTTTCTAATTTCGTGTATAAACCTCACATGTCTGTGAACAAGCGTTGAAGGTCGACAAACCTTTTTTAGCTACATAAGTAATACATTTAATAAATATATGTTAATATTGGAAATAATTCTTTATTATTGTTTCTTGATGAAATGTGAAAAAAGAGATTTTTCTGTAATGAAAATCTCAAAACCTGATTCTGATGAATTCCTGATATGAAATTATATTTTTCGGAAATAATTTGTTCTTTGTTGACGCATGCGTGTGCGTGGGAATGTGGCTTGATGCGTCGTAAAGGACCTAAGCCAATCAATGAAAGAATACATTATTTTATCAAGTAAATTAACAATAAATAAATAAATAAATAATTAAATAAATAAAATGAGCCAATAAAGGATTGAATATATAATCGTATTTCTCGACACAATATATTATATTATATGAAAGGTATTTGTATAGGACCATCACTATTATTTTATATAGGAAATTTATTCAAAAATATTATTCTACAATTTTTCGAAGTAAACACATGGCTAGACATGAGTTTAATTCATCAAATGTGTGTTTTCTCTTGATATTAACTAGTATTTTGCTCTGAGATTTTCAATACAGATAAAGAATGTGACAAGGACACTGTTCAACATTGACACTGATATACACAACAATGTTATCAAATTAGATTATGAAATGTATCAACAGTAGGCCTACATCACTATGCACAACAGACAGAAAGGGAAAAATCTTTAATTTGATAGTTTCTTAGCGCATAGCTGGTTGCATGATTCTATACCAAGCTATGAAACCGTATTATTGTAAACTAGGAAAACGCCTTATATGCGTTGTGAGATGAGCTTAGAAGTATGGAAATGTAGAATTAAGAACATTTTGTCAGCTCAATGTACATATACAGGCCATGGATCACTTCAAAGGTTTAATAACCGCGGCTGTCTGTTGGTATATAAACCTTGGTTTCCAAACAATTATACCAGTGCCTTCTTCATATCCATCACAGATTTTAATCGTTTCAATGTATTGGTGACACTTGTTGCTCACATTTAATAGTTCCTTAATTGCTTTCTTAATTGTTTTTATTGATGTGGGTAAAAGTACATAAAAAATGCGTTCTCTTCGTTATTTCACATCCGATTAATAAATAAATATCGTAATATTAATTAAAATCTAATTTCAGGGTTGTGATGCCCTTTAATGTGAAGATCATAACGCGGTTAGTCAGGCCAGACGATACTCTCTATCCAAGGGACAAAGTGCGACACGCGCGTGTAGATCGCGGGTTGAGGGGTTTCCCCACACCCCTTGGAGCCGTATGACGTCACGCCCACGATGCTGTACATGCAGTACGGTGACGTCATCACTCCTTGTAAAGGTCCACCGGAATCACCCTGGAAATGATATGAATCATATTATTCAATGATGGTCCTAGCTTCAGCGGGGTTACAAGCTGGTGAGCCAGGAGTGCGAAAGAAAAGATCGTTGGAAAAGATATTCTGGACCCCAGTGTTCTAGTTTTGTGGACCACTATAGTGGGGGCCACAATATCGGGGTTCATTAGACGAGCTTTAGCGAGGATTCAATTTGACATACTGAAAAACAATTGGTGTTCGTTTTTATTTTAATTTTTTTTTATTTATTTTTTTCATATTTTTTTGTAGGTTTTCCACAGGTCAAATGGCCACAGCTATCAACTTCAAACTTTTTTTCAATATGGTTCCTCATCTAACTTAGATCTGTATAGTTTTGTGGCATTATCGAGCGGTAACTTTTTTTTTATGAATTCTAGAAATTTCAAAAATACCCATTAGAATAACATGGCGGGAAAAAAAATATATATATTTTTCAAAAAAATGAAATTTTGCGTGAAGTTGAATTACATTTTGATACACATTTCTAAAAAAAATCAGCTCGATCGGGTCAGCCATTTTGAAGAAAGTACATAAAATGTGCTAAATTGGTACCACTCGAAGCAGTTTTTACGCATTTTCACCCATACTATTACTATTCGCTCGTCTAACAACGCATATGGCGTTTTCCAGTTAGATAACAATCAATGAACTCCGATCCTTCAATAATGAGTTTTACATACATTACAAGTATCTTTGAAAGAATTAGTCTCGTTGATAGTTCTTGGGTCTCCAGCGCAGATCATAATCTCGTCTTCAAATTCTCTCTTCAACCTTTTCTTGATTATTCTGAATGCACCATTACATCTCGCCGAGTCTGCGATGCTCAGACCAACTTTCATCAAATGGTCGCTCAGGCCACCATCTGAGAAATAGAAACAAAATCACCATTTATCATTCGACTAAAGGACATCGCAACCCTGAAATCCTAATTCAACTTCACGCAAATTTAATTTTTTTGGAAAATGAAAATATTCTCTTTTTTCCCGCTAAGTTATTCTAATGGGTATTTTTGAAATTTCTAAAATTCATGAAAAAAAAGTTACACCCCGATAATACCACAAAACTATACAGATCTAGATTTCAAGGAATAATGACGAGATTTATATCCCTAATTTCAGATGAAACCAGGAATCCTCATCCTAATTTCAGAAATGTTTATCAAATTATTTGTTATCCAGGACCCGGCCTCTTTCTGAGTCGTGACGTAGACATTTTAGTCGAATTATATGAATTTGACTTAGATGCCCAGCTGTCATTCTACATATCGAAGCCGATCCTATCATTTACGAGTGACCCCCATCCTGTGGCAGTGGCAGTCACTCCTTATAGTGGTTTGCCTTTTCAACACTCGTGCCTTCATTCATTTTCAAAATAGACCGTCATATCGATAACTAATATAGGTGAAGTAAATGACACTCAAAACCTGGTTTTGGTGAATGATTTCGAAGTGACACAATATAAGCTTCCAATGTCATCAGAGTGCCTTAAATGGGGAACGCTGAAGAGCGAATACCGGAATAAAGCTACTCGGTTGTGTGACATGGAATTCGGGGTACTTTTCAATGGAATGTGGTTAGGGTTCAGTTAAGGTTGGACACCCAAACCCATGTCACACAACTGGCTCGACTTTATTCCGGTATTCGCTCTTCAGACGCCCACAGAATTGACCTTACCTCTACCAAGTGAGCCCCATCCTATGGTGGTGAATTTAGACCGTACAGTGGTTTGGCCCATATGAAGACAGGCCGGTCTCAGATATGGGGTGAAACTCAAATTCTCATCCAGTTTGAGCAAAGCAATGTCATTGAAGGCTGGTGCTACATAGTCTGGATGAGGAATCCACTCGACTATTTGCCTGAACTTTGCTTGGTGATGTATATCGCTGTAGTTTGTCACACCTAAAAGTGCCCACGTCACTTTTGTACTGAAAAGTAGATAACATTTTAGTTAGTAGAACTTCAAGTTGGAAGATGTTGCTATTGCAGTTTAGAGTTGAGCAAGGAGGTGTGAAAACATCACAGTTGTAATATTATGTGTTCACTACATATTATGTATACTGGATATATTTGCAAATTGTGAGAATATTTTCGTTGGATCACACCCTAGAATTTTAGTTTTATAATGCTGCTTAACGACCCCACCAACAGCTAGGTTATACGGGGGTACGAATGAGTGGATGATAATGAAACGATCAATTGATGAAAGTGAAAGGACGTTTACAAAAACCCATGCCTTATGCGGTACTCGAACCCACGCCCAACGGTGACTTTAGTTACTACCGCTAGCGATAATTGACTTGGCCACCGGGGCGGCTAGAGAATTTTAGTAAAAATATCTTCACCTCGAATATTCATATTTTGGCTCATGACCATAATAAACACATAACCCTCATAACCAGGATCACAACCGATAATAACTCAATAGAGATAGTGTTACGGTCTCAATAACATGTTTTAAACACAAGTTTTCCAAAATCGCATGAATAATTTCATGTGGTGGTGGGGGGGGGGGTAATATTCTCTGGATTGTGACATCATTAAAGGGGGGGGGGGGCATCATCTCTGTGACCAACTCGAACAAGGGGGGGGGGGGGTCGATATACCCTAAAATTGTGTGACATCATTTATGGACAGCCCCACAGACAATGTCTTACCCTGATTGCTCTAAGCAGTGAGTTGCCGTTAACACATAACGTTCGCTTATCAAACTTCCTCCGCACAGCCACTCGGTTTTGTTGTTCGTATCTGGGAATCCCAGAGCAACCTGAAAGTCAATTTGTTTTATCCTTTCTTTGGGGTTTTGTCAATCTATCATATACATTTCATACGCAACAAGATCGTCTACTAATATAATGAATATAAATATATAGCCGCTATATTTGTCTCTAGCCTCTAAGGTCACTAAGGTCACTAAGGTCCTCTGTCTCTAAGGTCTCTAGTATGTTAGGTTTGATCATTTCTCAGGGTGAGAGTTCATGATTAGAAACACAACTACATATTCCGAATTGAATCAAATGATGAAAGTTGTGGTGATCATATCTGCATTTATCGATTTATTATTATTATTATTATTATTCAGTTATACGTGTCTCTCGGATACAAAAGTAGATCTATATTTTATTGGTGTATACGTAGGGCGGTGAGATCGCCCTTGTGGTGCCCCGTCCAAACGATCCTACCCTACCTCTCATCCATAGCCTCAATAGGGGAACAATGATTTTGAATCAAGTTTTGATGTTATGAAAAAAAAAGTTTACTATGATATTAAACTTGCTATGATACCAAATCATGGACTGAATAACTTGTATTCAAAGACAGTTCACCAAACGTTAAATTAATATTCATTCCCAGTCCTTTTGTATCTACCCTCCCCACACCCCTTACCCTATAGTACCGTCAATCACCGCTATCGGGCCACCTAGATCACCTATATAAGCTAGCTACAGGGCTCTGATGGCCTGAGTAGTCGATCTCAGTGGCTTAGGACGTGTCCGAATTACCTTTTTTATGCGTACTTGCATTCTTGACCTTGCTCAAAGTACGGAAGTGACGTCATTAGGAACGTCTGAATTCATAAAATGAGAAGTCAAGTATGAAAGTTCACAAGTATACATGGCTAGCGTTCTTCTGAACTTTACTTGTGTGCTTCTGTATTGGGTCACCTGAATCTGTATTACATTTATGTTTCAATTTTTCAACAGAAACCCACAAAAAGATGCGATTTCATTTCTGTAATTTCATTTCGTTTCCATAAGCCCGGTGTCACTAGATGGTGTTGGTGTTCGAGAATACTTGCTAGACTGTCTGAAATGCAAGTTCACATGTCGCAAGTCCAAGTCCCAAGTACAAGTACAGGAGTGTAAGTCATTAGTCAAGTAGCATTGAAATTCGGACACCTCCTTAGTCCGATTTCATAGATCCAGAACCACCTCTCTCTCAGTTTCGTATCCCTCTAACATGTCTATAATCCCAGGCTGCACCCACCATGTGAGGAAACTCGTCCTCGTCAGCCAAGTGGCCGCCGGTGATGAGTGGTTGTGACGTAATGCTGCACACCGGTTCTCGCACGCCCAAGGGAGAGGCAGACAGTACTGGCGAGTATTCTTGCACGTACACAGCCTCTGCGTACTGTTCGCACACTGCGGACAAGTAGGGCTTGGTTATTGTAAACATGGATATCGAGAACAACATGTATATCATCTATATACTCTGTCCAGGGTTAATTCGAAGTCAGACAATATACGAAGATATGTCACGCTTATGTTAGAACGAGATTCAATTTGTCAATAAAATCCAATAAATATTTTAAGTTATATATGACGAAGTATGAATATTGGAAATGAGATTATTATAAATACTTCATCACTTGATAGAAGGATATTGAACTAATTCTCCAATCACATTTCTCAGCTCAATTCATCGTGATTTGAACAATTCCAACACAATTGAAATCGCATGATATTTATTCTCCTGACACAAATTTTGGGACAATTTCCAAGATAAGAAAGATTTCTTGTAAATTTTGAGAATTAAAAAAGATGGAAAATTTACACAGAACTCCAACTCGAGATATCATGGGAGTTGATTTAGCGGGATATCAGTTTTTTGGTGATAACTTTTGAACGGTATGAGATCTCGAAATTCTAATAGTGAGGATGAAACACAGATATTTCCAATACCTTCAAGATGATGTGAGTAAAAATTGCAAGTAAAATTGCCAGGTGTGTATGGTTAAAAAAATGTTTTTTTTTGGTGGTATACGCCTGACAATTGATCGATACGAGCTAAATCCTTCAACTCATACCATCTTTGAAGTATTGAAAATATCTGTGATTCCTTTCTATTCGAATTTCACTGTCTCATATAGCGATCGAAAGTGATCAACAAAATCTGATATTCCGCTAAATCGACTCCGCCGAATTGTTGGTGGTGAGCTTTGTCTTACTTACTTTGCATACTCTTTCGTCCTGGCGTATAATTCTTCCCTGGTCTATTTCCTGCGCAGCATACTATTGTCTGATTTTTCCTGACTGCACACAAGTCAGGTCTCTCCCCTCTGTTGACCCCATCTCCCGCCGAAGTACAGTTTCTCAAGTCAGTACATGTTCCAGGAACTCCATCCCTGGTTGTACAAACGGCTCCTGAAAAACATAAAACGGTCGAGAAACTCAGTTAGAATTAGGGATGTTGATGGAGGCGATTTAGCTATACCAGGTTATTGGTGATAGTTTTTGAGCGGTATGAGATATCGAAATTCTTAAAACGAGGAAACACAAATATTTTCAATACCTTCAAGACGGTGTGAGTAATATCTATTTATCTCTAATCACCTGATTGTCACGCGTATAAGCTTGAAAATAAACATTTTTCTAACCGTATACGCCTGACAATTAGGCGATCACTTATATCATGTAAAAGTTATTAAAAAATCTGCGGTTCCTTGTTTTCAGTGTTTTGATATCTCATACCGTTCAAAAGTTATCACCAAAAAACTGATATACCGCTAAATCGACTCCAATGACTTCGATTTTAGTGAAGATAATACCAAAAAACAGAAGAAAAGCGGTATTATCCTATATCAACAGCCCATACACAGCCACCCTTAATTCTGGGTTTAAGTTAAGACTGGGTTTATCTTGTACAGGAATGCCCCCCCCCCCCTGAAAAATAAATCTAATAATGTATCCTATAGCGTTTTCCCGAATTCATCAATACTCTTACCTTGCTCCAATGATTGTACTTCACTGATAATAAACAACACTTCAAATAAAGTTAGGAATACTATTAATGATTTGACGACCATTCTCTCTTCAATAATACCAGTTCAACTGATTATCGCATCTCTTCCGGCAGTTCTACTGGTCAACTGAACTGGGCGTGATGAAGATTGCTGACTCACTGAACCACTTCTAGCAGGGTCAAGCTGCCATTTATTGTTGATGTATCCATCTTGAAAGATAATGATAGCTATACTTGTATTCACGAAAGAGGAAGTTCAACCAGAATGAATTATGTATTCGAGGGGAATAAGTCCATTCCACACGTATCTAGATAACTAGGAAAACGCCATATATGCGTTGTTAGACGAGCGGATAGTAATAGTATGGGTAAAAATGGGTAAATACTGCTTCGAGTGGTACCCATTTAGCACATTTTATGTTTTTTCTTCAAAATGGCTGACACGATCAAGCTGAAATTTTTTAGAAATGTGTACCAAAATGTTCAACTTCACGAGAAATTTCATCTTTTTGGAAAATAAAATTATTTTCTTTTTTTTCCGCCATGTTATTCTAATGGGAATTTTTGAAATTTCTTAAATTCATAAAAAAAAAGTTACCCCCCGATAATGCCACAAAACTATACAGATCCAAGTTAGATGAGGAACCATATTGAAAAAAGTTTGAAGTTGATAGATGTAGCCGTTTGACCTGTGGAGAACCGACAAAAAACATGGAAAAAATAAAAAAATAAAATAAAAACGAACACCAATTTTTTTCAGTATGTCAAATTGAATCCTCGCTAAAGCTCGTCTAATTAGAAAAAACTAAATTGATAATTGGCATCAGTTCTGGCCGTTTGAGTGGGTTAATGTATGTGGAATGGAGTATTTCCTTATTAGTCTGGTAGGTCCATAAATAAATTAATTTTTTCAAGTCTTTTGACTTAAATTTCACCTTCTGGACTGATGCCCTTTCTCAAATAAGTGATTCAATTTTAAAATCTCCTGTATTTACATATTCAATGTTGATTTGATGTTTTTGAAAGATGTAATTTCGTTTTTCGGTATGAATCTCGATCTCCTTGAAAAATCTGAATAGCCTGAAAATACCTTGGTAATTTGAATATAACGATTATATTATATTTTTTATTTTTGTTAGACGACCTTCTTCTTTCGTGGATACAAGTATAGAAGAAGTGTATGCTACTCGGTGTGGTTCGTATTAAAGGCTCCGATAAAACATGTTCCTGAGGGGTATGCAACTCTGCACACATGCATGTAAGAACAGAAACTTCAATTTTATTTGGTTGATTTATTCTGAAGTTTATTAGTTTTTTCTGCTTATAGACACTGAATGATATAAATTAGTTCTCTTGTATCCAAGAATTAGGTGATATATATTGGCGTTTAATTCGAACATGTTATACGTATACCGGTATTCATATTAAACACAATTCAAGTTATCAACATGATATATTTCATAAGAGAAATATTGATAAACTCAAAATGAAACTCTCACAAATGATTTAGTTTAGTATAAGTATTCATACATTAATTTTATGATCACAAGCAAAAATGCAGTGAGCAATAATAATAATATAAAATGCATAGAATCATAAAGAATGAACATAAAATATTTCCTCATTCCTAATTCCTAGTTTGGCCAGACAATACTCTCGATCCAAGGGACAAAGTGCGACACGCGCGTGTAGATCGCTGGTTGCGGGGACAATCCGCAACCTTCAAGGCCGTGTGACGTCACTCCCACGATGCTGTACATGCAGAAAGGTGTTTCCAGTGCCAGTTGGATCGGTCCACCAGAATCACCCTGAAAGTAACGTTCGAGGTATCTTAATCAGGTCCAAGTAACAAATCTGTGCGATATCTGGAGACAATGTGGAAGAAAAGAGAATGTTAAGGAACATTCACGATCAAACTTGACCTTAAACGTATTCCTTTAACTTCACCGGCACATGCAGCGCAGTGGTTAACGCGCTCGCTTCATGTGATCCGGGAGGCGAGGGGAATTCCGAACCCAGTTCGATCCCCGCCGCCGACCATCTTTACAGGGGTTTTTCATGGTTTCCTCACTGGCTAATGCCGGGATGCTTCCAACAATAAGTCGGCCATGACCGCTTCCTTTCCACTATCCTTCTCATTACCCAAGAACCTTCATCTCATCATCCCATCATCTCATTAATCATCCATCCGACGCCATTCGATCTCAGTTATCATAACAGTGCGTCGTTCTTTACGGAAATGCTACCTCATTCACGGCACATGCAATCATGACACTTGAGCACAACATAACCTAAATGTTGTTTCCCTAAAGTATGAGAGCTTTTTTGTTGGGAGCAATGGTTTATGATAAATAATATGAGAAATTATAAAACTATCACAGAAGTACAAAATTGCATTGTCTCTGCAATGCAATTTTTTACTTGGACAGCGTCTAAGATAGGCCCGGGTTTAAATTTTTTATTTGCAACCCACCCTAAGGTTGTAGTTTGCAAACTTCTACGTTACTGCTACTGCTAAGTGGTGAATAGGAAAGAGAAATACCGTATGACAAATAATTTTCAAGTTTCTCAGTTTATGGTCAAGTTCTATCGTGAATATGACCCGTTCACCGATTCATCGTAATTTCCAAGGAGTATTTCCCAAAATATCTCAGATTTTCAACTTATTTTACTTTTAAATTCTCAATATTCCATTCCAACATCGATACATCAATAAGAGCCGATTGTACCAACTGATGATTAAATATTAATTAGTTAATCATTACTTAAGGTACAAAAATAACATAGGTAACCAAGGGTGATAACAAGTTAATTTGCCAATTTTTTATTAATTCACTAATCATCACTTGGTACAACCGGCTCTAAATAACAGAAAATGTATACATTTCTGTGGGTGGGTTCCCCTCAAGCCATTCATCCTTGTGGCCATAACCAATGTTGTTCCCATACCTGGCATGTGTCCTTGAACGAATCAGTCTGACCAACAGAAGCCGCGTCGCCCGCGCAGATCATGATGTTTTCCTCGAATACTTTACCGTCTCTCACATTTTTAAGATGTTTGAAAGCAGCTTTACATTTCGACGCCACTTTGACCTGTAGAGCGACTTTCATCAATACTGAACTCAAATCAGCATCTGAAACATATAAAGAAAACAATGAAATATTAAATCATTCACAGAAACAATTTGGAAGATTTCATTAATATCAACAGGAAATCTTCGAGGACAACGTTCCACGTGGTACGGAACTTTATGAATGTTTGTTTAAATAATGATCGTAAAGTTATTCCTTAAAAAATAATTTTCCTATCCAGTTTTGGTAAACGAATTATTCCAGATTACCAAAGTTTCATCCATATACACCGGTTAAACTCACCAATACCCTGTGTGCCCCATCCTGTTGCAATCACATAATCCCGAACAGTGACTTGGTTCGTATCAGGGACACATTAATCCCGAGCAGTGAATCGATTCGTATCAAGACAAGCTCATGGAACGGTTAAAGATGATTTTCCTATCCAGTTTTGGTAAACGAATTATTCCAGATTACCAAAGTGTCATCCATATACACCGGTTAAACTCACCAATACCCTGTGTGCCCCATCCTGTTGCAATCACATAGTCTCGAGCAGTGACTAGGTTCGTATTAAGACAAGCCGGCCTTACGTGAGGGTTTAGTTGGATTTTGCTCTCAAGTTTCAGTAAAGCAATATCATAATGAGGTGTGTCCCTGTAATTCGGATGCGGAATCCGTTCAACTATTTCCATTCTCAATGCGTGACCATGGGAACCCGGCATATTCTCGTCATGAAAACCCGGCATATCCTGGTCATCGAAAACCAGGCCACTGTAGTTTGTAACACCTAGTAGCGCCCACTTCACCAGGCCTCTGAAATACAAACTCTGAATTAATTACATCCCTATGATTTTTTTTTTTTTAATAACATCGAAACTTGATACAAAATCATTGTTCCTCAATTAAATTAATGAAAGATGAGATCGAATTATACTACACTAGGATAACGCCATGTATGCGTTGTTAGACGAGCGAATAGTAATAGTATGGGTAAAAATGGGTAAAAAAACTGCTTCGAGTGGTACCAATTTAGCACATTTTATGTTTTTTTAACTGCTTCGAGTGGTACCAATTTAGCACATTTTATGTTTTTTCTTTAAAATGGCTGACAACGCATATGGCGTTTTCCTAGTCTTCATGAATAGAAGTTTAGGTCACTTGATTTTTAGTATAGTTGGTTTCTTGGTCAGTTAGTATATTCAGTAAAATTAATTTTTTGTACAGTTGATCCACAAAAAAACATGAAAATTAATATAGTAGTCCATCTAGTCTTACCCTTGACCTCCTAGACAATGAGCAGCGGTCAGCACGTATCGGTCGCTTATCAAACTTCCTCCACACCGCCACTGCGTTTCACTACCGTCGCTATATCCGAGCGCCACCTAGAACATCCATTCATTAATTGATTCATGCATTCTCTCATTCATTGGACGAGCTTTAGCGAGGATTCAATTTGACATACTGGAAAAAATTGGTGTTCGTTTTTATGTTTGTTTTTTTTCATATATATATATATGTGTTTTTTGTCGGTTCTCCATAGGTCAAACGGCTACAGCTATCAACTTCAAACTTTTTTACAATATGGTTCCTCATCTAACTTAGATCTGTATAGTTTTGTGGCATTATCGGGCGGTAACTTTTTTTTAGGAATTTAGGAAATTTCAAAAATACCCACTAGAATAACATGGCGGAAAACAGAGAATATTTTCATTTTCCCAAAAAATGAAATTTTGCGTGAAGTTGAATTACATTTTGATACACATTTCTGAAAATTTCAGCTTGATCGGGTCAGCCATTTTGAAGAAAAAACATAAAATGTGCTAAATTGGTACCACTCGAAGCAGTTTTTACCCATTTTTACCCATACTATTACTATTCGCTCGTCTAACAACGCATATGGCGTTTTCCTAGTTCCGTGCAATCGTTGAAATTTCATGCAACGAAATTGATCGTATAAACTATAAAGAGCGTTTTACTCACCATGTGAGGAAACTCTTTCTCCCCGGCCCCCTCCCCGCCGGCGATGAGCATCTCAGAGTTCCGCCCACAATGTGATACTCGGATCACTTCCGGCTCACCAATGAGTAGTGGTGAGTCTTCGTGGACAAACACGGCGTCTGCATACTGCTCACACACTGAAGACAAAGAACAGCGTATCGTTTTTATCTGGACCGTTTCCTGCTCGTAACATAGATATAGTTACCATGTGATGCACATATAATATATATATAGGCCTATATATATATATATATATATATATATATATATATATATAGAGAGAGAGAGAGAGAGATAATATAATTCAACTTGGTGATTTCTTAATTGATACTCACTTTTCTTACTCTTCCCCGGAACATAAGACGCCGGTACATCATTCCTGCAGCACACATATGTGATTTTCTTCTTGATACAGCACAATGTGGGCCTTACGCCTTTCGCTTGAGCTGCCTTGGCGGCCTGGCAACTCTTGAGTACCGTACAGACTCCAGCCGACCCGTCGGGCATCGTGCAGTTCGCACCTTCGAACACAATGTATACATATGTGTAAGTGTTGTGGAATTGATGGTAGTATTGAGCGACAGATACAGAAAGTTTAAAACTTGTGTGTTGGATTTTTTCTGAATGTACCCTTCAAACAATAAATTTCACCTAAACTCATCAAACGTGGATGGTTGAATATGTATTCTTATGAATGAAAGTGTGTAGAGTTTTCGATTACCGGTATACTTTGTATAGACATCTCGCTCGTCTCACAACGCATAGACTATTCTGCGTTTGCCTAGTTATAGTATACGGTTCACCATGTGTACACAATTTAGTCGTAGATGCGTCGTTAAACCCCAATACTCATTCATTCATCTTCACTAACTCACCTGGATCCAAAGCATCTCCTGCATTGATCAACAACAATAATGCGAAAGAAATAACAGATAATATCATAATGTTTTTGGATACCATTGTTAGTGCAAGAAATGAGTGTGAACTACTGGATCAATTAAAACAGTACTGCGTACTTTACTATCTTAAACCGATGAGCACAATCAACTTCCTGAACTTCCTGGGTATGTCTTTTCCGACTACACTATGCTAAAGGCCCGTTTTCATGGCAAGCGTTTAAAACAATCTTCAGGCGCCTTCGCTGTTCACAAAGCCGCGTTTCTTCGCATCCACTTTGAGATTTTATTCAAATATATAATTCGAGCTCAATTCAAGTGATTTTCAGGATAGTATTATGTGGCACGCAGATACAACTAGGAAAACGCCTTATATGCGTTGTTAGTCGAGCGGATAGTAATAGTATGGGTAAAAATGGGTAAAAACTGCTTCGAGTGGTACCAATTTATCACATTTTATGTTTTTTCTTCAAAATGGCTGACCCGATCAAGCTGAAAATATTTAGAAAAATGTGTACCAAAATGTAATTCAACTTCAGGCAAAATTTCATTTTTTTTGAAAATGAAAATATTTTTTTTTTTCGTTATGTTATTCTAATGGGTTATTTTGAAATTTCTAAAATTCATAAAAAAAACGTTATCCCTCGATGATGCCACAAAACTATACAGATATAAGTTAGATGAGGGACCATATTGAAAATAAGTTTGAAGTTGATAGCTGTAGCCGTTTGACGTGTATAGAACCGACAAAAAAACATGATATCAATAAATTCAATAATTTTTTGTATTATTTTCTCTTTCTGTTTAGACCCAGATCGGTGTTCCATTTTCCCTATGACTTCACTCTTTTTTTGCAACGCAGAATATGGTTGAGCACATTGTTGTCGGAATAGAACTACCCCCAACTTCCTCTCAACATCACATGTTGCCAATTCTTTAGTAAGGCTGTCCATAAAATTCCTGTCCCTACCAACCTGTCCATAAAACCTGTCCATAAAACCTGTCCATAAAATTAATTACGTCACATACTTTTAGGGTGTCTCACACATCACTCTCACTCCCCCTCCCCCTCCCCCTCCCATATCATGTACTTGAATTAGATGCTATTTAAAATATGAATATGTTCTAGGGTTTTCTCCTCGGTTTTCTCGTCAAGAAAATATAAATCGTTCAATTTTGCATATGAATGCAAATATTGCTGTTACGCCTACGTCATAGGTCTTTTCCGTAATTTTTGTAGTCATTGCAGCCAAAGTTTGATTCCATATTCCATATGAAAATGTCAGTATTCGAAATAGAATGCAGTTTATAAAATATGTGTTTTGGATGTATTTTGTTTTGAAAACTTTTTTTTTTTAATCAGCATAATAATATCAATTTTTGCCCCTTATTGTGATTTTTACTCTTTAGGTACCGGTACCGTAATTGTTAGTTTTTTAGTGCATGATTATTAGGGTATATATATAATATTTCACTGGTTTTTAGGGGCATTGATCAAAATTATGTCCAGCCCTTAGTAGTTGAGACTGTTTCTGTGTGGGAAAGGAGTGCTATATGGAACGGGAACAAGTCAGCGGGTGTGTGGGGGGGGGGAGGCTGGAATGTTTACACTACTTGACAGCGTGCTTGTAACTGTGTATCCGATTGTCCACGATAGAAGGCGCGAACCACCCGTGCGTTAATGCTGTGTGACAGAGTGGACGGTCGAGCGGAACGTTCTTCTTTCGCGTACAGCATTTCTTCTTCGATGTGGAGTTGTGGACTTCGGCAGTTCGGCTTCGGCGTCCTGGTAGTCTCATGTCACAATGTGGAAGTGGAAGTGAGAGTTTTAGCTGTTATGTCAGAATAAAGGCCTACGTAGGCTCGTGAAGATGAAAGCGCTATAATCACAGTTCAGGGAAATGTTTCTATGTGAAGACAGTTGTAAAGTAAGGGAGAGCAAATTTAAAACTCTGTAATTGTAGAGAAATGTGTGACACTGTCACCAAAACGGTTGTCATGCTACTTGGACAAACTGACAGTGGTTCATTGTTGCTTACAATCTTAGATATATAATTACTAATGCCATCTAATGCCTTTGCTTACAATGTTTCATGTGACTGTAGTTTATACAAGAAGTTCTTTGCATGAAACGTCCTCACCTAGAACTAGATTATTGGTAAGGATATGTGAATAATGGATGAATGAATGTACCGGTAGTTACAAACAATATGCATGACCACCATTGAGTCTGTAAGTTCAATCATAACTTGGGCCATTAGGCCTACATAACTTCCTCTGTGGCCACAGTATTTAAGGAGCGATTGTCATTGCTCGTCATCAATTGAAAGTAATTTTTGTTGCAATCAAATACCTTATTAATTACTAATATAAATAGGAAAAGCTCTGCCCACTTTGATTGTTGAGAACCGCGATACGAGTTTCAAAGATACGGGTTACTCGTGAATTAGGCCCATACCTCAAAACCATAATCCCCCAAAAAGACGAGGAACAACACTCTAGACCTACTTGATATCCGCAAACGATGAAGGCGCTAACCATTGGTGCGCTAGTAGTGTGGATAAGGGAGATTGTTGCTCGGTAGATCCTAATCTATCGTGCGGTACTGGCGATTAGGAGCTCCAAGCGATTGACGTAGACTATCAAACACAGTGCATATTGTTGAATAACATTTCATTTTTTTTCTAATAACATCGAAACTTGATACAAAATAATTGTTCCCCAATTCAGGCTATGGATGAAAGTACCTAGGATCGTTTCGACGGGGTACCACAAGGGTGATCTTACTGGTATTTAAAATGAAAAACGATGAACTTTGACACCGCAGGACTACGCTGTCGTTGACCGTCCATACATCTTCGCTGCGGATAAAAGTATTTCAGTTTCCAAAAGTCTCGAACACATTGTAAGCATAAACCGTTTCTGTGATATATCCGGACATTCCAGCATTGGTATTAAGAGTAGGCACATAAAAAACACGCCCAGCAGTGAAATGTTTGAAATGTGATTTGTTTTGACTGGTTTTCTAGTAGGCCTCTTATGATCAACAACTCTCTTGAAATCTACGAAAAAAATACTTGTACAGTTTTAATAGCAGTTCTTGAAATTCAGAATAAAAATGCATTACAATATAAGGAAAATGTCATGTTTAAACAATGCTCAGTTACAGTATATATATATTTATTACTTCCGATTCTATAAAACCCGCACATTTGATAGTCCCAAGAGGATTTTTTGGGACGCCAGGACAGGAACTCCAAAGCAAGGATAATCCCGCGAAAACCGGGACGTCTGGTTGCCGTAAACCAAACTGATATCTTTATTCACCTAACTTTTTATCGTAATTTTATCAAACAGTTTTAACAATAAAACCTCCCACTCAAAATAGGCCTAATAATGTTTGATTTCCTCCACAGACATTGTCCAATGAAAAGACAAGTAGGCCTACCGCTAATCTACTTCTAAGCCGCCTTCCGTTCTTCTTCACTCCTGCAAAGTCGACAATTAACAAGAGAAAATGAAATACAACGAGATTTGCGACAGACTGTGGACAATCCTAGAGTCGAATAATGAAAAATACAATCAATTTTCAAACCTCTATGATGATGTGGAAAGAGTTCTATTCATTTCAACTTTAATGGAAAACACTAGGCCTAATCTTCTCCCATTCAGCAAACTAAAAAAAGACTACAACGTCGATGAGAAGTGCAAATCTTCGCTAGATTCTAATAGACTCCGTGAATCGGGTAACTTGATGATTGGTATGCCTCGAGCGAATCTGGCAAGCGTGTTGAAGTTGTTCAACAAATGCATAGCGGCGGCCCCATACCCGTCGAGTGGAACTGAAGGGAATTACGAAGCGACGAGGGAACTTGCGAATGGATATGCAGATCGAGCGGAATTGTATCATTCGATGAACAATTACCGGGCATGTTTGAAAGATATTGACCGTTGTTTCGAGTTGCAAATGCCAAGCAAGTGGTATAAGTTGTATGAAAGAAAAAGTCAATGTTATCAAAAGTTGGGAAATATGGAAGGTGCGGCTGAAAATGTTGAGGTGAGGAAAATATGTATGTATTTCTAATGCTTGATCAATTTAAGTAGATCTTCATTCAGATAGGCCTAAGTAATATTAATAATAGAATAATGAAGTTCAAATAATACAACTTACTCCTATTATTTTCTCATACTACCTGTATTGTCATAGAAAAGTTGATGGGTATTGGTCGTGGTTCGTGGTTTTCCTCTGTCGTTCAGGTGAATAAGCCTACTGGGATGGTTCCTTCACATCAGGGCATGACCGACTCCTTCCCACTATCCAAAAACACATGATGATAAAATAATCTTTCATCCCATCATCTCATATATATCACTAACTGACGCCAATAGATCGTAGTCATCAGTAGAGTGCCTCGTTAAACCCAATATAAAAGTGTATTTACCATGTCAATTATACGATTCTATATTATTAATTCATCATACATATGGTGACTCAGCTTATATATCAATACGGAGTACAAACTCTTATTTTTACTATCTGTTTACAGTGTAGGCCAATTTTCACTAAAAAATAAAACAAATAGATTTAAAAACAAGAAAGAATAACAAATGATTAGCCTACCGTACAATAATAAACATTGATAATTTGAAAAAATGAATGAATACCCCCACACCGTGAATATTACCGCATAAATATTTAATGTCCGGTTCTCCACAGTGGGCCCTCGAATGTCTGTCGAACGACTTATCTCTGTCTTCCGACCAATTAGTACCAGCGAAGAACCGACTGGAGCTGTTAAGAACGGAGATCGCGTCTGCTCCGAGATCGTCATCGCTCGGAACCGAGGAGACTAGAATGGCTCCGGACACGAAGACAAGTTTACCGCGGTGTAATCCTGAAGTTCCCGCTCTGTCATCGAAACTGGCCCTAAAATATCACAATTATCACGGACGATTTATTGAAGCCTCAGCCGACATCCAGCCAGGTAACTGAATTTATTTGTTTATTTTAATGTTGCTTAACGATCTCGGCTACTAGGTTATTCGGGGGTACGAATGAGCGGATGATAAGGAAGTGATGATAGGTGAGAGGACGCTTACAAATACCGATACCGTATGCGGGACTCGAAGCCAAGCCCGACCTGACTTCAGGCCCAAGCCAAATAGGGCCAAGCTAAAAATAGTTCTTGATGCTCTTTGAAATTCGGTAGATGGATCTAATGTAAAATCGTTCTGGTATTATCTTACGGTATTATAGACCACCCCCTAGTAACTGAGTAGAACAATGCCGTCATTTGAGGGGGATGAAATGAGAGTAAAACAATTCCGGCAGAAGGTTAGGGAGGCGGGCAAACCGTCGTGATCAAGGATAGGGAACTTGCCACCGTGCATTTATGCTCAACTGTAAGAGATAATAATGATAATAATGATAATAAAGCTTTGAACTTGTTCGTTTTCAGGCGAGATATTATCGGTGGAAGAACCGTTTGCCTCCGTGCTGTTGCCAGAACATTACCGAACCCATTGCTTCCATTGTCTCAATCAGAGCGACGCGCTCATACCCTGCCAACACTGCGACCTGGTAAGACAAACAGAGTGAGGCAGTGTGATGTACTGACTGTTGGCAACAAGAAGAGAGAATAACAACTTTATTGTCAGCTGTTCACTATCGGTGACATTGTTGAACTTACAGAATCTATTATTCTCGTTCAAGACAAATGCCACTGCCGACATAATAAATCTACTGAGCCGTGTATTTGTCGAGCAATGTTGTTTTATTTAGTTCGATATAAGAATGTCGGAATGTTGAGACTTCTAGATGGTAAAATATTTCAGTTCCCATTTAAATTGAAATTGAACGCTTCGATTTAGTAGTCGTTTCCTTATTGAATTTCAAAATACACGCTTGCGCTGGCGGTAGTCGATTAGCAGAATATCATTTTTATTGATATTGAAATTAAGCAAACAATAAGTATACTGGTATTATAAGTTGCTTGTCTCTGTTGCAGGTGATGTTTTGTTCCAACGATTGTCGTAGAAAAGCTTGGGAGAACAGCCACAAGATTGAGTGTCCGTTACTTCCTCTTCTACTTCAGCTGGAATTAGGTACCAGCGGAATCTGGCATCTTGCTCTAAGAACCCTCACCGTCTCGACGAAAGAACACAGCGGACCGTACGGATTACGAACTTACATTAATGCGATAGAACGTAAACTAAACTCGAAGAAAATGGAAGATTCTAGGAGACGTGGATTCGATTCAAGTAATCGATACACTTCTCGAAGTTTGAGCACGGTTCATTACTTAGAAAGAAATATCGAGAAACAATCTATTATGAACTTATTCAAGTATGCGGTTCGAGCTTCGTGTATTGTAAATTGTATCGACGCTACATCTGATTTTTTCTCCCGCGATTCCGTTTTAAAAAGTTTCATCGGCGGGCTGTTGTCGAGATACCTGATGAGCTTTTCGTGTGCCAACGCCAGTTCGGTTTTAGATCTACTGGTTCATCAAAACGCGTTGGACAAAAACAAAAACCCGTGGGAAGTGAGTTTTGGCGTCGGCGTTTATCCTGCGCTGTGCCTGTTCAACCACTCGTGTGATGCCAACGCCATCTCGAGGTTCGAGAGAGGGGATGTGCACGTTTTAGTGGCAACTAGACCGATCACGTGCGGAGAGCAGGTGAGTTAGGCAATCTAATACAGCGAAACCTCTGTCCATCGTTTTTCAAGGGACTAGGAAAATAAAACAATACATGCAGAAATATTTAACATCAGTTCTATGAGAGTAGAGTGGGAAGATATGAATGATAGAAGCGGGGAATCGATGGATCTGGGAACGATGCACAGAGGTTTCGCTGTATATGGTGACTAGACGTCCCGTTTTTCCCAGGATTGTCTTTGATTTTGAGCTTCCTGGCCCGGCATCCCGAGAAATGTTCTCGGGACCAATAAAATATGTCCCGGGATTTTAAAAACGAAGAAATAGAAATAGCTATGTATTTTTCATGCTCTAAAATTCTTCTCATAATTAATTTATGTTTTAAATTTAAAAAACTGCTAATATTTGTTGAATCCATTTTTAATTTGCATGAAATTCAAATTAAACTATGTAGGCCTATATTAGCTATTTATTCATAGAACCTAACATATCAATTGTTTTACTTTTATTGACTTTTATTGACTTTGAGTAAAAATTTATATTTACAATTTTTATTGACTTTGACATGTTCCGAAACTTGTGTGATCGTACGATTACATACATGAGTGTAATTACATCATTAATTATTAGTTATTGTATCCCGATAATGGAATAAATATCCACCTATCTAATCGTTAACATTGTATTGTCACCAGGTAACAATCAGCTACGGCCCGTCGTATCCCACTCACATGACAAAACAAGACAGAATGACCATCCTCGACGAATATTACTTCAAATGTCAGTGCCAACCTTGCGCGGAAGACTGGCCAATCGAACTCGAGGTCCTCTACCGTTGGGCTCGGAACACTTGCAGGAAGTGTATGGACTCTCCGGAACGCGTCGGGGCTTGCGATCAGGAACATCGGCAAACGAGTGACGCTCGTTGGACGTTACTGAAAAGATGTCGAGCGATCAAACACGATATGTCGTTGGGTCGTTCCGACGTGAAGAAGTCGATGAATGAAATGGTGGCGATTGTGGAGAGAGCCAATAGAATCGCAACGGAGAAAACGGGTGCGATACCTGACGTTTGCTCGTATGAGTGTGAAGATGCGTTGAAGGATATGATCAGAAGGCAGGGGAATTTGTTTACGTACGTAGGCCTATCAATCAAGAAATGAAGAATCGTTGGGAAATGATGTGATTGAAAAGGTTTCAGATCTGTTCTAACCTAGGTAAACACAACAATGCGTTGTAAGATGAGCAAGATATATACGCCTATAAAGTATAATCGAAAACTCTACACAACTTGACTCATATAAAATATACTTCATTCAGTTACTCCAATCTAGGAAGCCATAAATCTGTCCCTGCAACATTTTTCTGCTACTATTTTTCCATCCTTTGATGATTAAAAAAACATTTAAAATAAAGGAATTACATAAAGCAGTTGATGTATTAAATGGTGGCGAGCGTAACGAAAGTCAATAGAATTGCAACGGAGAAAACGGGTGCAATACCTGATATTTGTTCGTATTAGTGATAACACCGGGACCCGGAGACCGGTCTTTGAACTGCTCGGTCCCCAATGTGCATAACCGGTCTTTTCATGTTGTTATAATTAAATTTTTGTCATCTGTTTTTTGATGATGTATATCTGAATTACCGTAATCCTATCGTTGATATCTGAATTATAATTTGGAAACAGTTTCGTAGGATCTAGAAGTAACTCCAGGGCCGGCTCGTGATGTTTCCGGGCGACATATGAATAGATTTTATAAATTCGAGGGCGAAGCTTGAGATGATCCTAGTGGATGATCCTTGAGATGATCGCGATCCTAGTTTGCCGATCACGATAAGAGAATTGGACACTTATAATACTCGACATCGAAAGTAAAGTTTATTTAACTGTTGTATTTACGAATGACAAATATATGATATGTAAAATTAACAGAATGTATAAACAAAAACAGTATAAAGACCAAACCTAATGCATTAGGTACGGTCCAGGCCTACCCGGCGTACCCTGTGCGCACGCCTATGAAGAAACCGTGAATCTATCTCTGCACGATTTTTGTGCTCTATGTCTATCTATTCGATGAGTAAAAAAACAATTATAAAACTACCTTATAAGTTATAATGAAGGTGTTTTGGGTAAAACTTATTTAGTGTTCATCTGCTCTCTATATTGGATCAACTGCAAAAATCGTATTTATTATTTTAACTAGAATATTTTAACTAGATATTTTAACTAGAATTTAACTATATTTATAACCCACCCGCGGCTGCTCTCTAGAAAGTTACACCAATTGTGTCTGCGTGTAGGATTCTGGTACGTCACACTGTGAACGGTATTTAATGTTTATTTAGGAACACGTATTTTGTAGGGAAGAACGAATCTGTGTTTTTGATTTCAAACCCAAATCTGAATCAAATCATTAAAAAAGGTTTGCGAATCCAAATCTTTTTAGAAACTCCGAGAAAAATAGCTGGTCAATTTAATTGCATGTATACGTTTCAAACCTGCCCTTGTATAAATAATTTCTGAGAAACAAGCTGAAATAGAATAAGTAATTTTAAACGTGTATTTGTGTATTTTGTACTTCAATCAATATTTGCATAGAAAAATATGTTGAGAATGCATGCTTACAATTCTCTCAGTGTCTTGGCTGACAGCCTGACACTTTGTTTCCCTGTATTTATATACATGTATATTTTCAATAATACATTATAATATAGGCCAAATATAGGCTCAAAACCCAGATAACCAATTAGATTCCTGCCTGGGGGTGTTTCCACCACTTCTTCTAGGGCTTTCTTCTTATCAGGCGGTTCCTGCCAGTTCCGACTTCTTCTTCTTCTTCACTACTACAGTACTACTATCCTCTCCTTCGTCTTTTCTTCCTAAGAGTTCCCTCCACCTTTCTCTATCTTCCCACCATCTCTCATCTAGCACTTCCTCCCATTTTTCTCCTCGATTGACTACCCCACACCTTACTCCCTCCTGCCACCTCTCTCTTGGTCATCCTACTCTTCTCTCAGCTCCATTGTTTCCTGCTATCTTGAACAATCGTAATTTAAATAAATTCTTATATTTTCAGGCATTTAATTTTAGTTATATTTAGTTTATATTTTTTAGTTATTTTAGTTTATTTCATTTTAGTTATTGTGAGCTGATCAAGCAATCTCAGACCAAGTGTTTCCCATGGTTATTATAATGATATTCATGGATTCATGTTCTTTATTCGTTTAAAAACATTGAATAATAAAACAAACTAACAAACAATACTCATTGAAACAGGTAAATCTTATTTTTGTGGAATAAAAATCTCTTTTAACATAATCATCATTGTATTTTTTTCCCCATATCTACTCGAGTCGTATTAATTTTCCCCTAAGAGCCTCTAAGCCTGCGAAGGCATTTGGGGTATCGGAACCGACCAATGTCGTGCCGCCCTCGTTAGCTCAGTCAGCTGAGGCACGCTTCAGAGACTGAAGTGATCGTTGGGCGTGGGTTCGAGTCCCGCGTAAGGCATGGGTTTTTGTAAACGTCCTCTCACCTATCATCACTTCATCGTTGCATTATCACCCGCTCATTCGTACCCCCGTATAACCTAGCTGTTGGTGGGGTCGTTAAGCAGCATTAAAAGAAAAACCAATGTCGTACCGTAAAGAGGCCAAGCGTGCTAGTTAGGTAGACCTATACATCGTACGTTACGATGTCGAAAACAAAGATTGAAAAAATCATATGCATTGTTCATGTAGGCTTCTGTACCATTAGGGTAGAGGCAAGCATTTGGGGTTTTAACGATAAACGTAAATTGTTTGTAAAGTGTTTTCTCTTCAATACATATTTTACGTTTCAGGTTTTCCTGAGTTCAAAAAAACTGTTATTTTTGCAAATTTTCGTAAAAATGATGCTTTTCGTGATTTTCCGCGATTATGTCTTTTTAGTCGCAAATATTTCTCCATGCCTATATTATCGTCCTATCTATTCTAAATTTGACTCAACTAGATTAATTACACAATTGAAGTCATTTTGAAGTTATTATTAAAATGTCTCAGTAATTCAATTTTGTTCACCTTAACCACGAACAAATATGAAGAAATTACTTACTTCATAAAAATGAAATATGATTGTGCATTTGTGTGATTTTAGAGAGATTTAGAGATTAGAGAGATTGTGATTTAAATGTAATTTCAATTGTATTTCATTTTATTATATGTGCTGATGGTAAGGCGCATTGTTTGTTATGATGCATTGCTCGATCCTTAAACCGCTAGCTGTAGGCTTACACTGTATTTATATTTTTTTGTAATCTAGGCCTGTAGATGTGTATCAAAATAAATTGCCTTATTGGTGATAACTCTATTTTTTATATATATGCGACTGCAGTTTGTGAAACTGCCAACTAAAGATAGCTATAGGTCTATAATGTTTATTTGTCAGGCCGATCGACCATCTAGATCAGGGGTCTCCAAACTTTTTAGCCCAAGGGCCACACTACACGTTTAATTTTATTATGTAAATTACCTATTTATGTAACTTAAAATTCCGAAGATAAATGTTATACTATAAATCACGGATAAAATGTTCAATTTCGTATGTATGTCAGTTATTAAGTTTCTTATACAAAGTCGTTAAATAAAAACAATAGGTCATTAAAATAAAAACATCTGATTATTATTTTTAACGATTTAGTACTAGTCCTACATTGCAAACTTTACAATGTAATCAAAATAAAATATGGCGGACCGGATTCGTGACGTGCGGGTCGCGAGCCACTCGGCCGGATACATTCGGGAGAGTTCGGCTCCTTGCCCGAGACGAGTAGATTGTTCAGATATGTTTATTAACTCCATCATTGATTGTGTCCAATGACGCCTGCCTTGAAAGCCGGTGATCGGGCTTCGATACCCACACCTTCCCTTTTTTTTATTACTTTTCAAATTTTATATAAATCCTTTTGTCCAAAGGTTATGGGACGGGGAGATTTTTTTCTATAAACCTATATTGTTTAGCTACCGATATTGGAATTGACTTATTCCTTATAACGAAACGCACAAGGTACCGAACCAGCTCCCGAACGAATCCGGAGGAGCCCGAACGAATCCGTCTGGGTGGCCCGCGATCCTCTCGTGATTGGTAGTTTTGGAGACCCCTGGTCTAGATCAATCAGCGCTAACCGCTGACAAAGCAAGAATGTATTTATTGATCATGTCAGCAACAGTCAACAGATGAACGGCAATAATTGTTGATCACAGCGATTTTGATCGAGGCTATGTGTTGGGCTTTATATTGTTGGATTGTTGTTACTGAAGTGTGTAGAGAACTATGTTCAGTGGAAATAACGGATTTCATTCCAGGTAGGCCTGAACAAAACAATTTTCAATTATTTGTATTGATTAGACCTAGTGATCGAAATCAAAGAGTAATTCGGAAATAATTTTATAAATTTTATAATTTTATACTTAGATTTTCACTCGAGTCTTACGGAGCTTTGTCTGTGCGTTTTTTTTTTTTTTTTTTTTTTTGTTTGTTTGTAAACACTGCACAGGTCGCAGGGTTCGACCAATCGACATGAAACTTTTTTTTTATATGCAAACTTATCCATCTTAGAACTGTATAGTTTTGAGGTCTAATCGGTTGGACCATTTTTGAGAAACCTCATTTAGAAGTTTCTGAAAATCCCATAAGATTTGACTGAGCGGAAAAAATTGAAAAATTAAATCTCTTCGATATGATTCAAATTTTCCACAAATGTGAACACAAGAATAATATAGATGAATGGAAATTTGGTTTGATATTCGGACCAGCCGTTTTGGAGAAAATAATATAATAAAATTAATGTATTTTATTCATCGGATATAAAAATCTTTATTTCGATCTCTGCCCATGTATATTGGGTTGCCTTGATGACACAGAATAACAATTGAATTGAAATTTAGATAAATACAAATGAAAAACAATTTGAATATAAGCTGAATTGAGACTAAAATGATGAAAAAATGAATAATGAAGCTAATTTTGACTGTATAAATGATTTCTAAGAATGATGATTGAATCGCGTAATACGCTCAGTACTATGTTCCTAATAATTGAAGCTATACCAAATTTGACTAAACACTCTTCTAAAAATTTCGGGATAGTCCCTCTAGCAATATTAGTAATATAGAAATATTAGTTGAAAAATGTTGCATTGTCGAAGTCACGGCTTTCTAGATTCATTGACATCGGATGAAGTTCATTTCAAAAAATCAAGGTTTGTAGAGTTTTCGATTATACTTTATATAGACATCTCGCTCATCACACAACGCACATCCTGCGTTTGCCTAGTTAAGTTCAATTTAACAATTGTTATTTGTCAGAATTTTCTGAAAATCATATTCGAATTTTCCCGTTTTCTGGACACAGGGTACCGCACATGCCCGCGTTGAAACATATATTTAATTACAACCATTGCTCTCAGCGGTCTGAAAATGTTATTTCATGCATGAGAAGGGATCAATTAACAATTGTTATTTGTCAGAATTTTCCGAAAATCATATTCGAATTTTCCCGTTTTCTGGACACTGGGTAGGACACATACCCGCGATGAAACATATATTTAATTACAACCATTGCTCTCAGCGGTCTGAAAATGTTATTTCATGCATGAGAAGGGATCACTTAACAATTGTTATTTGTCAGAATTTCCTGAAAATCATATTCGAATTTTCCCGTTTTCTGGACACAGGGTAGGACACATACCCGCGATGAAACATATATTTAATTCCAACTATTGCTCTCAGCGGTCTGGAATTGTTATTTCATGCATGAGAAGGGATCAATTAACAATTGTTATTTGTCAGAATTTTCCGAAAATCATATTCGAATTTTCCTCTTTTTCTGGACACTGCGTAGGACACATGCCCGCGAAGAAACATATATTTAATTTCAACCATTGCTCTCAACGGTCTGAAAATGTTATTTCATGCATGAGAGAGGATGAATTGACAATTGTTATTTCTCAGAATTTCCTGAAAATCATATTCGAATTTTCCCGTTTTCTGGACACAGGGTAGGACACATGCCCGCGGTGAAACATATATTTAATTACAACCATTGGTCACAGCGGTCTTAAAATGTCATTTCATGCATGACAGAGGATGAATTGACAATTGTTATTTGTCAGAATTTTCCGAAAATCATATTCGAATTTTCCCCTATCCGGACACAGGGTAGGACACATGCCCGCGATGAAACATATATTTAATTTCAACCATTGCTCTCAGCGGTCTGGAAATGTTATTTCATGCATGAGAAGGGATCACTTCCCTATTTGGTTTTTGTCAGAATTTTCCGAAAATCATATTCGAATTTTCCCGTTTTCTGGACACAGGGTAGACCACATGCCCCGATTGAAACATATATTTAATTACAACCATTGCTCTCAGCGGTCTGAAAATGTTATTTCATGCATGAGAAGGGATCAATTAACAATTGTTATTTGTCAGAATTTCCCGAAAATCATATTCGAATTTTCCCGTTTTCTGGACACTGGGTAGGACACATGCCCGCGATGAAACATATATTTAATTACAACCATTGCTCTCAGCGGTCTGAAAATGTTATTTCATGCATGAGAAGGGATCAATTAACAATTGTTATTTGTCAGAATTTTCTGAAAATCATATTCGAATTTTCCCGTTTTCTGGACACAGGGTAGGACACATGCCCGCGGTGAAACATATATTTAGTTACAACCATTGCTCTCAGCGGTCTGGAAATGTTATTTCATGCATGAGAAGGGATCAATCAACAATTGTTATTTGTCAGAATTTTCTGAAAATCATATTCGAATTTTCCCGTTCTCTGGACACAGGGTACCTCACATGCCCACGTTGAAACATATATTTAATTACAACCATTGCTCTCAGCGGTCTGGAAATGTTATTTCATGCATGAGAGAGGATGAATTGACAATTGTAATTCGTCAGAATTTTCTGAAAATCATATTCGTATTTTCCCGTTTTCTGGACACTGGGTAGGACACATGCCCGCGATGGAACATATATTTAATTTCAACCATTGCTCTCAGCGGTCTAAGAATGTTATTCCATGCATGAGAAGGGATCACTTAACAATTGTTATTTGTCAGAATTTCCTGAAAATCATATTCGAATTTTCCCGTTTTCTGGACACAGGGTAGGACACATACCCGCGGTGAAACATATATTTAATTTCAACCATTGCTCTCAGCGGTCTGAGAATGTTATTTCATGCATGAGAAGGGATCACTTAACAATTGTTATTTGTCAGAATTTTCTGAAAATCATCTTCGAATTTTCCCGTTTTCTGGACACAGGGTAGGACACATGCCCGCGGTGAAACATATATTTAATTACAACCATTGCTCTCAGCGGTCTGAAAATGTTATTTCATGCATGAGAGAGGATGAATTGACAATTGTTATTTGTCAGAATTTTCTGAAAATCATATTCGAATTTTCCCGTTTTCTGGACACAGGGTAGGACACATGCCCACGTTGAAACATATATTTAATTACAACCATTGCTCTCAGCGGTCTGAAAATGTTATTTCATGCATGAGAAGGGATCACTTACAATTGTTATTTGTCAGAATTTTCCGGAAAATCATATTCGAATTTTCCCGTTTTCTGGACACAGGGTAGGACACATGCCCGCGTTGAAACATATATTTAATTACAACCATTGCTCTCAGCGGTCTGAAAATGTTATTTCATGCATGAGAAGGGATCAATTAACAATTGTTATTTTCAGAATTTTCCGAAAATCATATTCGAATTTTCCCGTTTTCTGGACACTGGGTAGGACACATGCCCGCGATGAAACATATATTAATTTCAACCATTGCTCTCAGCGGTCTGAAAATGTCATTTCATGCATGAGAAGGGATCACTTAACAATTGTTATTTGTCAGAATTTCCTGAAAATCATATTCGAATTTTCCCGTTTTCTGGACACAGGGTAGAACACATGCCCCCGATGAAACATATATTAAATTACAACCATTGCTCTCAGCGGTCTGAGAATGTTATTTCATGCATGAGAAGGGATCAATCACCAATTTTAATTCGTTAGAATTTTCCGAAAATCATATTCGAATTTTCCCGTTTTCTGGACACAGGGTAGGACACATACCCGCGGTGAAACATATATTTAATTTCAACCATTGCTCTCAGCGGTCTGAAAATGTTATTTCATGCATGAGAAGGGATCAATTAACAATTGTTATTTGTCAGAATTTTCCGAAAATCATATTCGAATTTTCCCGTTTTCTGGACACAGGGTAGGACACATGCCCGCGATGAAACATATATTTAATTACAACCATTGCTCTCAGCGGTCTGAAAATGTTATTTCATGCATGAGAAGGGATCACTTAACAATTGTTATTTGTCAGAATTTCCTGAAAATCATATTCGAATTTTCCCGTTTCTGGACACAGGGTAGGACACATGCCCCCGATGAAACAAATATTAATTTACAACCATTGCTCTCAGCGGTCTGAGAATGTTATTTCATGCATGAGAAGGGATCAATTACAATTGTTATTTGTCAGAATTTTCCGAAAATCATATTCGAATTTTCCCGTTTTCTGGACACAGGGTAGGACACATGCCCGCGATGAAACATATATTTAATTTCAACCATTGCTCTCAGCGGTCTGAGAATGTTATTTCATGCATGAGAAGGGATCACTTAACAATTGTTATTTGTCAGAATTTTCTGAAAATCATATTCGAATTTTCCCGTTTTCTGGACACAGGGTAGGACACATGCCCGCGGTGAAACATATATTTAATTACAACCATTGCTCTCAGCGGTCTGAAAATGTTATTTCATGCATGAGAGAGGATGAATTGACAATTGTTATTTCTCAGAATTTTCTGGAAATCATATTCGAATTTTCCCGTTTTCTGGACACAGGGTAGGACACATGCCCACGTTGAAACATATATTTAATTACAACCATTGCTCTCAGCGGTCTGAACATGTTATTTCATGCATGAGAAGGGATCAATTAACAATTGTTATTTATCAGAATTTTCCGAAAATCATATTCGAATTTTCCCGTTTTCTGGTCACTGGGTAGGACACATGCCCGCGATGAAACATATATTTAATTTCAACCATTGCTCTCAGCGGTCTGAAAATGTCATTTCATGCATGAGAAGGGATCACTTAACAATTGTTATTTGTCAGAATTTCCTGAAAATCATATTCGAATTTTCCCGTTTTCTGGACACAGGGTAGAACACATGCCCCCGATGAAACATATATTAAATTACAACCATTGCTCTCAGCGGTCTGAGAATGTTATTTCATGCATGAGAAGGGATCAATTACCAATTTTAATTTGTCAGAATTTTCCGAAAATCATATTCGAATTTTCCCGTTTTCTGGACACAGGGTAGGACACATGCCCGCGGTGAAACATATATTTAATTTCAACCATTGCTCTCAGCGGTCTGAAAATGTTATTTCATGCATGAGAAGGGATCACTTAACAATTGTTATTTGTCAGAATTTTCCGAAAATCATATTCGAATTTTCCCGTTTTCTGGACACAGGGTAGGACACATGCCCGCGATGAAACATATATTTAATTACAACCATTGCTCTCAGCGGTCTGGAAATGTTATTTCATGCATAAGAAGGGATCAATCAACAATTGTTATTTGTCAGAATTTCCTGAAAATCATATTCGAATTTTCCCGTTCTCTGGACACAGGGTACCTCACATGCCCACGTTGAAACATATATTTAATTACAACCATTGCTCTCAGCGGTCTGAAAATGTTATTTCATGCATGAGAGAGGATGAATTGACAATTGTTATTCGTCAGAATTTCCTGAAAATCATATTCGTATTTTCCCGTTTTCTGGACACTGGGTAGGACACATGCCCGCGATGAAACATATATTTAATTTCAACCATTGCTCTCAGCGGTCTGAAAATGTTATTTCATGCATGAGAAGGGATCACTTAACAATTGTTATTTGTCAGAATTTCCTGAAAATCATATTCGAATTTTCCCGTTTTCTGGACACAGGGTAGGACACATGCCCGCGATGAAACATATATTTAATTACAACCATTGCTCTCAGCGGTCTGAAAATGTTATTTCATGCATGAGAAGGGATCAATTAACAATTGTTATTTGTCAGAATTTTCCGAAAATCATATTCGAATTTTCCCGTTTTCTGGACACAGGGTAGGACACATGCCCCCGGAGAAACATATATTTAATTACAACCATTGCTCTCAGCGGTCTGAGAATGTTATTTCATGCATGAGAAGGGATCAATTAACAATTGTTATTTGTCAGAATTTTCTGAAAATCATATTCGAATTTTCCCGTTTTCTGGACACAGGGTAGGACACATGCCCGCGTTGAAACATATATTTAATTACAACCATTGCTCTCAGCGGTCTGAAAATGTTATTTCATGCATGAGAGAGGATCAATTGACAGTTGTTATTTGTCAGAATTTTCTGAAAATCATATTCGAATTTTCCCGTTTTCTGGACACAGGGTAGGACACATGCCCCGATGAAACATATATTAATTACAACCATTGCTCTCAGCGGTCTGAAATGTTATTTCATGCATGAGAAGGGATCAATTACAATTGTTATTTGTCAGAATTTTCCTGAAAATCATATTCGAATTTTCCCGTTTTCTGGACACTGGGTAGGACACATGCCCGCGATGAAACATATATTCAATTTCAACCATTGCTCTCAGCGGTCTGAAAATGTTATTTCATGCATGAAGAGGGATCACTTAACAATTGTTATTTGTCAGAATTTTCTGAAAATCATATTCGAATTTTACCGTTTTCTGGACACAGGGTAGGACACATGCCCGCGGTGAAACATATATTTAATTACAACCATTGCTCTCAGCGGTCTAAAAATGTTATTTCATGCATGAGAAGGGATCAATTTTCAATTGTTATTTGTCAGAATTTTCCGAAAATCATATTCTAATTTTCCCGTTTTCTGGACACAGGGAAGGATACATGCCCCCGATGAAACATATATTCAATTACAACCATTGCTCTCAGCGGTCTGGAAATGTTATTTCATGCATGAGAAGGGATCACTTAACAATTGTTATCTGTCAGAATTTTCTGAAAATCATATTCTAATTTTCCCGTTTCTGGACACAGGGTAGGACACATGCCCGCGTTGAAACATATATTTAATTACAACCATTGCTCTCAGCGGTCTGAAATTGTTATTTCATGCATGAGAAGGGATCAATCAACAATTGTTATTTGTCGGAATTTTCCGAAAACTATATTCGAATTTTCCCGTTTTCTGGACACAGGGAAGGATACATGCCCCCGATGGAACATATATTCAATTACAACCATTGCTCTCAGCGGTCTGAAAATGTTATTTCATGCATGAGAAGGGATCACTTACCAATTGTTATTTGTCAGAATTTTCCGAAAATCATATTCGAATTTTCCTGTTTTCTGGACACAGGGTAGGACACATGCCCTTGTTGAAACATATATTTAATCACAACCATTGCTCTCAGCGGTCTGGAAATGTTATTTCATGCATGAGGAGGGATCAATTAACAATTTTTATTTGTCAGAATTTTCCGAAAATCATATTCGAATTTTCCCGTATCCGGACACAGGGAAGGATACATGCCCGCGTTGAAACATATATTTAATTTCAACCATTGCTCTCAGCGGTCTGGAAATGTTATTTCATGCATGAGAAGGGATCAATCAACAATCGTTATTTGTCAGAATTTTCTGATAATCATATTCGAATTTTCCCGTTTTCTGGACACAGGGTAGGACACATGCCCGCGATGAAACATATATTTAATTACAACCATTGCTCTCAGCGGTCCGGAAATGTTATTTCGTGCATGAGAGAGGATGAATTGACAATTGTTCTTTGTCAGAATTCTCTGAAAATCATATTTAATTTTCCCGTGTTCTGGACACAGGGTAGGACACATGCCTGCGGTGAAACATATATTTAATTACAACCATTGCTCTCAGCGGTCTGAAAATGTTATTTCATGCATGAGAAGGGATCAATTAACAATTGTTATTTGTCAGAATTTTTCGAAAATTATATTCGAATTTTCCTGTTTTCTGGACACAGGGTAGGACACATGCCCGCGGTGAAACATATATTCAATTACAACCATTGCTCTCAGCGGTCTGAAAATGTTATTTCATGCATGAAAAGGGATCAATAAACAATTGTTATGTGTCAGAATTTTCCGAAAATCATCTTCGAATTTTCCAGTTTTCTGGACACCGGGTAGTACACATGCCCGTGATGAAACATATATTTAATGTCAACCATTGCTCTCAGCGGTCTGAAAATGTTATTTCATGCATGAGAAGGGATCACTCAACTTTTGTTATTTATCAGAATTTTCTGAAAATCATATTCGAATTTTCCCGTTTTCTGGACACAGTGTAGGACACATGCCAGCGATGAAACATATATTTAATTTCAACCATTGCTCTCAGCGGTCTGGAAATGTTATTTCATGCATGAGAAGGGATCAATTAACAATTGTTATTTGTCAGAATTTTTCGAAAATCATATTCGAATTTTCCTGTTTTCTGGACACAGGGTAGGACACATGCCCGCGGTGAAACATATATTTAATTACAACCATTGCTCTCAGCGGTCTGAAAATGTTATTCCATGCATGAAAAGGGATCAATTAACAATTGTTATGTGTCAGAATTTTCCGAAAATCATATTCGAATTTTCCCGTTTTCTGGACACAGTGTAGGACACATGCCAGCGATGAAACATAATATATTTAATTACAACCATTGCTCTCAGCGGTCTGGAAATGTTATTTCATGCATGAGAAGGGATCAATTAACAATTTTTATTTGTCAGAATTCTGTGAAAATCATATTCGAATTTTCCCGTTTTCTGGACACAGGTTAGCGCACATGCCCCTGTTGAAACATATATTTAATTACAACCATTGCTCTCAGCGGTCTTTGAATGTTATTTCATGCATGAGAAGGGATCACTTAAGGGAACAAGTGCGCGGCCATTTAACATGTAAAAACACATATTTTTAGGAACCATTATCTCTGAAATGGCTAGAACTATGATGATGAGATTTGTTGTGCATGACAATACATACATTAGGAATTGTTTCCGATTTGATCGAACCTATATTCCCATTTTTTCTTGCAGAAAAAAATCAAAAGTGCAATAGCGTAATATAGAGAATATAGCACCACACATTGACAAGGTAAATTATTATTGAAATCTGAAATAGTGGATGAATCATAATAATGTAGTACAGATTCATACGAAATAATGTCATGAACTCCCAGAAAAAAAAATCAAAACAATATCTCAGATACTTTATGAGATAATGGTTCTCAAAGTTGAAAATAATAAGAACTGAATAAATGGGGTTCAAAACTGATGCACAATAATGCCTCTGTGTAATAGCTGTATCTTACACTCACTGTTGGACGGTCTCTATCTAATACGGGAAATACTAATTTAAAAATTATATGATCATTTTAATCGCAAAATTATATACATGATGATTTTTTATGATCACAAAAGTACATAAAAAAATAATGAAAAGAAATAAAAAAAAAAATCACGGTGCACTTGTTCCCTGTCGAAGTCACGGCTTTCTAGATTCATTGACATCGGATGAAGTTCATTTCAAATGATCAAGGTTTGTAGAGTTTTCGATTATACTTTATATAGACATCTCGCTCATCGTACAACGCACATCCTGCGTTTGCCTACTTTGGTTAAATTTAAGAATGTCGAAATGTTCAGCCTTCTAGATGATAACATATTTCAGTTCCCATTCAAATTGAAAATGCACTGTCTACTTTTTACATTTTTTAAATATTACATTAATGCTTTTGGCTAAAGGTTATGGGTCACAATGATTATTTAATCCACCGATATGGTTTCAATATTTGAATTATTTTTCATACGAATCGCAAAAGGCCTACTAAGACACGACCGTATACAAGCGGTGAAATTATTAATTTCCTGCCTTGATCCGCTCGTTCCCTACTGTATTACACAACAATAGGCCTAGTTAAGAAGGCAGTGACTAGATCTAGAACACACTTGACAACAATACGCTCTTAAAGCACTGATTATTTTCGCAGTTTCTCGTTGATGTTTGTATGGTCGTGATGGTTCAGCTCTGCTATTTTGGAAGAAAATTATGAATGGTTCTACATATTGATGTATTCATCGCGTGAGTAAACAAATGAGATTTTCAAACATTATAGAGCTTTGGATAAAACAAGTCACTGTCGATATCCAATGGATTTTTCAACGGAATAGCCAATAGAAAACGTGCTCATAGAATACCATATCTATTACACAATGTAGTGATACCAACAGATTTTATTATAATAAAGACGGTGTTATACCGACTCACGTTTTCCAAATGTAGTATTTCCGGGGCTAGAATCTAAGTTCGTGGACCCCATTGTCTGTAGAGCAACTATCGCTTTTATATCGAACTATAATACATAAAATATACAATGCTCAATAATGCTATACACGGCTCAGTAGAATTATCATGTTAGAGGTGGCATTTGTTTTTCACGAAAATTATAGATTTTGTAAGTTCAACAATGTCACCGGTATACCATAGCCACTCTTATCTACATCTAGTTCACAAGGGAATTTCCCTCATAATAAATAGCCCATCCTGATTGGATATTATGGGTGGACTGAAAAGACGAAGTACCCCGGCCGGCCTACCTTAGACGGCGTCTAAGTACAAAATTGCATTGCCTCTGCAATGCCATTTTTTACTCAGACGCCGTCTATAAGGTAGGCCGGGGTTTAAACTTCATCTTTGCAAGCCACCCATTGTTTTGTGCCATTTTTGGGCGGGTAAATCAATCGCCAATCACACAACTGATAATAATCCCCTGTTTTCAGATAATATATTGATCGACTCAAAACTGTCCTGAACACATAAGAAGCTGATCCTGAAATCCACGTGATAATGCTTAATTTCAACGAAATTTGTACTCAACTCTGGGCGTATTTCCACTCTCCAGAAACCCCAATCAACAACGCAACATTCTATAATCTTCCACCAGACGATCGGGTTCGTTTGATATCTCGCCTAATCGAGGAGTTCAACTTGCTACCATCCAGCATTACAAGCGACAAACTCGACATCGTGAACCCATGTAAATCTACCGAGAAATCCGCTAAACTCCGCGTTAAAGCTGATAAACTAATCCTCACGAATCCGCTCCAAGCTCTAGTGTTGTACACGAGGAGTATTGCTTGCGCCCCGGATATGTCAGCGGATCTCGCGGAGGGATACGCGTGTCGGGCGGATTTGTATCGGTCGTTGGGCAACTATGAAGCGTGTTTGAAAGACGTTGACCGTGCCACGTGTCTCAGTAGATATGAGGTGTGTCGACGGAAATGCAAGTGTTACAAGGAGATGGGGGATATGCAAGAGGCGGTGGAGCATGTTTTGGTAAGTCACGCAGCATTTGAGATCCATGAAAAACTAAATCTTGGAAAACCGATATAGGTCCTACTAGAAAAACCAAATATTGGAAAACCCATTTGTCCGACACATCGTAACTCGTCTGATAAAATCATAGAAAACCCATATCTGCAAAAAAATCATTTGTTCGTCACCTCGTTTATTCTACTGACAAAATCTTAGACAACCCAAGTCTTGGAAAATACAAATCTTAGAAAACCCAACCCTATCTCCGAAAATCCATTTGTCCGGCACTTCGTTTACTCGACCAACTAAATCTCCGAAACCCATATCTGCGAAAACCCATTTCTCAAACAGTTCGAACATTTTGTTTGTTTGAGATTTGGGTTTTCGGAGATTTGGTATGTACAGCCACCAGTGGTCCATTTGCAGTCCTGGGAGAATCTTTATGGTGGCTATAGACTTGCTTAGATTTCGCTTAGAAGGTCATAATCATAGTCAGCTGTATTGTCTTGTACATATTCGTCAATACAGTAAGATTTCAAAATAAAAAAATATCTCGAGAGTATTCCTGAAAGTATGACTTGATGATATATTTTTCACTGACGTCGGTAATTTGTTAAAAAGTTGACGTCCTCTCTCTCATCTCCTCTTTATCCTCCTCAGCTAGCTCTTGAACTGCTATCCCAGGAGAAGACGTTAACGCGAGAGCAAGTGACAGTAGACACCAACTGTTTGATCGCCCTGCTCGAGGAGATTGGCGAGGTGCCGACTGACTCTTACTATGAACCCGACGCGAACACATCAAGACGTATCTCGAACACGACTGGTGATAATCCGGAAACCAATTCACTGTCTATTAAAGTGGCCATCAAACACTGTACGAAACTGGGCCGCTATGTGGAGGCAACGACAGACATTCAACCAGGTGAGGATTTTTTTGAGGATTTCAAATACGAGTGGGTCGCCGGCCACACAACGGATTCGTTCGGAAGGGTTCGGCTCCATTGGCCCGAGCCCGAGTTTTAATTCGTTGATTAGGTCGTTTCCAAGTAGGCCTGTTGAATCGAAATCAAGACTAATTCCAATATCGGTTTAGAAATAAAAAAATCCGATTTGATCTTTGGCCAAAAGCATTTATATAATATTAAAAAAGTACTTAACAAAAAAGTAGATTGGCAAGGGAATCGAACTCGGCGTGGCAGGCGGGTGTCATACAGCTCAAGCCAACGAGACACAGCTATTAGATGGGTTAATCATATCTGAATAATCAAGGAGCCGAATCCTCACGAAAGAATCCCTAGAGTGACCTGCCACGCTCGTTTCAAAATGGGTACTAACCTGCACGTGCTCAGATTTGGAGGATCAGTTTTCATTGAACTCTGGAAGTTTAAAGAACAGACAGAATTTATGTGGTGGAATTAAAACTTATGCCTGCCTGGAATTAGCCTAGTATGAACACGATCACAGTATCCTAATGCGTCTTGTTGAATTGGTTATGTGTTCCAGGCGAGATATTATCGGTGGAGGAACCGTTCGCCTCCGTGTTGTTGCCGCAACATTACCGCACGCATTGCTTCCATTGTCTCAGGCAGAGCGACGCGCTTATACCCTGCCAACACTGCGACCTGGTAAGACAAACTCAATCACAATTCATGCGGTTTTGTCAGCTGTTTGATAGTTTCAAAGGTGATTGCAGCCCAGTGTGAGGGAGAGAATTGTGTTCACGAATAAATTATACCTTCGTATTGTAAGTTTCAAACTTATAGCACGATGTAATGATACCATCTTATTAGGCTACTTTATCATAATATATAGAAGGTGTACCGACTCCCATACTAATAACATGTGAGGCATTTGTGGTTTCTTGCCGTCAAATCAGAGCCAACGCTCCCGATTGTCTGTCGCGATTTAGCGGATTCCCTTGTGAACTAGATGTAGATAAGAGTGGCTACGGTACCGGTGCCATTGTTGAACTCACTAAACCCATAATTTTAGTGAAAAACAAATCCCACCTCTTAACATGATGATTCTACTGAACCGTGTATAGAGTATTGTTGAGTATTTTTGATACATATTAACAACACAAATTAAATTAAGAAAAAAATATGTTTTATATTTGAACCACTTAATTCAGTTATCAAAACTCATGGTTTTGGATTGATCTTAGATAACTAAAGTTATAGTAAATATCAATAATCAATGAGAACCCGCGTCGAGAAATTTCGTTGAACATTCCTCCTCCAACAGTGATTCTTGCGTCTCTTCACATAAATCTCAGTCCCTCTCTTTCTCCCTCCCAGGCGATGTTTTGTTCCGATGAGTGTCGTACAACCTCTTGGGACAACAACCACAAGATGGAGTGCCCATTACTTCCTCATCTCAACGATCTCAACCTCGGCCCCAACGGAATCTGGCATTTAGCTTTGCGCATCATCACATCGTCATCAATCAAACATGGCGGACTCAACGGTCTACGCAATTACATCGAAAACATAGAACATCATAATCAGACAAGACTCAATCCCAACGAAGTAACTAATCAGCGTACAAAAGGCTTCAATGAAAGCAACCAATACCTTTCATCAGATTTGAGAACCGTTCACTTCCTGGAAAGGAACATCGAAAAACAATTACACTCTCATTTATTCAAGCACGCTGTAAAAGCAGCGTGTATTCTGAAATGTATGAAAGGAGACAGCAGTTGTTATGTGTATGATGGTAACGATGGTGATTGTACAAGTTTCATTGGCGGCTTGTTATCGAGGTATCTGATGAGCTTATCATGCGCCAATGCCAGTGCAGTGTTGGATCTTGTGGTTTATAAAGCCGCGATGGAAGACAAGCCGTTGGAAGTGAGTTTTGGCGTTGGCGTTTACCCTGCGTTGTGCCTGTTCAACCACTCGTGCGATGCCAACGCCATCTCGAGGTTCGAGGGAGGGGATGTGCACGTTTTAGTGGCAACTAGACCGATCAAGTGTGGAGAACAGGTAAGACTATCGACAAACGCTATGCAAAGCTAGATTTAAGAAAAATCCGATATTTGAGAAAAGAATATGAATCATGAATGGTATGGTATCTCCGGTATTTTGATGGTATGAACAAAACTACGTCTTTCAAATCCTTACTGATGTGAAGTGCTGAAGTGTGTTGCTGGACATTTATATATCAATTCAGAGAGATAGTTATAATCCCTTTTTTATCTATAGTCATGGGAGTCGATTTAGCGGAAAATTGCCTAATCGTCATGCGAATAGACTGTTGAAAATACGCGTTTTTTAACCGTATACTCATGACAATTATGCGATATGAGATAAATAGTTATTACTCACACCGTCTTGAAGATATTGGAAATATCTGTGTTTCCTTGTTTTCAGAATTTCGATATCTCATACCGTTCAAAAGTTATCATCTAAAAACTATTATTCCGAATAACTAACTCTTCCACGGTGTAACAGTCTCTGTCTCTTCATACCTTGCAGATCACGATCAGCTACGGCCCGTCGTATCCTAGCGACGAGACTTCAGAAGACAGAATGTACCTTTTAGACGAGTACTTCTTCCTCTGCCAATGTGCTCCTTGTGTCGAGAACTGGCCGACCACAGACCAAGCCACTTTCTGGAACTCGCCACCCAACTTCATTTGCTGGAATTGCAAAGCACCACTCCACATTTTGCCAGACACCAACGTGAACGCGTGCATGGTGTGTGAGAAGAAACATAAAAGTGTTGTATTCTTGTTGAGGAAAGTGTTCGGATTGTCTCAGAAGTGTGAGAAAATACGAGAAGAATTTGTGTTGGGAGGGTTTAATATCAGGAAGGTTCATGGTGAGATGGTGAAGGTGGTGACTAATATGAATAGAATGGTGGCTAGGCCGGATATCCGTTTGTATGATTGTGAACAATTATTCAAAGAAGTGATTATGAGGCAAGGTAATTTGTTTGTATATTGAATCGAGTACCGTCACGGAATTGACGGGTGCATTTGATGGTCGCTGAGCTCAGAAAGGCGGTAAAAGGACTTTGGACATATTTTGAAGTGGTTTGAAGGAAAATTATCTGTGTTCTGTATTAGGACGTCAGTGATTCACACCGTTGCGCTGGTAAAGCCTTGATGAATCCTTGTTATTTCAATAGACATACTGTTTGAATATTTATGTTCAAAATTTATTTCGGTTCGAAATATTTGTGAATTTGAGAGTGCGTGGGAGTCGATATAGCCGGATAGTAGTTGTTTAGGGATAATTGCTGGACGGTATAAGAAATAAATATCCCGGAAATACAGATATGTGTTAAACTTCAAGATGGTATTCGTAATACCTATTTAACTTGAATAGCATGATTTTCACAGGTATACCGAAAGAAACATCATTTTATTATTCCAGCTGCATAACTTGAATTAGCTGTAACATTGTTGTAATTCAAGTTTAATAATTATATTCCACATCATGTTGAAGGTATTGCAATCATTTGTGTTTCTCTTATATATGAGAGAAACACAAATGATTGCACTGCGCAAATCATAAGTTTGGGTACTGTGGATTGATTGAAAATCTCGATTCGTTTTTTCTCCTGGTTTAAGCAATTCTTCTCTGTAATATCTTGTTTTTCTCGTCAAGTATGACACTAAAGTGTGTGCATTTTACGTTTCGCATCATGTTGAATTGTGGTTTTATGTCATGTTATAAAAGAGAAGAAAATCATTTCTCATACAGATGTGATGAAGAATTTTCTTCTTCTTTATAGCACTACAAAAAACACAATTACACAGTGCCCGGTGCATGCATACCAAAATGCCTGGATTACGCCCAAAGCGCTCCTGAGGAATGCCTGTAGCCTGCCCATCAAGGCAAACTCTGCCTTTCTAGGCGAACTAAATGCCTGGACTATGCCCAAAGCGCCCTTGAGGAATGCCTGTCGCGTGCCCATCTAGGCAAACTCTGCCTTTCTAGGCAGCCCTTGAGGAATGCCTGTCGCGTGCCCATCTAGGCAAACTCTGCCTTTCTTGGCAAATTCTGCCTTTCTATGAATGCTCAAGTCCCACTTTGACAATTGCTTCAGGCACTCACAAAGAGTGTCATTTGTTGCGTCGTGAGGCACGGTACAGGCACTGCAGAGGGACAGTTTGAGAGGGACTGAGGCATGCTCAGAATACCTAATGTGAGTGACTCAGTACAGTCAGTACCTCCTCTGGAATATCCAGTGTTATCAGGGATCATGCGTTTTCCAAATGGCAGGCACGAAATATGGTGATATTTCCCGCCCGATTTTTGTATTGGATTATTCAAGTTATCAATAGACCCAGATAAATAAGGAAAGATAACAAAAAAAGCAAGCGAGGCATAAATAACAACTATCACCTTGGAACAGGATCAACATTTCATAAAATTCTGGTTATATACTAAATAAGGTCAGGTCGTAAAACAGTAGTTGTAACATAATGTAAACATCCGTACTCATTGTTTTGCACACATCTCTTGTGTATGATTCTGAAGGATACGAATTGAGGTAGACCTATTTAAGTTAACCACACAGTTGTCGTGAACAAGCATCAGAAACAGAACAAATCTGCAAACCTGCTTCTTCTCAAGCGTTCGCGTCCAAAACCGATCATGGTAAGAATTTCTCTTAGTTCCTTTTTTCAATAAAAATCATTTCAATACTTTTTTTAATGTTGCTTAACGACCCCACCAACAGCTAGGTTATACGGGGGTAAGAATGAGCGGATGATAATGAAAAGATGAAGTGATGATAGGTGAAAGGACGTTTACAAAAACCCATGCCTTATGCGGGACTCGAACCCACGCCTAACGGTAACTTTAGTTTCTACCGCTAGCGATAGTTGACTTGGTCAACTTTTTTACTTCAATACTTCAATCCTATAAATAGGCCTACTCATTCTATACGTACTATTCAATACGTTTATCAATACTTGATGCTGAATAATATATCATATTAATTAATTCAGAAAAATAGGAGTAATTTATTGCTCTCCTTTGTTATTATTCTGAAAACAAAATTAGAGTTTTCGGAATGTTGAGATCATAAAATATGTTCGTATTTCATTTCGGCTGTCGATTTAGTGATGAAGATTGTTTGTTAATCTTACTGTTACCTCTTAAAAAATGTCTGTATAACTTCGTAAACCTCATTGAGTTTCTATCATTGAAATGTCACCCTTATCAGCATTCAAATCTTATCTAGTTGAGACGTTTTTTGCCGCGCTCAACAATACAGTATTCGTCCATCACAACAAACTTGCAGTCTATGTGTTACATTTCTTTTGGACTGTTGATGTTGGACTCCCGCTTTTCTTCCTGTGCATTTGTGGTATAAACTCGAAGATGGTGCATGACCCATCTCATTATTCTTCCAGATATCTGGAAGAACCATCCAGTCCCGTGCCACATGCCTTATTGCAACAGTCTTCCTGTTGGCTCACGCGTCTTCCTGTGCTCCTCCAGGATACACTGACGTAGCGGGACTCGCCTGGTATAAACTCTACACATCCCCGAAGTCCTGGTCGGAAGCCTGGAAGACTTGCGCAGATGAGGGAGCCACATTAGCAGTCATCAACTCAGCCCGTGAAGAAACTGCGCTGAAGAATATTTACGCGAGTTATCCCAATATTGTCTACGCCTGGGTTGGGGTTCATGATCTATTCTATGAGGGTCAATACACGACAGTGTTAGGTATGTTTTCAGTTCTTTTTTTTTTTTTTTTTTATGTTGCTTAACGACCCCACCAACAGCTAGGTTATACGGGGGTACGAGTGAGCGGATGATAATGAAACGATGGAGTGATGATAGGTGGAAGGACGTTTACAAAAACCCATGCCTTATGCGGGACTCGAACCCACGCCCAACGGTGACTTCAGTTACTACCGCTAGCGATAATTGACTTAGCCACCGGGGCGGCTGTTTTCAGTTCATTATATGGTATATATATGGACATATATATGAATCAGGATTCTTTTGGTTGTGCAAACATTTCTCTGATTGAGAGTCCATGGGAGTCGATTTATCATATTTTGTTTTACCACTTTCGAACGATATGAGATATCAAAATTATGGAAACAAGGAGACACAGATATTTTCAATGCCTCCAAGATGGTGTCAGTAATAACTATTTTCCTCATATCGCATAATTGTCAGGCGTATACGGTTAAAAAAAAAAAAAAAGAAAAAGTGTTGTTTTTAACCGGATACGCCTGACAATTTTTCAGGACTACATCAATTTGTGTATAGCCGCAGTCTGCACGAACTTTTGTGATTCTGGATTTTTTAACTTGGATGTGTCCTCGGTGATGGCAAGAACATAAAATGTCTGCTATACATTTCTGTAAATATCACGGATCTTTTCACGAAATATTCAAAATTGAAAATTTCCGAAATTTGAGCCATTCAATGCCACTGAACTTATATTGTTGGCAGTTATACATCATACAGTACTGCTCGACTAGATGTGATATGATGTTTTTTTTATTTTTCTCTGTTTCTTGCAGGGTACCCGCTGTCGATTGCTGGTTATGCCAAGTGGGGAGTAGGACAGCCGAACAATGCTGGAGGCAAAGAGAACTGCGTAACGTTACATCGCAATGGCTACTTGAATGACGACGCTTGCTCGAAGGCTTATGCGTTCTTCTGTGAATACTAATTATAATTGTACGTGAAATTGTCTAGGAAGAAAAGTGGTTTGTCCAGGTGGGTTTCCGGGGATGTGCAATAAATCAGGAATAGAAATGTATAACAATATGTATTTTGAAAAAAATAAATTTGTTTTAGAGATATTTTATTCCCAAATTCTCCAGATCAACATTATTCTTATCTTAAACTATGTGATGGTGTTACAGTTCCAGGAACCAAACAGGAACCAAACAGGAACCAAACAGGTTACAGGAACCAAACAGTTCCAATACCAATAACGTAACGGGATAAGCAACATGGCGTAAGTTATATACTTTCAACATTGGACGTCTTCTCACCAGGATGGAAGCAAAAAATGTGACGCGCTGAAGTGTACATTTTTGAGATTCGCAATTTCAAATCAAAACGTACGCATTCAGCTCCTATTTCAATGTAAAGTACATAGTTGAGTACTTGCATTGTTTCTGTTCTTTCTCGCAGATATCAAGTAATTAATGCAGTTATCAATTGGTAAATGTGGCAGTATGGCTCTTGACTAGGGGTCCAATGCTTTTACACACGTATTTAAAATTTAGATTGGCTAATTCAAATGAAACGTATTCCAACGTTGCTTAATACAGTTGGGAAGAGCTGGATTCACAGAGTGCATTACACGTATTACCTTTATGAATCAATGTATAATACTACCAGTAAATTGAGTATGACGGCATCCCTTTGATTCCCGCATGGTGTGAAAGGAAATGATCAAGTTGCTTATCCCGTTACGCTATTGGTAGTCATAGGGTGTACACACCTTGACTTTGTATCTAATAACTCACTGCCTACCTAATTTATCTCTTGATATTTTAAATCGTTTCTATAGCAATCAATATCAGTCCATGATAATACTCAGCATTATGCTTCACGTAAACCCAATTCAAGTATAATAATTTGGTTATATTCGGGGGGTCAAAGTGGGAGTGAGGGGGGCATTATTCTGCCACGGATAACTGATTGTAACAAATCATTATCACAATCATTCTGAACTCCATAATCTTCAATATAGAGTTCAATTAACTCATTATCTATTAAATCAATCAAAATGTTTGCCTGATAAGGAATAAATATACTCATTCCCAAACACCTATCAGTAATAACATGACTTACAAAAAATACATACTTCAGTGATTGAAGTGTTGTTGTAATTTTGTGTTCCAAAGAATCGGTCACATTTGTAAAGGAACTGTCACAAAACTGATTCTGGTATTTTGTTCTTGTTGCCCTAAAGTGACGTCAAGCATTGTTGTAGAAAGTCAACAATGAAGTCTCACTGTTTGCTCGCCGTTGTTTTGTTCGTGTCGACTCAACATGCGTTAGCGCATCCGACTAAGATCAAAGATGCGTTAGATTTTGTGAATTTACAGAAACCGAGAGCAGCATGTGGTTATGATGTAAGTTAATTAATAACTATTTTTTAATCAACAAGAAGTTTTATTGATATATAAAACCTGTGAATATGTAAGTTTGTGCTTTTTTCTTTCTTTTCCAAACTGAAACCGCCCCACCTCATAAATTTCATTTCATTCATTTTTATTCCAAATCGTTCGATCGTTACATTTCTGACTGGCGTAAAAATACAAAAATCAGGTAAATACACAACATATGGCAGGTTAGGAAGGTTACATATAATATATTAATAGTAATATAGCAATGAACTTGTTATTTTCATGTCTACTTTTCATTTTCATGAATATGACCAGGAGCCTTATCCCTGAGATAAATCAGATGTGAGAAAATAAAGTGAGAAAATTTTCTCATCTCACTTCTCATCAGATTTAGTATTCTTGATAATGAAATACGATAAAGATTGTGAGAAACCATCAGATCCATCAAAATAGGAAGTTGATTACAAATTGAGATATGAGAAAAAAGGGAGAAAAATTGATTCAGAAATAATGATTGGCCATTTAGTGTGAGATAATCATTTTCTCACCCACTTTCATTTTTCTCACATCTCATTTATCTCAGGAATAGGGGTCCTGGATCCGCCCCTGCAGTGTGTCGGTGAAGCCCCCATTATATCTGCACCTTAATCTACGACAAACTTCCTCCCTCTGTCACGAGCTCAACCACCCGCACCTCCTTCGATAACAACCTCAAGTCTTTCTTAACCCAATACCCTTTCTACAGCCTCTAAGAATACCTCAACTTCGATATCCCTCCGCAATAAACTCACTCCCCCTCAACTTACTCTTTTATTATAATTTTCTTTTATATATATTTTCACAATTATTCTCTTTGTAAGTACTCCTGCTTATTTGATTTTTCATTTGATCATTACAATATCTTTTTTTAATATATATTTGGTTTTAACGACGCACTGTTATGATAATTGAGATCTAATGGCGTCGGATGGATGATTAATGAGAAGAAGGTTTCTTGGGTAATGGGAAGGATAGTGGGAAGGAAGCGGTCATGGCCGACTTATTGTACGAACCATCCCGGCATTAGCCTAGACTATACAGAGGGAAACCATGAAAAACCCCTGTAAAGATGGACGGCGGCGGGGATCGAACTGGGTTCGGAATTCCCCTCGCCTCCCAGATCACATGAAGCGAGCGCATTAACCACTGCGCTGCCGGTCAATATCTATTGTAACTAATACATCAACTATTATATTCTACTTTTATGCTAATATTTTATACCTGACGATACACATACTTTGTACCATGTACTGATCCACGGGACGATAATAAAATACAAATACGAATCCAATAAATGAAATCAGTCTGATTGTTTCAGGCATGTGCACCAATCAAAGAGGGTATGCTGAATGTCCACATGGTGCCTCACACACACGATGACGTAGGCTGGTTGAAAACCGTTGACCAATACTACTACGGAGGTATGTTTAATATTTTATACATTTCACAGTCCGTTAGTGTTAGAATTTAAAGGCGAGTCGACAGCGAGGTCATTTAGCGCTAATGTTCATGTCCGTGTGCTTTGCCATAGTTGTCAACGTTTGTGGATGTTTCAAGCATATGGAGGGAGCGGGATAGAAAGAGCTAGAAGAGTAAGATAAGATGATTTGAAAGAAAATGAAAGAAGACGATATTGATGGAGAGAAAAGTGTCAAGAAAACGAAATGAAATTAAAATACAAACGCAAGGTTTACTACTCCCTCCATGTACCCCGGTCACCAAAAGGCTTCCACTCGACCGAGAAGGTCCGAACTTGGTCTGGACCCTCACTCCAGACTTTATTGCTCATCGATGATCCTTAGTCGGGCGCGGTACCAATCGATAGGTCTGGACGGTCCGCATCTTTTGCGCCGTGAGACGCCGCAATCGCACCGTCCGTTCTCGCGCGAGAGCCGAAACAAGGGTTTCGTTTTTTAACATTGGTTTCCCATAAGCGAGATTCGAAATTTGGGAGCAAACAAATTGCTCCTGGTGACAGCTCTTGGGATCACAGGGTCACGCAAACTCCCACACCACGTCAAGGTTTCCAGATCTTTCGAAGTGGTACATTTCACAATAGGCTACTATCAGTTCTGTTCTTTTTTTCTGATACTACTTTGCAATCATGGGATCATAATTGAAGTCATATTTACATGAATATAATTTTAAAATGGGATCACAGGCCTGCAAAACGGTCGAGGTCTCGAGGAGGATTTCCCGGTATCCGGTGGGCCAGTCCGAGCCTGAGCAGGCCCCCCCCCCTCCCGGGGTAGCTGCCCCTGCGGTAGTTAACCCACTGGCTACAATATAAAATAACGAGCGTTCCAATCAAGAATCAAGATACATCGAGGGTTGCGTTGGTGTGGACCTGCTCATTCGCACGCCCAAATAACCTAGCTGTTGGTGGTGTAGTTGAGCAAAAGAAAGAGAGGTTCTGATTATGGTATTTCTCTGTGTTCAGGTCGTACAAATATCCAGAGAGCCGGAGTTCAATACATCCTAGACTCGGTCGTCAGTGAATTACTCACGGATCCTTCGAAACGGTAAGAAACTCCATCAAGTACTGGTGTAATTATTTAGAGTACATGAGACATAGTAGAAAGTACCCAGCTCAGGGACGTCGTTAGAGGGTGCAAGGTGGGCGCGTGAACCACAAATATTTTCTCTTTAAAGAAATGACTTTCTTTTATTACGCTTGAGTAAGAGAAGTGGAGAGTAATAGCGGAAGTAAAGTTACATCTCGTAGTTGCTGTTCGATAATCTGTTACATTCTCAATCCGTTCAAAACAGCCAATTGCTTATATATTTACAAAAGGATTCGAAAACCAACAGTTTGCTAATATTTTGTGAGTTCCAAAAGATTTATTCAATAACAAACTGATAAATTCAATTTTTTAATTCGTCAATAATTATTACTTGTGCATTTATATTGTTGTCCTCAAAGTATTTATGTTTCTAAGAGCCGATTGTTCCAACTGATGATTGAATATTAATTAGTTAATCATTACTTGAGGTAGGTACAATTAAAATAGCATATGTATCCGAGGGTAACACATGCTATTTTTGTACCTCAATTAATGATTAACTAATTCATATTCAAGCATCAGTTGGTACAATCGGTTCTAAATGAAATGAAATGGAATCCACAAATAATGAAAATTTTACCTCTCAATAAAATAGAATCCGATGCAATGAGAATCCAATATTGAAAACTTGAAATTATATTCAGTGATTCATTTCCTCTCAGCTTCATCTACGTTGAGACTGCTTTCTTGTGGAAATGGTGGCAAGAACAAGACGAGACGGTTCAAGGTCAGGTCACAGATCTCATCAACTCTGGGCAACTGGAGATTATCAGCGGCGCCTGGAGCATGAACGACGAGGCCGTGACTCATTATCACTCCATCATTGATCAGTTCACGTGGGGATTCAGGTACGAGTGCGATCTACTATTGAGGAGGGCAGGCGAAATTAGAAGGAGGCGGCAGTGGAAAAGGGGCGGGTAGTAAAAATGTCCAATGAGGCGACTTTGGAAAGAGGCGAGATTGGAATAGGTGACTTTGGAATGAGGCGACATTTGGAAAATGGGTGGGTAGTTAAAATATGTAATAAGGCGACGACTTTGGAATGAGGTGAGACTGGAATTAATCGAATGAGGTGAGTCTGGAAAGAGGCGTAATTGGCATTAGGTGATATTAGAATTAGTCGAAAGAAATGAGTTTGGAAAGATGTAATATTGGAATGAGGTGACTTTGGAAAGAGGCGAGATTGAAAAAAGGCGAAATTGGAAAAGGGGCGGGTAGTAAAAGTGTGTTTATTTAGGAATGTGATGGAGTTGCAAGGAGGGCGTGCAAGCGGTACGCCGGTACCTTTCAAGGGCACGTGATTTATTGGGGTGGAATGTCGTTCATATGCATTTGTGGTTATGCTCTCTAGGATCTTGAATGACACGTTTGGGGAATGTGCCCGTCCTCACGTCGGCTGGCAGATCGATCCTTTCGGTCACTCCCGAGAGATGGCGTCGCTTCTGGCCCAGATGGGTTTCGACGGAGTCTTCTTCGCCCGTTGGGACTATCAGGATAAAATAGTACGCTTGCGCGAAAAAACAGCTGAGATGATTTGGAATGGAAGTCCTGATAATCTAGGTAAACAAATCAGATGATCGTGCATGCTGTATACGTTATTATTTTTCAAGTGATTTTTGCGATTTACAAGCAGTTTTCGAGTCCGATAGTTGAATCATTGTGGACATTTATGGGATCATTGAAATCATATTTGCATAAATATAATCACAAATATGAAACCAGAGGCCTCAAAAACGGCCGTGGCCTCGCGGGGGATTTCGCGCGTATCCGGTTGACCAGTCCGACCCTGGAAAACGATCATTGTGATTTTATTACTCAAACTCTGGCAAATGTGTGATTGTTTTCTCGACAGGTGCTTCGTCTGATCTTTTCACGCATGCGCTATTCAACCACTACAGTCCGCCGCCGGGTTTCTGTTTTGACATTCTCTGTTCGGATGAGCCAATGATCGACAACGAAAACAGCCCAGACTACAATATTCCGAAAAGGGTGATTGACTGATAATATTAGGCAAACAAATGAGTTTTTGTTATGTTTTATTGATTTTATTTTGATATTGAAAACTGAGGCTGATCTTTCTAGAAAGCTGTACAAAAGTCAGGTTCTGGTAATACTGTTGAGATACAGAATACCTGTAATGAAATACTAGGGATGTGCCAGCAGAGCTTTTTGAATGCGACCGAGTTTGATTTATTTTTAAGCAAGGTTTGAGCAAAGGCCTATAGGCCCTATACTAACACAAGTTTAGTTCGAGCAAACAAGCTTAATTCAAGCGAGTGAGTTCAATTCAATTCAAAATTAAATAGAAAAATAGATGAACAGAACTTTTTCACAAGTTACATATACACTGTAATCTTAATTCCAATCTGTTAAGTGATAAAAAAATGAAAAGTTCGTCCTCCTACTCTCACTCGCTCGAAATAATTCAAGAATCGAGACTTGGAATTTCAATCCGGGAAAAAATATTTTGCTCGAGTCTTATTGATCTTGACACGATCTCAATCGAGATTCGCACAGCCCTATAAAATATACAAATATTTCAAGTTATATTAGACTATGATTGATATATTGTAAGGCCTCCCCCCCTACCCCCTGGAAATTTAACTATTTTTGGAGGCCCTATATAGACTCAAGTCACCAAGTCTATATTCACTAGAGTGGGTGGCAAAGAGTTCACACTGCGCTTATGCTCAAATAGATGCTTTATTGTTTTTGAAAAAATAATTCAAAAATAGTTGCTCTTTGATAAGTGATTCAAATCAACTGTCTTTATTTTTGTTGCTTGATACAAAAAAAAAAATGTTCTAGTTTCCAGTTGAATGTGTAAACATTTGATTTCATATTGAATATTTATCTTTCAGGTGAAGCAGTTTATCGACTTTATCCATAAGCAAGCCGAGTCTTATAAGAGTAACAACCTCATTCTGACAATGGGCGAGGATTTTACGTATCAAGACGCTCATGTGTGGTACAAGAACATGGACAAGATCATCAAGTGAGTAACCTCATTTCAATTATTCAATTGTTTTTATCACTTTACATCAAACTGTACAATTAACTATTAGATAGAATTACAGCCATACCATCTTATTTCAAATTGAAAAATGCCCTAAAAACTTTTCTTATATAATTCAATCACTTACTGTCACTATATTTAAAATAATGATGGTCATTTCTTCAATCTAGAGTCTGGACTCTAGATCATAGACGAAAGATATACTTCGAAGACATAACACGCAATGTTAAAATTAAACTAACCCCCAGTTAGAGCCGGTTGTACCAAGTGATGATTAGTGAATTAAGCAAAAATTAACAAATTAACTTGTTATCACCCTTGGTTACCTATGTTATTTTTGTACTTTAAGTAATGATTAACTAATCATCAGTTGTAATCATAAGTTGGTACAATAAGCTCTTAGTGAAACCTCTATGCATCGTTCCCGGATCCATCGTTTTCCTGCTTGTATCACTCATTTGATCTCGCCTCTCTCTTGAATCAATGTTTAATTTTCCTGTATGGATCGTTTTCCTGCATAGATGGTTTTATTTTCCTGGTCTCTTGAAAAACAATGGATAGAAGTTTCACTGTATTATCCCTGGGGCCGGGGGGGGGGGGGGGAGGGCATTCCTGTACAAGATAAACCCAGTATTAACTTAAACCCATAGTTCAAGATGGCAGTGAATGAGCTGTTGATATAGGATAATACCGCTTTTCTGCTGTTTTTTGGTATTATCTTCACTAAAATCGGATTAAATCGTACAGGAAAGTTCCCTCTTATGTTCTATTATGGGCCTTGGAAATCCTCAAATACCTCACAACAATATATTCTGTTTCTCTCTAGATACGTGAATGCTGAACAAGAAAACGGAAATGACGTCAACGTGTTCTACTCGACGCCATCTTGTTATTTGAAAGCAGTCAACGATGCGAATGAAGTGTGGCCAACCAAACAAGACGATTTCTTCCCTTATGCTAATGGCATCGAATCTTTCTGGACAGGATATTTCACATCGAAACCTACCATGAAATATTTTGAGAGACTTGGAAATAATTTCTTGCAGGTAACCCTTTCTTTTACTCTCTCGGTTTTTACTCGCATTACCAATGGATAGTTTTAATTGATAGATTCCCGGAAGCGGTAGTGTCTCAAATAGTACCATTCTCAAGTGGTTCCATTCTCAACTCGCATTCGTCTCAACTGGTACGGTTCTCATCTCGCAACAATCGCTAGTGCATGCCATTCTCATTTATCAACTGGTACGATTCTCATCTCGCAACATTTTAGGCTCATGCTATTTCAACGTCGTCTCAACTGGTACTATTCTTAACAGTTAAATCGCACCATTCTCATCTCACAACAATCAAGGCTCATGCTATTTCAACATCGTCTCAACTGGTACTATTCTTAACTCAAACGATTTTTGACTAGTACGATTCTCAACTTTAGGTTATACATGCTTTTAAATGGATGTTTGAGTTGAGAATCGTACCAGCTCAGACGTAAGCCCTCTGCTATGACTTGGTTGACAAGGTCGGACATGTAGTTTAACGCGTTACGCATGTTACCAGGTAAGCAAACAGGTAGCAGCTTTATCGGGGGCGAGCGACGAGGACGACGCCGGTATCACATATCTGAGAGAAGCTATGGGAGTGATGCAACATCACGACGCCATCACGGGAACCATGAAAGATCACGTGGCACAGGATTACTACAGAATACTCACGGAAGCGTTCGACGAAAGTGGCAAAGCAGCTAAGAATTCCATCAAGTAAGGATTTCTACTCCACTAGCTTCTCTCTCTCTCTCTCTCTCTCTCTCTCTCTCTCTCTCTCTCTCTGCAAAAACCCATGCCTTATGCTGTTATCCGGGACTCGTACCCACGCCCAACGGTGACCTCAGTTTCTACCGCTAGCGATAGTTGATGTAGTCACCGTGGCGACTAACTTGTTTCTCTTTCTAGTAAACTGTTTGGTAATGATTCTCCAACACCGATACCCATCGAGTCTTGTCTCAAGCTGAACATCAGTCAGTGTGCGATTACCGAAACTTCAGCAACCTTCGTCGTGACGGTATACAACCCGCTCAGCAGGCCTGTATCGCAGTACGTACGCGTGCCGGTCGCAGGGGCAGACTACTCGGTACAAGCTCCCGATGGTAAGTAACTCGCGTGATGCCAGAAACGGGCCGGTTAATCACTAGACCTCTGTCACATAACGGGAAACTAACGAAGATTGATTTCCGCTGTTGTCGGCCATTTTGACTGAGGCTTTTTGTGATTTTCCTCTTGTCGTTCAAGTGTCAACATACACCATTAAATTCGTTCTGGAAGTTCATTATGGCTCGACAGATTTTCTTCACTTCCCTGAATGGTACGAAATGGAGCAATTTCACTACACAATACTACACAATACATTCTACACAATACATACTACACAATACTACACAATACAGTTCAAGTTTATAACGGATAGTATAGCTATGATGGTTTTTATTGCGCTGACCCTGAAAATTTCACTCTGTGGCTACAACCGCTATATAGTTTGTTCTAGTTCCGATACGAATTGTACCGTACTCCGTTTTCTGCGCACACAAAATATATCATTTTAATGATTTTATTATTCAAATATTTCTATTATTATTGAATTTTCATTGTTGACTGTCTGTATATCTTGTAATTGATCAATCTGAGGACAACAAATATATTATTATTATAATTATTATCTCCTCACTCCATGAGATCATGTTTGTGTTGCAGGTAGCAGCGTACAAGTACAGATTGTTCCGATCCACTCTCGCGTGTTGGAGATCCCTGGCAGGACCAGTGATGCTGTTCACGACCTTGTCTTCAGGGCCGATCAATTACCGGCGCTCGGGTTCCGCTCGTATTACGTCACGCAACTAGCGGCGGCGGGAGAAGGAACGAAGACTTCCGGGACCAAAGGTGGCACTTTCGGCAACGAGGTGATGATTATTATCGTTTGTTCAATTATCCCACCAAATACTAGGATATTAATTGTGGATATAAATGAGCAGATGATAGGTGAATGATGTTTAAAATAAAACAGACCTATAAATTTGTCTTCATTGGAATTTATAAAACTCAATTCCTTTTTTTTTTCCTTGTCGCTTACGAAAGAATTATTGGTGATCGACCACTCCTGATGTATTGACATGTCGCTTACGACACTTTGCACATCGATGAGAATGACCTTCTAAATTATATATCATGAAAAAAAATGTCTCATAGAACATTTCGCCTTTCTACCACCAACATTACTTATTTCCAATTTGCCTATTTTAGCCCATTGTGACCAATTCCATAGAAAATACACTTTTACTCTGTTTTGGTTTATTCACTGTTTTAGAGATTGTTGATGATCATTTATTTTGTTACCACCAAATACGTGAAAGGTCAAAAGAGTGATAACAACTAGTGGCTATACGAACAATTTTCATTCCTCTCGCATAAGTTTGATTCGCTTTTTTCTGTGAGTTTGGTGAAACTGATACTCTAAATATAGACATTATAAGATGCAGATCAGTCTTTGAAACTACCCCAAAAAATTCCAATTGTAGCATATTTTATCCCCCACTCTCCAGGACCTGTAACTCGAGTATTATCCTTGCTGTTCCAGAGAATCACCGTGACGTTGGATGACTTTGGCTCAACGGAATCTGTCAATATGAACGGCATCGACGTAGGATTGCAACAGTCGTTCAACTACTACGTCGGAGCGTCAGGTTTAATCCAACAAAAGTCTGGAGCTTACATCTTCAGACCAAACTCAACTAGCACCTTCAACGTTCCTTTAACGTACTCTCAAATAATTCAAGGTATGTGTCCGCTTTCCAAACATATCGTAATCAGATGAGCGTTAGCAAACATTCCATCCTATCTTTTATGAAGCTTTGTCTGTGATTTTTTTGCACTGCACAGGTCGCAGGGTTTGACCGATCGACATGGAACTTTTTTTCTGTACACGCAAACTTATCCAACTTGGAACTATACAGTTTTTGGGTTGAATTGGTTTGATCATTTTCGAGAAATACTATCTCAAAGTTTCTAAAAACCCCATCAGATTTGGCTGGGCTGACAAAATAGGAAAATAAAATCTCTCCAATATAATTCAAATTTTCCTCAAATGTAAACACAAAAATGATACACTTCATCAAAAATTTATATACAATTCGGACTGGCCGTATTGAAGAAAATAATGTAATACATGCTTCTTATTCATCGGATAAATAGAAATAATAGCGGGAAAATGTTGCAGTGATAGATTCACGGCTCCCCAGATTCGAGATATTTCATAAGAATCAAGGTGTGTAGAGTTTCCGATTGTACTTCATATAGATATCTCGCTCAGCTAAGACGCATGCTCTTGAAGGTCCTACCCTAGAAAGTTCGTGGAGAATGGAGATCCTAGCTCTCTCCTCAGCTTCTTCTCTTTGTTTCACATTAACATCCCCCTATTCTTCTCTCTCTCAGGACCGCTGGTGGAAGAGCTTCACCAGACGTTTGGCGACGGTTGGATCAGTCAAGTTGTACGAGTCTACAAGCAAGAGAATCACGTCGAGTTCGAGTGGCTCGTCGGACCAATCCCTGACGAGTAAGTCAACAACTGTCATTCGCAAACAACTTCAACAACAACGTCAACAACATCTTAACATTTCTCTGAATTTTTATCTAAAATTTTGAAATGGTTTTGCTCAACAGAAGTTCAGCTGATTTTATCCAATATCTATACAGTGTCAACTTTCAAGTCGGATAATGATGAGTAGGATGCCGAGCTGTAGAGCGCAAACACATGAAAATATTAGGGTTTTTTAGAAGGATAAAGTTTTGTTTTCTCTTGTGAGTCCATGGCAGTCGATTTAGCAAAATATCAGGTTTTTGGTGATAACTTTTGAACGGTAAGAGATATCGAAATCCTGAAAACGAGGAAATATATATTTTCAATACCTTCAAGGTGTCTTAGGCCCGGTTTTACGAATCTTAGTTAAGTGCTAATCCACTAACTATTTGTTAAAGGTACGAAAATATCATATGTAACCAAGGGTGATAACAAGTTAATCCGCTAACTATTGCTTAATCCACTAACTATCGATTCGTAATACCGGCCCTTAGTAATAACTATTTATCTCACATCACATAATTGTCAGGCATTAATGCTTAAAAAATGTGTCTTTTTAAATGTATATGCCTGTCAATCCGACGATTTGGGATAAATAGTTATGGTCTACACTATTTTAAAGGTAGGCCTATTGAAAATATCTGTGTTTCCTCGTTTTTAGAAGTTTGATATCTCATACCATTCAAAAGTTAACTTATCAACAAATACCTGATATTTTGCTAAATCGACTCCCATAGACTCTTGAGCTCATCTATGTTTTGTTTTTGTAGTGATGAAGTCGGTAAAGAAGTGATTACCCTCTTCCAAACGGATCTAGAAAATAATGCCACTTTCTACACCGACTCAAACGGCCGAGAAATGTTGAAGAGAGTTCGTAATTTCCGGCCCACTTGGGACATCGTTATCACCGAGAGGATATCGTCCAACTATTATCCGATCGTGTCCAAGCTTCTCATACGAGACGAGGTCAAAGGTCAGGAAGTGGCTGTATTGGTCGACCGAGCGCAAGGAGGATCTAGCATCAACGACGGGCAACTGGAACTCATGGTGAGATAATCAGTGAGATAATCAGTGAGATACTTAGTGAGATACTTAATGAGATACTTAGTGAGATACTCATAGATAGCTAGAATATTTATTGTCATACAAAATCCACGTTACAATGAGACACGGTAAATTTGTATCAATGAATTGTTGGTCGTATCTCTGATCAACAGACTATGGAAGAGTGGCCCCGGTGGCCAAGTCAACTATCGCTAGCGGTAGTAACTGAGGTCACCGTTGGGCGTGGGTTCGAGTCCCGCATGAGGCATGGGTTTTTGTGAACATCCTTTCACCTATCATCACTTCATCGTTTCATTATCACCCGCTCATTCGTACCCCCGTATAACATAGCTGTTCGTGGGGTCGTTAAGCAACATTGAAAAAAAAATAGAAGCAATGTAATTAGCATAAAATGACTTGACATTTCGAAAAAGAGGCGTCCTCTAGGAATAAAAGAAGGCCACGGCCGTACGTACTGTAACTCTATAGTTGATAGTGATAACACCGGGTCCTGGACCGGTCTTTGAACTGCTCGGTCCCCAATTTGCATAACCAGTCTTTTTATGTTGTTATAAGTACGGTATATTGTTGTCATCTGTTTTTTGATGATGTATGTCTGAATTACGGTGATCCTATTATTGATATCTAAATTATAATTCAATTAACTTACGTTATCTCTAACCTCTCACTATCTCGGAAAGTTTTTCATTTGTATCAATTCGTCACATTATATTGACAGTCATGCGCTACTGCAAGGTTTGCGATTTTGGTACTTTCACGTTTTTGGGGGCGACGTAAAGACCGGTCCTACATGGTTTTCACAAACGGGTACTCGGTCTTAGATCCCTGGACCGATGTCATCACTAATAGTCGATATGTGTAAATGATGAGATATGAAGCACGGAATGTCTCCGCAGGTCCACCGACGTTTGTTCCACGATGACGGTTACGGAGTGAACGAAGCGCTCAACGAACAAGCCTACGGTCAAGGTGTCGTGGCTCGCGGTAAACACTACGTTATCGCAGGACCGCTGGCTGGCCTGAAACCGACACTAGCGGCGCAAGAGAGGAGACTTTCGCAGAGGAAGTTGTTGGACGCTTGGACGTTCGTATCGAAAACGGAAGGTCTCTCGTTCCAGAACTGGGCCGACGCTTTCACGATGGAGGTACAGTAAACCCTCGATGAACCTTCGATTCATGAAATTCTGAGTAACCAAAAAGCCATTTTCCCCGCTTAGGATATACCGTAGTCAATTCCATATTGGAAGCTATGTCACCGGCTGAGACTACATAATAATCCGTTGCTAGGAGCCGAAGGATAGAACGAAGGATAGGAGTTTCAATGTACCTACATACAGGTTGAGGAGCTTGAAATAGCTTTGCTTCCCAAATAACGAAGGGAAAACGTTGCAGTTTTTTTGCATAATAATGACAAGTTATGGTATATGTTATATTATCTCGAACATTTCGGTTTAATTATTAGTTACACATACATTGAAAACTACATTTTCTACTGGTTGTACATGTTGTATACCTTCATCTACAGTATTCTCTCATGAGTTATCTATTACAGCAAACTGTAGGCCAACTGTTCAAACAGATTTTAACGCATATTCCACTAACATTATCTGTCCTGACTACCTAGTATTCCGGTCTCCGTGACAACGGTCTACCGACCAACATCCAGATCCTGACTCTGGAGCCCTGGAGTGACGGGAGCCTGTTGCTGCGTCTGGAACACATCCTGGAGAAGTCCGAGGACCCGGATCTATCGACCACTGTCACCATCAACCTTCAGGTATAGTCCTCCACATGTTGTATACAATTACAGTGAAACCTCTAGGCATCGTTTTTCAAGGGACCAGGAAAATGAAACCATCCATGCAGGAAAACCATCCATCCAGGAAAATTTAGTATTGATTATATGGGAGTGGGGTGTGAAAGAATGAATGGTACGAGCAGGAAAACGAAGGATCCGGGAACGATGCATAGAGGTTTCACTATACTAGGTATATAGAGAAAAATATACCTATTCTTGATTTTATTTGACTAGAAAAAACATCCAAAATAATACTAAGATAACAAGAAGATTACAAACTCCCCCCCCCAATACAATTTGGAAGGAATTATTTTGACTACCGGTACGCGAGTCTTGACGCTGTCCCGGATTTTCTGTTTTTGAACATAGTCACTCTAACTAGCCATGTTTGTTCCAGGATGCGTTCACGGATTTCACAGTTGCCTCTGCCCTGGAAACAACGTTGGGCGGTAACCGACTGATCGAGGAATTGAACCGGCTTCAGTGGAACTCGGAGGCGATCAGAACGCACTATGACGAGGAACCTAAAGCTGTTGATATCACGGCTGTCACACTGGATCCGATGCAAATACGTACCTTTATTCTTAACGTGGTTCACAGGCAATAAATATCAGACGAAAAGTCAGTTCTATCTACTGATGATTTCAATTGTGAATTAAGCAATGATTTATCAACTAGGCAAACGCAGGATGTGCGTTGTACGATGAGCGAGATGTCTATATAAAGTATAATCGAAAACTCTACATACCTTGATCATTTGAAATGAACTTCATCCGATGTCAATGAATCTAGAAAGCCGTGACTTCGACAATGCAATATTTTTTATCTTTTCGATGAATAAAATACATTTATCATATTACTTTCTCCAAAACGGCTGGTCCGAATATCAAACCAAATTTTTATTCATGTATATTATTCTTGTGTTCACATTTGTGGAAAATTTGAATCGTATTGGAGATATTTTTTTTCAATTTTTTTCCGCCCAGCCAAATCGTATGGGGTTTTTAGAAACTTCTAAATGATGTTTCTCAAAAATGGTCCAACCGATTAGACCTCAAAACCATACAGTTCTAACTTGGATAAGTTTGCATATAAAAAAAAAGTTTCTTGTCGATCGGTCAAACCCTGCGACCTGTGCAGTGTGTACAAACCAAAAAAAAACGCACAGACAAAGTTCCGTAAGAGTTCAGTGAAAATCTACGCTACGCTCATCTAATTAAATTGTTATCACCCTTGATGACATGTTCTATTTTTGTGCATTAAATAAACAAAACTGCTGCTACCTAGTGGCAATTCAAGCAAGGTGGGCGAAGAAAAGGGTATGTACAGTGAAACCTCGATGCATCGCTCCCGGAACCATCGTTTTCCTGTTTCTATCGTTTTTTTGTACAGTCACACCAAAAGTCCCATTTAACTTTTTACCCATACTATAACTATTCGCTCGTCTAACAACGCATATATGGCGTTTTGCTAGTGACTAGAGTTAAATGCTTGAAAATGTAATAATGGAAGCTTCAGAGAAAACACGTAGCAACATTGAAAGTTTCACTTGTTTATTTATTTAAAGGTTGAATACATAATGACAGATAATATGAACGAGCTCGTGAATGTGGTTATGATGGCTTGATGCCCTTCTGCGCTTGGTACATGTAATGCAGATCCTTGCAGTCTTCGTTGGAGATGTTGACCCAGCCGGTTTCCTTCATGTGGTAAACTGAAACACACAGAACACTCGTTAAGACTCTGGTCTGACTTTGACACAAGTACGGTATTTCTTCTTTTGTCAAGAGAAATGTTCATTTAGGCCCTAATCTGGAATAATAAAATGATTAAAGGACATCACAACCCTGAAACCAGATTTTGATGAATATTGATGATATTTATTTCCCCAATTTGAGAGAAAACTAGAAATAATCATCTCAATTCCAGAAATTGTTTTCAACTTTTTTGTTCTCCCGAGACCAAGAGTGACACCTGATTCTGTATAGAACATGAACAGACGGGTAATAATCAATATTACTAATATTGAATACGAATATTGAATATTGAATACCAAGAATTTTTGAATTCTGTACGATTTTAGTACAAGAAATTCAAACGAGTTGAATATTAAACAACAAAGCTAGTCACCTCGCACGATGCCGCCCGAGTAGGCGTCGCGGTTTGTCGCGTGATAGATGGCTCGTCGGCCCAGCTCGTACGCGTCAACGTCCTCGAGGTCCCAGCTGTAGCCGCGGTCCAACACGCCGTACGCGTAGATCGAGCCCGAGCCGACCGAGAACACCGTTCCCTTCGTCCGCAGACCCTCACTGTCCACGTAGTACAGTCCCGGTCCCTGTAAATCACACCTCGTATTAGGCATGCACGGTATTGGAATCGGCGGAAATCGAGTATAAACTTCAACGAGTCCGATTCTGGTGGAGATTCGGACTCGCAATTAGGCAGACTAGCACACTCCTAGTTCCAAGTAATTTTTTCTAAATTGGGTTCAACGACGCACTGTTCTGATAGCGAAGATCTATTAGCTTCGAATGAATGACTAATGAGATGATGGGATGATGAGATGAAGGTTTCTTGGGTAATGGGAAGGACAGTGGGAAAGAAGTGGGAACCATCCCAGCATTAGCCTAGACTACAGAGGGAAACTACGGAAAACCCCTGTAAAGATGGTAGGCGGCAGGGATCGAACCGGGTTTGAAATTCCCCTCGTCTCCCATATCACATGAAGCGAGCGCGTTAACCACTGCACTACATGTGCCAGTGTTTCAAGTTATCCCCGGTTTATCCGTAACGGAAGTCGACGACTCACCCTCTTGTCCCATCCCGCCAGCATCATGCCCATGGACAGCCCCATTCCCTTGTAGTTGTACACCATGTTGGACATCATCTTGGAGGCGGCGGCGACGGAGATGCGCTCGCGGTTACGCAGCTCGTACATGCGGCACTGCTTGGCGAGAACGCGGTCCCAGTAGACGCAGTCGGCGGCGCCACCGGCCAGCGTGCCCAGCAGGAAGTCGTTGATTTCAACGATCTTCTTCATGCATTGCGACCCTAGACAGAACGCGGTTTCATTTTTTTATTCATTTGATGGTAATTTTGTGTTACTTGGTACCAAATGGTAGGTTGGTTTGTCAAGGTTGGTGTCCTAACCTTTAAAGATGACTGACTGTGACCAATGTCCGTGTAATTTCACACTGCTTAGGACTGTTATTTAATTGTAGGATAACAATTTTATTTGTCATGCGCCGTTTTTTGGTGGATTTAATGTTTATCTATTGGAAAACACCATTTTCAGGATCAAATTTGCAAAATTAGGGATGGTTCCAAGTATGACAAATTTACCCATTTGATTGGGGGGGGGGGGGGGGCTATAGGGTATAACGACGCACTGTGATGACTTGAAACTAATTTTAAGAGTAAATAGCTTGAAAAAGTGAAGTCAATCTTGAAGAGTACAGTACGGTATCGTATCATTATGATTACTGGTATTAGGCCTATTATATTTATTACATTAGTACATATATTACGATTGCAGTTCCTACAACAAAGTTGGCATGTAAGTACAAGGCCAAAAGGTTCACATACCGATATAAGCGCCGCCAGTAGCCCGAGAATCAACAGCCAAAACAACTCCTCCTTTGTAGCGGAAACCCAATGTTGTTGTACCGTGATCGAAGTGGATATTGATTTTCCTGCCATGTTCATCTTTCAACAGTCGACCAAGATTCACAGCAGGCTACATCATAAACAAAATGTGTTACTATTAAAATCACATCAGTTGTCTAGGCACCGAGTTGGGTAGAGGGCAGTAAACTTTCAATAGCCCTACAAAAGAGTTGGTGAGAACGTGTTCATTTCAAGTAAACTTTTTACTTGAAGTGAAAATTTCTGAATTGTTAACCTGGTAGGCCTACTTTTACTTTTCAGAAGTTGGTTTCAGTCCTGAACATTAGTAAAGGATTGTATTGGAATATTCCTTGCATCGCGCACTCTTCAGCGATGGGAAGCAAGACGGACTATCATTGGTTTAAACTGGATCACAAGGTGGTCCAATTGGCTCAGACTGATTGGCAACTGACAAATTATAATAGAACTAGAAATACTCAATGAGCCTGTGACATTTTACTACTATTATTCACATAACTGTCACCAAATGTGTTTTACTATTTCTTTCCTAGAGTAGGCCTACGCCTATAACCATTATTACAAAAGCAGCAATTCTCAATGCTTTGGCCACAAGTAGGCCTAGTAGCCCAATTACATCAAATAAGAATATTCATTTCCGATTATAAGCCAAGATTCAAATATCAGCCGCTGGATTTTTCCCACGAAATTTAGGGGAAAAGCATTGCTCATATTCGGCACAATAGGCCTACTTAATTAAATTCCATTTATTTATGTATTGATGTAGAATAGGCAGGAGGCCGCAATGCTCAACATGTCAGTTAGTTAAGACAAGGTAGGGCCTGGGCTAGGCCCACTAGGCCTAGAGTATGGTTAAGGTTGACATTTGGCATTGTCATGGTTAGACACAGCAATATTTTTTGTCGGTACAAGCGTAATTTAAATACTTACATTTCCAAACGGGGGCACAGCTAATTCCATATTATTTGTGAAATTACGACTATGTGAAATGATTTCCGAATGGAAATCATCGTCCTCAAGTTTTGTTTGAAAATTCTCACGAGAATTAAAGCCGCAAATATCACTCAGAGCCATTTTTGGATTATTGACAAGCGAAATTCTAGTTCGAACTTCTAACGCACTTATCGCTGCCGTCACCACTTGAGTGGGTTCTATCAAATGCTGCGAGAATCATTCTTCCAAAGCAGCCAGTAATTAATGGGTAGCCACTCAGAGCTCACAATCTCCTTCGATCTTGGCCTCCCTGAAGAGCATAATATTATCTATATTATACCGGATAAAGTCGACTAGGTTGCATGACATGGGTTTGGGTGTCCAACCTTACCTGTTCCTCATACAACCATCCATGATCCATCCATAAGCACCCCCAAGCCCATGCTACACGACCAAACCGACTTGATGGGCGCCTGAAGAACGTATACCGGAATATAGTATACTCGGTTGTTCAATTGCTTTACAGTTTGACTACATGAGGTAAAGTTCTCATTTCTGATTTACATTGATTTCTATAAATTTGAACAACTGGTGTAATTGACTGAAGATGTAGACTTACACATAATTGACCCTTATATTTATGAAACTTGAGACTAAAAATCTACTTCATAGATGGTTTATGAAACATCCAGAATTTTGTGCATTTAGGGTGAAACATTTTACAATTATTTTCAAGTGTAAGTTCGACATTTGGGAAATATCTAATAAATCCTCAGCAGGAAGGAAGTAAAAATGTTTGAATCTGGATTTGAATACATGTAGTAAGTTATGGATTTCGCTATGTTTTATAGGACCATGCTATCTTATATGTTACAGCGGGAATACGCCTGTCAAAATTCCAATTGCGCTTTTCTAGATATAATTAATCAAAGTATAGCTTGAAAATTATTACAATGCATGGCATATTCTCATGAGTCCAAGACTGCGGACACACTGTCAAACGTGTCCCCCATTGCCACGGGTTTTCGTACATGACCTTCAAGCAAATTTTTGCCCTAGGCCTTTGCTAGGCCACCGCTCCACTGAAACATCAAAATGGTTTCCGTGACGTAAACAGAAATTGATGCAAAAATTATGAATCACGTTGGACATTCTTCACTAAATATTTCATCAAAATAATGGTCCTACTGATTTTTGTGACACTTTTAAACCCTCAATATGATTTAATTCAATAACAGTATAGAATAGAAGAGATTTGTTTTGACGTAGGGTGTGAAAAAAGCTGCAAAAAATCGCAGTAATTTTGCTTGGGGCGCATTCACGTCGTAACCAGGGTCAATGAAATGTATGACAACATGAACAGTTGCGTCACATTCTCACATAATGGCCAAGGCAGGTCTATCGCAGAAGTTGTAAATTGTGTTTATTGATGTGTTGTGATAGTTAAGAAAAATATAACATCATCTACGAACAGTTCGACGAAAACTACATTCAATTTTGAAGCATGGTACAGTAAAAACATGATTATCTAATAAAAAACACATTTCCACAGAGATTCGTTTGGCATTCCTGGCATTTTTAGGCATAGGCCTATCCTACTCTACTGCAAAGGAGTCATGCCGTAAACATGTTTTCATTTCACTTGATATTAATCCTATATCAAATGGTATGAATGTTATCTCATTTCGAAACTTCACTAAGTTTGAGAACTACTGTCAAGTTTTCAATCTTTAAATCTACATGTATTGGAAGAAATTAGTAATTTAGATCAACCTTTTTGGGAGGCCTTTTTAAGGGGCGGATTAAACTTGACCCTAGGCCTAGGCCTTAGCCCGACAACCCTCTGCCCTAGGTATCGTAAGCAGTCTGTCATATCAATTCAGGTGTGAGATCTACAACTAGGCCTTATAATCCACTTTGGGTTGAGCTTAGCTAGGCGTAGGCCCTAGGCTATAATAATTGATGAATTCCTGGAATCAACTTTTTTCATAAGGCCTAGCCTAGTCAAAGATTGATGATTTTATACCCTGATGGCATAGATAATCTGTTATGTGTCTCTAAGTGTGTGAATAAAACTATTCTAGGCCTACTATGTATTATATCTAAATATTGGCTAGGTGCCTATAAGGGCTAGGTCACTAAGGCCATTAGACTTTGTTGAGGGTTTTGGTGTGACTAGATTTTATTTTACTTGATCAGTGCCATAACACTACAATCTCAATGTCAGTACCTAGCCTATAGACCTAGGCCTACCCTTACCAAAGCATATTAATATGAAATAAAATTAATTCCTAGGCTCACTTTGCTGGCTTCCATCTCGAATAATCCAATTATCATGTTGATGTATTCGTCTTTGTGACGACTGAATCTAGTCAAGACATGTTCATCGTTTGAGATAGGCCTAAGGCATTCGACCCTAAATGAGCATGATAAATTTTCGTGTCAAGGGCTAGGCCTACGACTTAATGCCTACACCTACCTATAGGCCTACTTAATATCAAATAATTATTTCAATGGCCATAGAGTTTCTGGTAATTTTACTGTGACACCATTAAAGTGACACTGTGTATTGCCAATTGGTGTTTGATTTTCGATTTACTGGTGTTTTCTGAAAGATCTTGTTTATATCTTTCGGAAAAAGTTGCGAGAGGTTGAGAATTGTTGGTTTTTCTAGTTTTTGAACTCGCTTGAATCTGTTGGTTTTTGCATGTTATCTGGGAGGGGTGGTGCTGGAGGGGGTGATTTTTTGTGGTTATTAGGTTAGGGGGATGCCGTTGTTGGGGGAGGGGGGGGGGGGGGGGGTGTAGGGTGCAATATGTCGGTTTGGTTAGTTGGGGGGAAAAAACACAAATATGCGTGCTCAGTGTCTCTGTAATTTTACCGAGTTTCTCATTTATAAACAATACAAAAATTTTATTATTGAATCTAGCTATTGACCGAAATATCGAAATTATCAATTTTCATGTCCTCCACTTGATCGAATGGCTAATGCTCGAGAGTTTCTCCCAAGCAATATGTAGGCCTAATTCCCAGCAGCAGCGTCTCAACTAGTAGGGTTTTCAATTCATTTACAATTTCTCAAATCTATAACGATCAGTGTTTCGATATCACAGTTATCATGTTGGGATATAGAGTACCGTAACCTCTTTAATCTATGATATTATTTGGAATATTCCACTTCGATATTAAAAAAATAAAAAAATATCGAGATCAAACCGCAACCCTCAAAAATGTTTTATAAAAATGTTGAATAGGCTTACATGTATAAATAGGCCTATGGCCCATTAGAAATACATAGGCACAGGCCAGGATATATTCATTCTATCATTATTTAATTATAAATCATTACTGGTAGGTGTTCTCATTCGTGTTGGAATTATTATATTAAATAAATTCTTCTGATTATATTCAATATAGTCCTGGTACAAATCAACAGTACTTTTATTTTAGTGAGACAAGTGGTCTAGTGACTAGCACACAATGACATAAAATATATTAGACTGCGCAAGATGCGTCAAATAACTAATTGCAAGAACTAATTCATCCTTGGGCTTAAAATTGATAAAATATTATTGTTCCTGTAGCTCAAGATTTCACTTGGTATATTTATAAAAAATAAATTCGCCCATGCCCATACAGGCTCTGCCACTTTGTCAGAGCTGTCACGAGCCATGCATAAACAACTGAAACGTGAACGTGAATATTTTGGAATGATATAATTATTGATTGGTGTGCCCACATGCGGATGATTGTTCTAAACGTGTTTTGAATATGATTATTATCATCGAAGTGACACCATAGCCGCTTCTGTGGCTCAGTCAACTATCACACTGCATGGTAGAAACTGAAGTCATGTCGGGCGCGGTTTCGAGTCTTGCATAAGGCATGGGTTTTTGTAAACGTCCTTTCAACTGTCATCACTTCATCATTTCATTATCACCCGCTTATATTTGAACCCCTGTGTAACCTAGGCTAGTAATTGGTAGGGCCGTTAAGCAGCACTAATGAAAAGATGATGACTCCAGCGGTGTCAAAAAAGTCTCAGCGAACTTGAGTCTGGACGCGAAAATTCCGGAACACTATTTTCTTACCCTTCTCTTGGCACATCTTGTTCATTTTATTCTTACTGTGATTTTCCCTGGGCTTAAGTAATGTTGATTGATTGATTTGGTCTTTATTAATAACAGAAAAATACATTTCCCTCAGTGTGAATTTAATAAATGGACAACGCATACAATAAAAACATAACAAGAACATAAACATAGGTATCAGTACAATAGTTGAATAATGAAACAGAGTAAAGCGTGAAATGGCACACCAAGTTAGCCAGATCTGTCATGTATCCTAAAATTGATTTAAATTGTGAAAGATTATTGAATTGCAGGTCTAAGCTAGTGTGGAGTTACGAGTCCATGGGAATTGATTTAGCGGAATATCAGTTTTTTTTGTGATATCTTTTTAACGGTACGAGATATCGAAATTCTGAAAATGAGGATACATAGATATTTCCAATACATTCAAGGTGATGGAAGTAGGCTAATTCTATTCAAATTGCCTGATTGTCAGGCGTATGCGTTTGAAAATACACATTTTTTAGCCATGCCTGACAATTAGGCAAATTATGAGATGAATAGTTTTACTTTCACCACATTGAAGATATTGAAAATATCAGTGTTTCCTCATTTTCAGAATCTCGATATCTCGTACCGTTCAAAATATATCGCCAAACAACTGAATATTCTGCTAAATCGACTCCCACGGACTCTTGAATGAATTCTGTCGATAACGTGATGACTGTTGTTGGTATTTCAGTGTGTGCGAGGTGGTACCATGCAGCCACTGCCAGTTAGACTTCACAAGCGGTGACCTGTACAAGCATGTTGGCAGCCCCAGTCTTCTGGATGCTATGTGTGTCCGCCGCCATTACTCACGGACACCCAGGTAAGCCAACTTCCGCTTGTAGCCGTTACGAGTATTGCCGACGACGTTAAAGGGGTTCATTTTTGTTACAAAAACACCACAATTTTAGCAATTACCAGTGATAGGCCCTACTTGGGGGTTGATTTTTGTTATGGTTGTTTGACTTTGGCAACATATATCTCAAGAAGTACAAACACTACTGATTTGCAGTAAATTGCAATCAATGAATAGGCCCTAATACCCTCATAATTAGATATGCCTAGTTCAATATTTGGAAATGAGTTCATAATAGAGCAATAATTGAATCAAAATGTGTCTAATTTGATGGTTTTCATTGTTGAATTCCCGGTTAACGAATGATACCGGTAGTAGAAACAAATCACAAAAGCACATCTCTAAGTTTAACTTTGCTTATCAATATTTGAAATCCTGATTTGCCTATAATTTTACAGTCACACCCAGATGACTACAGTCACCATAACCTCACTTTGTTTGCCCGCAGAAAAAACTCCCGATTTATGCGTGAGTTCGCCGCTCGTCACTCCCTACTTCACACCGCTGCTGGACACACCGCGACAGGCCCGCGGCTGCTCCACACTGTCGACCAATCCCAACGCTCCGTTCTTTGCCCGCCTGGATCAGTCGGACCAATCGGTGGCCGACTCTCAGGACCGAGATGTGCACGTTATATCGCTGCAAACTATCGGTACGTACATCACTCGGCAATAGTGACATTCGATCTATCAATATAGTTTGGTATTCATCCGTTTTATACGATGATAAGAAACGTGTTGGATAGGTTCCATCGTATTCATATTGAGGACTATAACAATATAAAATATATTGTTACGCCTAGGACAATAGCTATCTACGATGGATACACAACTTGGACTGCTCGTATGGATGTTCTCCCAGCTGACGATCACTTATCGACGCCACCTAGATCGCGTATATAAGCTAGCTACAGGCTCTACAGGGTTCTGATGGCCTGAGTAGTCCATTCAAAATTGAAACTTCACCACCTAGATCGCTTACAAATTAGCTGAATGCCCGAGTAGTCGATCTCGGTGACTTATGCAATTGGTTTCATAGATCCCGAACAACGTTGAGCTCAGTCATATGTATCCATCGTAGATAGCCATTGTCCTAACGCCTGCCTCGCGATAACCGCGAAATAGCCTCCTTGTCTTTCCCACAGGTGGCATACAAATTACCGTATTTACACGCATATAAGACGCACTTTTTTCCATTTTCAAGTCATCGAAAAGTCACATGCGTCTTATAAAGGTAAGTGCGTCTTATATAAGTAAACAAAAAGGTTTCCAAAAATGGAACCTGAAAAGTAGGGGTGCGTCTTATAAGCCGGTGCGTCTTATATGCGTGTAATACGGTAGCTGAATGCCGTATCCGTCGTAGATAGCTTTTGTCCTAACGCCTGCCTCACGATAACCGCAAAATAACGTCCTCGTCTTTCCCGCAGGCGTCAACGTACTCCAGCCGGTCAAGCTGAACGTGGTGGTCGTGCCGCACCGGCTGAACGCTAGCAAGTCGGAGACGTTGGGCCGGGTCACGCTGGTGCTGAACTCGGATCGACCCGTCAAGTGGCTGCTGCGTACGACCCTCGATGACGACGACGACGTGTACGTCACTGCGCGACCGGCCATAATGGTGAGGACGTACGAGTTTTAACGGCTGTAAAAGTGACGGCCCTACGGTGAAATTTGGGGTGCATTCCGAAACCTACTGGCCTTACTTGTAGTACAGTACTTGCCAGTAGAATTATCTGATTCCAGTAGGCCTCAATAATGGAACGCACCTAGTACAATTTGAAAGTAAAAAGATGGATGACGTTATTGTTTTCCAATAAAATGTTAGGTTATAGAACACAGTGTAAAAAAATCATATGCAAATCAACCTTAAATATACACTTCAAATCAACTGGCATCCATCCAGATAAAGTTTCTCAGTCTCATTTACAATAATATTTACACTTCGATTTGTCAGTGAACTAACTAATATAATCTTGCACCATTCATTGGAGTTTGCCATTACTTTACTGGGACAAACAGTTCCAGTGTTTCCAGTACGCAGAATTTACTGGCGCGGTGGGTTTCGGAACGCTCAGTAAATTACTCGGAGTAGGTTTCGGAATGCATCCAGTACACTTGCAGTAGATTCTGGAGGTTTCGGAACGCAGCCCAGTTTCCCAGTTCCGTCATTTCCTGCATGAGTCATTTACTTTGTCTTGCCGTTCTTTCATTATCCCATATAAGTATAAACAATTGATGTTGAGTTTTCCTTCATGGATCGTTTTCCTACGTGTTTTCCAATAAGTCGGCCATGACCGCCTCCTTCCTACCATCCTTCCCATTACTAGGCCTACATAGCACTTGTAGGACCTTGGTTTTGTTGTTCATAAATGATGAATAAATGAATGAATGTGTGAATTTGTCGTGATCCGTTGTTTGTTTTGTCTGTTGCGCAGGTGTCGGAAGGGTCGCTGGTGGAAGGTGACTTCCAGATGAACGTCACGCACCACAGGTGGCCGCACAAGAAAGCCCTGATTCGTTACGTCAAGAAGACGTTCAGGTGAGATCGTCGGCCAATCACGTCACGAATTGTCTCGACCTTAACCGTCGGCAATTGTGTCATAGTTCATTTTTCAATTTGAAATAATTTGAGTGGGATGGTGAAATCACCTTTGTGGTGTCATATCAATACAATGAAAGTTGAAACCATTTTTTTTTGGAATGAATATTGCTAGGAAAACTCAGAATGTGCGTTGTGAGATGAGCGTAGAAGTATGGGAATCTGGGATTAAAAAATATTCTGTAAGCTCAATCTACATCTACAGACCTTAGATTACTTCAAACGTTCAAAGACCTTACCTGCAACTTGTTGATGTTTATACTGCAACCTGTTGCATATACACTTTGCACTACCTGTTAATCCTGATATTCTATGAAATGTATCTGTTATTGTGTTGTCTTTTTTATATCTCATCCGATGTGCAAGTATTGAAAATGTGAATGATGGTTGATTCAATATTCTGTATGAATTTGAAAGCTTTTGAACAATTTTTATTTTTCAAATATTCTCCCCTAGGTTATTCTTACGGGGATTTTACAATCTTTCAAATTTTTCCCGGAAACAACGTTCAACCGATTTTTCTGACGAATAATCCCAACCTATTCTGGTGTGACCACCAATATTCAAAAAATGTTTAGAGTCAATTGGTCTTTTTTCCTAACCTGTATGCCAGGTAGGCCTACATAATTGAAAAAAAAAACACCCGGGTGGCTGAGTCAATTATCGCTAGTCGATAGAAACTGAAGTCACCGTTGCGTGGGTTCAAATCCCGCATAAGGCATGGGTTTTTGTAAACGTCCTTTCACCTGTCATCACTTCATCATTTCATTATCGCCCGCTCTCATTTAATAATACCTACTTGTTTGTGTCGATGTTGTTTCCAGCCAGGGCATCGCGTCGTACACGGAGGTGAAGGAGGCGAACCACCTGCGGCTGAAGGTGGCGGCGCCGAGCAAGAGCTACGCCCACTGCGACGTCAACTCGCCGGAGGTGAGCGCCGTGGTGACCGCGTCCCTCATGGTCCAGCTCAAGACCGAGGGCTGCTTCCACGAGGACTACATCGGAGACAATCCCATGTGAGTACCGGACGCTGTTTACGACTGCGTGCGAGGCAGTGTAGTAGAATATCAAATGGGCCTACTCGTGGTAGAGAGCTGTTGGTAAGAACACAGATTTCAATAATAATAATGATGATAATAATATTGGTAATAATAATAATAATAATGATGCACGAGGAAGTACAGTGAAACCTCCACCCATCGTTTTCAAGGGACTAGGAAAATGAAGCCATTCATGCAGGAAAACGATCCATCCAGGAAAATTTATCATTTAGTTGAATGGGAGTAGGATGGTTCGAAGTGAATGATACAAGCAGGAAAACGATGAATCCGGGAATGCATCGAGGTTCCATTGTATATATATATTTATACCTACTAGCTTGAGCCCTCGTTTTTCAAAACATGGGGTCACCGCTTCGTGTTTCAAAACATGGGGTCACCGCTTCGTGTTTCAAAACATGGGGTCACCGCTTTCTCGCATGTGTCAGGCGTCGAATGATTTCCCACTACTGTGACCAAAATCGAACAAGCAATTCGCCCCCCATCCAAACCTTGCTGTTGAAATATTGTCTTTTTTAGTTATTTAATTTTAATTTTGACAAGGAGTACCGTGCGTAGTCCAATAGTACGCTCTTTTAACAATTTAAACATGTTATTCCGTGCGATCGCAGGGACGTGTACGTGGTCGAGCTGGAGGGCGAGAGCAAGGGCCGCAACAAGCGAGTCAAGGCCGAGGCCCTCGTGCCGGTCGCCGTGCAGCTGCTCGGAGAAGGCACCAAGCCCGTGCCGAGAAACGTCACCGTCGTGCTCAAGTCGCACCAGCCAATCAGGTGGCAGTTCGGCGCCGAGAGGATCAACGGCAACATCGTCGTCGTGGTGAGTCTTCCTTGTCTAGCTCGACGGCACATTTCCCGTTTGGTTACTGAAATCAAAATGGCTGCCACCTTGGGAGATTGACAACAAACTAGTTGAAAATACTGTAATAATTCGAAAAGTTGTGGTAGGCCCTAATTGATAGAATAATTTAAAAGAAATACTTCATTTGTTGACTGATCCACTGCAAGCAACTGCTAGAAGTTTCAAGAGTTGAGTAGAGGGCAGCATTGTGCACACAATTGGGATAGGCCTATCTTTATTGAACCATAGCTAATTGACTTTTTGAAAACTAAGATGGAGGTAAAATCTTGTTGAAAGGTGTTGGAAATTTGTGTTAACTTGATTTTTTTTATGACGTAGGCCTTGGCTACATCTATCTCGTGTTGAGGATATAGATGGAGGTCTATATTTTGAAGCAAATATATATCACTTCACTGGCTCTAGGCCTATACCTTCAGTAGGCCTAGGCCAATGCGTGGAGCCAGTAGATAGGCCTATTCCTAGACCTAGGAATAGACCTATCGCACTATTGTCAACTTTTTCTTTTCGAAGTTGAAATACGTTTTTTTCCCAAGACCCAACCTGAAACCCGAGTATTTTCCACCACCCGAACCCAACGGGAACCAAAAAACAGCTGCCCCGGTGGCCAAGTCAATTATCGCTGGCGGTAGTAACTGAAGTCACCGTTGGCCGTGGGTTCGAGTCCCGCATAAGGCATGGGCTTTTTTAAACGTCCTTTCACCTATCATCACTTCATCGTTTCATTATCATCCGCTCATTCGTACCTCCCTATAACCTAGCTGTTGATGAGGTCGTTAACACCGGCACATGCAGCGTAGTGGTTAACGCGCTCGATTCATGTGATCCGGTAGGCGAGGGGAATTACGAACCCAGTTCGATCCCCGCCGCCGACCATCTTTACAGAGGTTTTTCATGGTTTCCCTCTGTAGTCTAGGCTAATGCCGGGATGGTTCCTACAGTAAGTCGGCCATGACCGCTTCCTTCCCACTATCCTTCTCATTACCCAAGAACCTTCATCTCATCATACCACCATCTCATTAATCATCCATCCGACGCCATTAGATCTCAGTTATCATAACAGTGCGTCGTTAAAACCCAATATAAAAAAAATGTCGATAAGCAACATTAAAAAAAAAAAAAAAACTACCTTTACACCTCTACTATAAACGTGTGATGTTTCAGAGCGACAACGAGGACCAGGTTGAGAACAGCTCGGCCGACGGTCTGGACACGCTCGAGGTTCGCTCCAAGACGCTTCCCGACGACACGGTCGCCCTGCTCCTCTCCGTCACGTCCGAGTACGGCCGGCCCGTCCTCTACGCCAAGACCACGCACGCGTCCACGCTGCGGCTGGTCGTCGGTTCGAAGAACAAGCACGGTAAGACGACTCTTACTCGCTTGACGCGTTGCGAGCATTCGAGGAGATTCGGGGACAAGAATGCCCAAAAAATGACTTCATTTAATTTTTTACTAGGAAAACGCCATATGCGTTGTTAGACGAGCGGATAGTAATAGTATAGGTAGTAATGGTTAAGAACTGCTTCGAGTGGTACCAATTTAGCACATTTTTTTTTTTTCAAAATGGCTGACCCGATCAAGCTGAAATTTTTTAGAAATGTGTATCAAAATGTAATTCAACTTCACGCGAAATTTCATTTTTTTGGAAAAATAAAAATAATTTCTTTTTTTTTCCGCCATGTTATTCTAATGGGTATTTTTGAAATTTCTAAAATTCATAAAAAAACAAGTTACGCCCCAATAATGCCACAAAACTATAGGCCTACAGATCTAAGTTAGATGAGGAACCATATTGAAAAAAGTTTGAAGTTGATAGCTGTAGCCGTTTGACCTATGGAGAACCGACAAAAAAACATGAAAAAAAAAAAACGAACGCTAATTTTTTTTAGTATGTCAAATTGAATCCTCGCTAAAGCTCGTCTAATTACTCAATATTGCTGTATTATCTTGAGAAGTCGACAAAAATTTAATTGGTACAGTGAAACCTCTGCATCGTCCCCGGATCCATCGTTTTCCTGCTTGTATCATTCATTTTTTCCAACCCCACTCCCATATAATCAATGCTAAATTTTCCTGGATGGATGGTTTGATTTACGTGGTACCTTGAAAAACAATGGATAGAGGTTTCGCTGTAGTATAAATTTCACTTCCATTGAAATAGTTTAACCAAACTTCTTCGGACCCTACCCTAGAACTTTCTATGTTGTTACATTTAAATATTGATTGAAAGTTCTTAATTTGATATTGCTGTTTTCTTCACGTTGTGTGTTGTAGTAGGTGTCTGCACCTTGATAAAAATGGTGAGGTTTCCTTGACGTTTTGTGATGTTGTATTTTTTTTTTAATTTTCGTGATTCTTTTTTATTTCTTATATTTGAAAATAAAAAATCTCTATCTTTGATTTTTCTATGATTTTTTTTATTTTCCGTGATTTTTTTTTCAATCAATTTTTTCAAAGTGTACACCTGATATTTTTAGTCGTTAACCTCTCGACAACACTAAAACGTACTGCAACGTGTGCTTGTGTGTGTTCAGGGTTGCGTCACGGTCCCGAGCAGGCTGTCGGCCGCGTGCTAGCCGACATCAGCGGCGAACAACACCGGCAAGAAGTGATGCAGCATCAGCCTAACCTGCCAGGGGCAGCCAGCACGCACGGTGAGTCCACGCTCGTTCGTTCGTCACGATCCGACGCGTACAGGCCCACTCACATCGCAACACTAAGAACTTGATAGCCTAGTCGTTAAGAGTCCATGAGAGTCGAATCAGCGGAATACCGGTACCAGTTTTTTGGTTATAACTTTTAGAGGTGTGCGAATCCATGTTTTTTTTTTTGGAACCGAATCCGAATCTTTTCAACGTGCATTGTGAAGTGTAATATTGAGAAAAACTTGCCTACTGTTCCCAACAAGGACTCGTCATAAGGGAAACATTTCTCGCGTCACTGTAAAGGCCCATTCACAATGCGACGCTAACTTATAAATTCAACTGATGATAGATGATCGCCGCCCCGGTGGCCAAGTCAATTATCGCTTGCGGTAGTAACTAGTAACTGAAATCACCGTTGGGCGTGGGTTCGAGTCCCACATAAGGCATGGGTTTTTGTAAAAGTGCTTTCACCTATTATCACTTGATCGTTTCATTATCATCCGCTCATTCGTACCCCCGTATAACCTAGCTGTTGGTGGGGTCGTTGAGCAACATAGAAAAGAAAAAAAAAAGATAGTTAGATGATCATCCCATCATCTCAGTAAACATCCATCTGACGCCATTAGATCTGCGCTATCATAACAGTGCTTCGTTATAAAACCCAATATAAAAAAAAAATATGTATATAAATTAGGGTTGCCAATTGATCAAGAAAACGTTAACGATACCGAAATGTGCTATATCGAAAGTCGATCGAAAATATCAAATTATTAGGAATTCCATTCGATATCGAATCGAAATCATGATATCAAAAATCGATCGAAATATTCGATATCGATTGGCGACCCTGATATAAACACACCGTGATTTACAAACCGTAATTCACCGATTCACGTGACCGCGCGTCGTTGCAGACCCGCTTGTGGACCCGACCGCCCAGCTGAAGTCGGCCATGACGGTGCACTGCGGCAAGACGCTGATCGACATCACGTTCCCCGCGCCGCTCGTCAAGTCCCTCGGCTCGCCCCGCCTCTCGCTCAGCGACCCGACCTGCCGTCCGGTTGTCAACGGCACGCACGTCGCCCTCGCCAGCCACATCACGTCGTGCGGCAGCACCGGGCACAGCGACGGCAAGTTCATGCTCTTCTCAAACCACGTGAGTACCTTACCTCTCTCTCTTGCATGTGACGACGTTCACCGGCACATGCAGCGTAGTGGTTAGCACACTCGCTTCATGTGATCCGGTAGGCTAGGGGAATTACGATCCCAATTCGATCCCCGCCGCCGACCGTCTTTGCAGAGGTTTTTCATGGTTTCCCTCTGTAGGCTGGCTAATGCCGGGATGGTTCCTACAATAAGTCGGCCACGACCGCTTCCTTCCCACTATCCTTCCCATCACCCAAGAACCTCCATCTCATCATCCCATCATCTCATTAATCATCCATCCGACGCCATTAGATCTCAGTTATCATAACAGTGCGTCGTTAAACCCAATATAAAAAAAAAAAAAGTGACGACGTTCCCACGTGCGGTATACAGTGGCTGATACGATCCCAGTGAAACTTGTGGAGGGTCACCAAGTTCTTTTATTTATTCATTTGTATTTCTTCATTTTCTTCTTCTTGGAATATTCCATAACAGTTCTTATATATCCATTTCTCAAAACCTACATAACCAATTAGATTGTGCCGGGGAGTGTTCCCAGTTCCCACCACTTCTTCTAGGGGAGTCTTTTTATCAGTCGGTTCCTGCCAGTTCCGACTTCTTTTTCCTCTTCTTCACTACCACTATTCTCTGCTTCGTCTTTTCTTCCTACAAGTTCCCTCTACCGTTCTCTATCCTTTCACCGTGTCTCGTCTTCCACTTCCTCCCATTTTTCTTCTCGGTTGACTACCCCAAACTTAACCGTATTTCTACTGTATTGATTTATTTTTATTTCTCTATTTCTTTTAACTTTTGCGGCATTTAACAGTAGGCCTATTACAATTCCAAAAATAAGTTTCTAATTGAAACGAGCTAGTCTGGAACGAGTGAGTCACCAACGGTTGTTGTCAAAGTCCTTTGAAAAAATCCACCCAATTGCCATCCGAAACAATAAATTTATCGAGAAATTAGTGTAACTTTTACAGCCACTAGAACAGACAAATTTCACCATTTTTGTACAGTAGAACCTCTTTAGTAAGTTTCTCTTTAGTACATTCTTCACCTTAGTAAGTTTTAGTTTTTTGGTCCCATCCATATGCTCCCACATGTTAAATAGTTTCTTTAGTAAGTTTTTCACTTTAGTAAGTTTTTTCGATTCGGTCCCCTGAAAAACGTATTAAAGAGGTTCCACTGTATTATGAAACTGCTGTGGTTATGGATCGCGTCACGAGACGTTGGATCTAGCGCTCTAGCCCGGGCGGCTAGTGTGACGAGAAGGTGAACGGCGTTTGATGCGTCGCTCGTTGCAGGTGAACGTGAACTTCGAGCCGACCGACTCTGACGACGAGGACATGCAGGCCGGATCCGGGGACCGGATGGAGGACGGGCAGATCCCGATAGTCTGCCGCTACCGGCCCCACTTTCCCGGCGACAAGTTCCTAGCCACCGACGAGGGAAACAGCGTAAGTTCTTCGCTTATTACTCGCGCGCGATATAGATTTTATCGACGATTCCTCGAATTTATTTAGGTAAATTTGTCATACTCGGTACCATCTCTAATTTTGCAAATTTGATCCTGAAAATTGTTTTTTCTAAGGGATAAACATTAAATCTATCGAAAAACGACACCTGCCAAATAAAATTGTTATCCTACTAGGAAAACGCCATATGCATTGTTAGACGAGCAGATAGTAATAGTATGGGTAGTAATGGTTAAGAACTGCTTCGAGTGGTACCAATTTAGCACATTTTATTTTTTTTTCTTCAAAATGGCTGACCCGATCAAGCTGAAATTTTTTTGAAATGTGTATCAAAATGTAATTCAACTTCACGCAAAATTTCATTTTTTGGGGAAAATAAAAATATCATCTTTTTTTTCCGCCATATTATTCTAATGGGTATTTTTGAAATTTGTAAAATTCATAAAAACAAAAGTTACCGCTCGATAATGCCACAAAACTATACAGATCTAAGATAGAAGAGGAACCATATTGAAAAAAAGTTTGAAGTTGATAGCTTTAGCCGTTTGACCTGTAGAGAACCGACAAAAAACATGAAAAAAAAAAAAAAAAAAACGAACACCAATTTTTTTCAGTATGTCAAATTGAATCCTCGCTAAAGCTCGTCTAAAAATTGAATAAAACAGTCCCACACAGTATGAAATGACACGGACATTGATCACAGTCAGCCATCTTTGGAGGTTAGGACACCAACCTTGACCAACTAACCCACCATTTGGTACCGAGTAACACAAAATTACCTTTATTTATGCATTTTGTTAGGCGTCACCTAACAAGCTCAACTACACTAGCTAACTATCAACTCAACGTGCCTATACAGTGAAACCTCTATGCATCGTTCCCGGATGTATCGTTTTCCTGCTTGTATCATTCATTTTTTTCTAACCCCACTCCCATATAATCAATTTAAAATTTTCCTGGATGGATCGTTCTCCTGCATGGATGGTTTTATTTTCTTGGTCCCTTGAAAAACGATGGATAGAGGTTTCACTGTATATATATTACTGCGTGGCAAATACAAATGATGGGAATTGGGAAAATCATGCTTCTTCATGACGAAACATTTATTAAATGTATTTTTAGTGCAATATTTTGCCGTTTCAAGTGGATTCCACTGTTGGGAGAGTGTGCATGTGTAGTACGCCCACTTATATTTCGTGAAAAACCGTGGACCGATTTTAGAGTAAGATCCGCTTATAAGCCGAGGGTGACTTTTGGACTCGCAATTTCGAGAAAAACTCTCGGCTCATATTCGGGACACTACAGTAATTGCATGCCTGCAAAGTTTGAATTTGTATTGAACAAACTCTGGCGATTTGTCGAACAGGACGACTCGACTGACGGCGACACGAGCCAGACCTCGCTCTACCACCTGGAGCTTTACCGCGACCAGCAGCTTACCTCGCGGCTCGACTTCAAGGGGCGGGACGGCGCAGAGGTGGAGCTGGACGACACGCTCTACGTCAAGGCCTTCCTCGACGGAGGTAAGACGTCATCGCGTTTTACTATTGCAACTGGGGATAACTTCGGTCAACCGAGAACCGATTCAATCGGTTCTGAAATGGAGAATCGATTCCTTCTGCGATATTTTTAGATGAATGTAGCGAAGATTTTCACTGAACTCTTACGGAACTTTGTCTGTGCGTTTTTTTTTTTTTTTTTTTGTAAGCACTGCACAGGTCGCAGGGTTTGACCGATCGACATGAAACTTTTTTTTTATATGCACACTTATCCAACTTAGAACTGTATAGTTTTGAGGTCTAATCGGTTGGACCATTTTTAAGAAACATCATTTAGAAGTTTCTAAAAACCCCATAATTTTTGGCTGAGCGGGAAAAATTGAAAAATAAAATCTCTTCAATATGATTCAAATTTTCCACAAATGTGAACACAAGAATAATATACATGAATAAAAATTTGGTTTGATATTCGGACCAGCCGTTTTGGAGAAAATAATATAATAAATGTATTTTATTCATCGGAAAGATAGAAATATTAGTTGAAAAATGTTGCATTGTCGAAGTCAAGGCTTTCTAGATTCATTGACATCGGATGAAGTTCATTTCAAATGATCAAGGTTTGTAGAGTTTTCGATTATACTTTATATAGACATCTCGCTCATCGTACAACGCACATCCTGCGTTTGCCTAGTTTAAATCTATTTATCCAACATGAAAAGAAAAGTACCAGCACATTTAGCGCAGTGGTTAGCACGCTCGCTTCTTGTGATCTGGTAGGCGATGGGAACTTCGGACCCAGTTCGATCCCCGCCGCCGACCATCTTTACATGGGTTTTTCGTGGTTTCCCTCTGTAGTCTAGACTAATGCCGGGTTGGCTCCCACAATAAGTCGGCCACGACCGCTTCCTTCCCACTATCCTTCCCATTAACCAGGAAACCTTCATCTCATCATCTCACCACCTCATTAATCATCCATCCGACACCAATAGACCTTCGCTGTCATTACAGTGCGTCGTTAAAACCCAATATAAAAAAAAAAAAGAGAGAAAAGTATGTAATTTTTGTTCCGTGTTGTTGTTCAGTGGTGCCCGTCCAGGTGGTGACGGAGGAGTGCTGGGTGTCCGGGACGCCCGACCACAAGCAGCCGGGCTACGCGACCCTGATCCGCAACACGTGCCCGGCCGACCTGTCCACCAAGCTGACGGCGGGCGCCGACGGGCCGCAGCTGGGCAGCTTCAGCTTCCAGGTGAACCACGAGTACCGCTCGCTCGGCCAGCTCTACCTGCACTGCCGGCTGGGGCTGTGCACGACGGACGAGCACCGCAGCAAGGGCAACCTCAAGATGGTGAGTCGCGAGCGGAGACTTGACGTTTTAGTGTAGACCTACACTTGATTTTTCTGATTTTTGATTTTTTTGATTTTTTGTGATTTTTTTGGTCATTTTTATTTTTCCGTGATGTGTTCCGATTTTTCGTCATCTCTTGATTTTTCATGATTCTGTGTGATTTTCTTGAATTTTTCATTTTTTGTGATTTTTTGGATTTCTTGTGATTTTTTTTTCTAAATTTTGTCTTTTCTTTTTTTTTCGATTTTATTCTTGATTTTTTCTTTCTTGGTTATTTTTTAAAAGTGTTCACCTGATTTTTGTTTCGCAGCATCAGGCACGTACTGGCCACACCGGCCATTGGGACCCCACAGTTATGTATTCGAGAAACTTCGTGTAGTTCCTAAACCCTGTGGAATCGAATCTAGAAACATGAAATTTCGAAAAATTTACCTGCGGAGCTTAATTCTCTCCTTCCTTGATATGCACTGTGCACTTAGTTTTGGGGGCTCACTTCTGAGTCCTTGCCCGGAGCGCTAAAATGACACAGAACGACCATGCAGTTACAATAACTGTGATGGGCAAATCTCAGTCGGGCACCTTTAGTTCTATAAGAAAACACATTTTTTGCATCCTGATCTTATCTGCAACACGTTGAACCATATTTAAAAAGTGTATGATTTCGATTTTATTTCTTTGATTTTTCGTGAATTTTTGGGTCATTTTTATTTTTTTGTGATGTGTTCCGATTTTTCGTCCTCACTTGATTTTTCATGATTCTGTGTGATTTTCGTGAATTTTTCGTGAATTTTTGGATTTCTCATGATTTTTTTTTAAATCTGTCTTTTCTTTTTTTTCCAATTTTTTTCTTGATTTTTTTCGATTTTTGGTCATTTTTTAAAAAGTGTTCACCTGATTTTTGTAGTCGTTGAACCCCTCGTTGCCCCGATGAATTTTCTTTCGAAAACCGTCCCTTCATTATCGCAAGCTCGGCAGTTCTGAGATCTTGTGATGATTATTATATATTAGGCCTATTTAATGTAATTGTATGTAAAAAAGCCGGAATAGTATATCCTGCTAATTGGACGAGCTTTAGCGAGGATTCAATTTGACATACTGAAAAAAATTGGTGTTCGGTTTTATGTTTTATGTTTTTTTTTTTTTTTTTTTTTTATGTTTTTTTGTCGGTTCTCCACAGGTCAAACGGCTACATCTATCATCTTAAAACTTTTTTCAATATGGCTGTATAGTTTTGTGGCATTATCGGGGGGTAACTTTTTTTTTATGGATTTAAGAAATTTCAAAAATTCCCATTAGAATAACATGGCGGAAAAAAAAGAAAATATTTTCATTTTCCAAAAAAATAAAATTTTGCGTAAAGTTGAATTACATTTTGGTACACATGTCTAAAAAATTTCAGCTTGATCGGGTCAGCCATTTTGAAGAAAACACATAAAATGTGCTAAATTGGTACCACTCGAAGCAGTTTTCACCCATTTTTACCCATACTATTACTATCCGCTCGTCTAAGAAGTAACAACGCATATGGCGTTTTCCTAGTAATAAAGAATCTATCTGTAAACTTGAAGAGTGTGTTTGGTGGTTGCAGTGCGTGAACCCGCGTCAGTACTGCTCGGGCCAGAGCCTCAGGCCGTACCTGGACAAGACGGTGTCAACGGCGCAGCAGTTCTCGTACCGCGGCCCCGTCAAGCTGGTGGTCAAGCGACGCCAGCTGCCCACGCCTCAAGGTAAGCTGCTGGGTGCCTCTCGAAGGCCGCCAGGAGATCTGGGACCGGCACATGCAGCGCGCTCGCTTCGTGTGATCCGGGAGACGAGGGGAGTTTCGGACCCGGTTCGATCCCCGCCGCCGACCATCTTTACAGGGGTTTTTCATGGTTTCCCTCTGTAGTCCAGGCTAATGCTGGGATGGTTCCTACAATAAGTCGGCCATGACCGCTTCCTTCCCACTATCCTTCTCATTACCCAAGAACCTTCATCTCATCATCCCATCATCTCATTAGTCATCCATCCGACGCTATTAGATCTGCGCTATCATAACAGTGAGTCAGCTTATTTGACGGTATAACAAATTGTGTGAGCTCGATTATCGACTCTAACCCTAGAATCTACGATGATATCAACATGAAACTAACAGAAATATCAAAATCGTTCATCATTCGAACAGTTTTCCTCTTGAACGGTTTCGTTTCCGAACGGTCAGTGCACTTCCACTGGACATTACTAGGGGTGTGCAAATCCATGTTTTTCAAATTGAATCCGAATCCACTATCAGATTTGGATTTGGTCCAACATTGAACATTTGAAAATTTTGAATCTTATTTTTTTAAGTGTTTTCAATGTAGGTCTATTCTTAAGTTCATAGAACAATTGCTGTAATGGTTAGACTTGTGCTGCATACAATGTTTCATGCAGGGGTAATTATGAGAATGCTAAGGTAAGATTTTCACTTCCTGGATCAAGTGTAACTTGATCAGCAGTGTCGTTTGTCCCATCATTACGCTTCACAATGCACGTTGAAAAGATTCGGATTCGGTAATTTTGATGACGATTTGGTTCGAATTCGGTTCAACATAGAAAACATGGATTCCCACCAGGGTTGCCAATCGATATCGAATATTTCAGACGTGTGTCCGATTGGCAATTTCGCCGACTGGAAAGAAAAAGCAGCAAGCCAAACAAGTCAACAATTTTTATCTAGGGCCTATGATAATGTCTGTCTCGACTTTGGTTTTACAGACGACTAAATGAACGTGTTCAAAACCAAAAATATTTCGATAATTTCGATCGATATTCGATAAGCCAATCATTTCGATTCGATATCGAATGAAATTCATAATATTTTGATATTTTCGATCGATTCTCGATAGAGCACACTTCGGTAATGTTTACATTTTCTTGATCGATTGGCAACCCTAATTCCCACACCCCTATACATAACATAACGTCACGGCCTCGACCGTTGCCGCGCCGACGCCTGACGACTCGCCCGTGTGATTCCAGTGAAGCTTCCGAGCGCCGAGGTTGTGAGCGTGACGGCAGCCAACAACGGCGCTCGCATCGTGTACGTGGGCGTCTCGACGGAGGTGACGATCGGCATAGCGCTCGCTTCGTTCCTCATCGGCGTCGCCCTCACCGCCGTCCTCTGGTACATACACAGCAAGACGGGTGAGTCCCCCAGCACGTAATCTACCAGGACCTATCTGTCTGTCTGTCTGTCACCGTGGTTCGAGAACATTCGAGAACGAGTACTTTCATTTCTATGACTGGGGTGTCCTGCTTCAATAAATTGTTTTGGAGCCTCTGATTTATTTATTCTTGCCTTACTTGAACAATTTGATGCGATATCGCAGGTTGACAGGCATTCTGAATTATTAGCCAATCAGGGACGACTGCAGGGTTTTGCCGCACAAGTTCAGTTTGAGTCGACTTCTTCCCCGCATTGCAAATAATCAGTTTGATCGTAATCGATCATAATTGATCTTAATAAATTCGATATAATCAGTTGATTTGATATCGAACGGAATGCCGAATTATTCATTATTTTCTATCGATCTTTGATGTGATATATTTGATTTGATTTGATTTATTTTATACAAAGATTTGCACATAATACAAATATAGAAAATATCAAAACTTGAAACTAGAAATGGAAATGAGTAGGCCTAACCAGAAAGAGAGGATTGAAAAGGATAATTAAAAGAGATTAGTGTAGTTCACTAATTAATGATTGCACTGCAACCCGAGTAAATGAATAAACGATGCCAAAGTGTTGAATTACGTGTTTGTGTATTTCAGACCCGTTCCGTCAGCGCGACAAGGCGCGCAGCACAACGTCGGTCGGTGGCTCGACGGGCGCCGTCGTCGCGTGCAACCTGTCGCCCCACAGCGGCTGCTCGTCTGCCAACTCGACGGCCGCGATAGCGACGTAGGCCGCCCGTCGTCGGGTGACCGCGTTCGAAATCGCACGAGCGACGAATTCTCGACGTTCAGACTTTCCTCGAACGCAGACCGTTCGAATTCGAGAACCGCTTCCGCAGACCGGCGTTTGGCGTCCGGAACGCCGTAAACGACGCGCACTCGAAACCCCCGCCATAGAATAGAACAGCGCAATAACTCCGAAACCTTGGCGACGCGAGCGGACGGGCGGAACCGTCGGCTTCTTTCTCTCTCTTTTCTTGCCGGCACTGTTAGGCTCTTCGACGCTGATAATCTACCTCAAACGATACTACTTTTTCTACTCCGAAGGCCCGGCGGCCGCTCGTTCGTTCGCTCGTCGCGCATCACCCCGCGCGTCGCGGCGTCTCCGCAGTCCCTCTCGCTCCCCCCTCCCCCTCCCCCCTTGCCCTCGACCCCCCGACAACTCGTGGGCAATCTCGTGTAGGTAGCCCACGTTTATCAAGTCATTAAGTATATTTAGTATTTTCTTTCGAGTACATAATATATTGATTATTCCCGATCTGTGTACAATCATGGGGAAGGACGAGAATGGCAATAAATCCTCGCAGGGTTAGAATCTCTGGTCATGAAAATTCAGTTAACAGGCCTAAGAGCATCCGCTCGTATAGATTGAACACGTCCTGTGAAATTACCGAGTTTTCCTATTACAGTACCGGTATTTACTTTCTTAGAATAGTCCTGGATTACGATTGGCTACGGCTTAGTCTTTGTCAGCTGTCAGCTGCATCGCTCAAGAACATCCGTAACTGATGTCGATTAGCAAAATCGTTCGTGATGTAGCTAAGTAGAATCTCATTCATTCGGTAATTCTTGGCCTCGACAATCGAACAGCACAACTCTCTCCGACGAAGCGGAGGACGCATTCTTCGGACCGTCGAGCCCCCCTAACCTCACTTTCCCCACGCGAGCGACCACGGGCGTGGGATCGTCGCGACGCCGCGGCCAGGCGCTAGCCACACAACCAAGTCATTGAAAAACATCGATACTAATAATACGTCACCTTATCGTACAATATTTATAGAAATAAGTTCAACAAGTTTTTTGATCAAATCAGGAAGTTTTTACACAGTCTCAGTTTTTTTTTTTTTCATTTACGACACGAAACGTTCGACTACTCGTACACAGGTTTGCTCAAAGGCGACAACTTGATCCAAGCGTGGTGTCTTCTTCACACATAATACCAAAGTCTTATACAATGGACATAGTAGCGTTAGGTTAGACGGTTCACCGCTTTCAGTACTGATATATAACGAGAGGTTTATCACATTTATTTTTAATGAAATATTTGTTCCAAAAAATGTAATAAGTAAATAATTGTCATATATTATAATCTAAGATAGTCGTAGGCTGTATAATAGTGAGTTGTACAGGGAGAGGGTAATTGTGGAGTGTTGGTCCCGGTACGAGCGATCAGGCCATCTTACGAGGCGCAGGACCCTTGCCTGTTGAACCCCCCGGCGGAACGTCGCTCTTCAACGCATTCAATTTTCAATCCGTTCAATTTTAGTGATGTGCGAATCCACGTTTTTCATTCCAAACCGAATCCGAATCTTTTCAACGTGCATTGTGAAGCGTAATAATGGGACAAACGACACTGCTGATCACGCTACACTTGATCCAGGAAGTGAAAATCTTATCTCAGCATTCTCATAATTACCCCTGTATAAAACATTTTATGCAGCACAAGTCTAACCATTACAGCAATTGTTCTTTAAACTTGAAAATCCCAAGATTTGAAATTTCTGAATATTTTATCTTGGATCAAATGTGAAAGTGGATTCGATTTGAAAAACATGGATTTTCACACCCCTATTCAATTTAATAAATTTCGTTCACCCCTTTTGCGTACATCTACCAGTCGTACTTCTACGTACGGCGATTCGAAAACTGCGCATCTTATAAATTTGGTATCTCAAATGGAATTCTTTCGATTCGAATGATTCCGAACAATAACCAGTTAATCCCGAGAGACGATCCGACGTGCGAGAGCGTGGTATCAGGCAGAGGTCCGAGGTTTCCGGCCTTATCGCGTTGACAACCTGCTTAGCGGTAGTCACGAGAACACACACAAAAATGCAAACAAGTACCTGTTTTTTAATTCTTTATAATATTATTATTCTCTTACATAATTATAATATATATAAAAGTAAGAAAAGCTCGTCAAAGGTTTACATTTAGCTTACTACAATATAAATGTATATATTATATAAACATTAAGAAGATTACACATACAGTATTTCATAGCAGTACTTCTCTGTAGGCTGAGGCAAGCGTTTGGGGTTTTAACGATGAACGTGAATTGTTTTTTTTCTTCTATATGGTTATGTTTCAGGCCTCCCAAAGTTCAAAAAACCTATTGTTATTTTTGCGATTCTAAGCAATTAGCGGATTAGCCTACCGGTATGTCTTTTTATTCACAAATATTAGACAAACGCAATTATTTTTTTCTTTTATAGAACTGTATATAGACATGTAAATCTTTTCAAAAGTTCCCGTTATAGGCTCTCTTGCACTTGTCCTTCAAGAATAATTCCAAATAAGAGTATATATATATAATGGTCATTATTTACCATCAAATCTAATCCGCATGAAAATAATAAAAAAAGTCCGTAAACCGAAATGCGTGAAAATTCACCAATACGGTGAAAAAAAAAACGCAAATCCTTTTTCACCACTGAAAACGATTTTTGTAAAACAATAATCGAGGGGCATACAACTCGCAAATTTGGTGTACACCTGATTTCAGGTGATTTCAAGAGATTTCAGGAGATTTCAATAGATTTCATACGGATTTCAAGGAGATTTCAAGTGATTTCATACGGATTTCAATGGGATTTCATGGCAAGTGTACACCGGATTTCAGGAGTTGTTAATCCCTCGACAATAATCAACACCAATTCACCTTTTTCATCTATTTAAAAACGAAAATCCGTTTTTTTAATTCACCCCGAATACTTGCCTCCGTCTACAGTGCTGTCATCGTGTCTTGACGGCACAACTGTCGGAGCCCGTTCTACGGCTCATCTCCACTCGAAGTAAAACCAACCGCGGCTGTCGTATCGCGGCAGTCGTACCAACTCAGGGCTAAACATAACTACTAATACTAATAGCTAGCTTAAGTAAAATACACTACGTGGCGTCGACGTTTCTGTTGGCAGCACTTTGTAGTGCTTCCTCACGGCTGCCAACGGGGGCGCGTGCGTATATCGCCATCTATAACGAGAATTAGACGTTTATTTTTTTAATTGGGTTTTCTTTTCGTACGTTATCTCTAGATACTTGTGTAAGCTGATGAAAAAAAGAAACGATTTCTTAGGGAATTGTTTTGTTTTATTTTTATGGTTTTATCGTGGTACCTAAGTTATTGTCTAGTTGAAATATAAGTGGAAATAAAATGTAGTGAAACGATTTAGTGTTTGTAATTCGAGTGTGGGGCGAATAACTTAACGAGAAGTTAGGCTACTTTTTGAATTGATTTAATGTGAAAGTAGTAATATTACTTGAAGTGTGTACACTCTTGGCGCAAGGGCTGGTTTGATTCGCTGATTCAACCGAGGCGTTATAATTGTACGTAGCGAGAGTGATGTCTGGAAGAAAGTTGTTACTCCTTCATGTTATTGCCCCACACTGTAATTCAAGAAGATTACGGACTTCCTTGAATAGTTGCTTACATGTTTTGCCGAGTTTATACTAGAATCTCAACATTAGGTTCTGATGTATCGAACATTAAATAGCTTATGGTATGAAATACAGTCAATTTTGAATTGTATAATTTGTAGAAATTCAACATAATTTCCTGGTTTTCAAATGTTAGATCTCCAAGTGAATGCACTTATTATTATTGAATCTCAGTAATTTTGTTTTTATAAAAATTTAAAAAAACACGTAAACATCACAAGTTGAGCCAAAAAAAAACACTAGGCATATATTTTTTACATTTCAGTACTTTATAATGTATAGATCGTGTTGTATACGATGAAAAAAATTGATTTTAATATTCATAATGAAATTGTCGCGAAGAGGATTTCGTCCCGATACTTTCGTTAAACCTCGGCTAGCGACTTGTTAATTAGCGTCGCGCTGCGAACATCTAAGCAACTAGATCAAACGAAGCCTGACGAGGCCTGTTGTCCTACGTAATAATAACAGGGGTGTGCGAGTCTCCGCCAGAATCGGACTCGGAGAAGGAATTTTAGTTTTGATTTCCGAGTCCATTCGAGTCTTTGCCGCTGATTCCGAAATTTGAATTCTCGATTCTCATTGGCTGCTTCTCAATCAGTGATCACATTGTTTTAATCTACATAAAAGGAATGATAGGTTCAACAGATTCAATAATATGGCAACCAAGGTTATAGTAAAATTACCACGGTTCTGAAATGGCATCAAAAATACTCGCTCATTTATTTACTATATTCAAGTATGGCCTGATTTTAATATTCAAGTAAAAACAACTCGAGTAAATTTGACATAAAATAAATTATTAAAATAATAAGTAGGGCCTATGATTCAAGAATGAATACGCCGGTGTGGATGTTTTGAACTGATATCCTCTTGATAATTATTCATATGTTCGAACAAAGACTCGAAACTCGGCTCGGACTCGATAATTTTACGGAGAATCGGACTCGAGTTTGAAAACCTGGACTCGCATGCCCCTAGTAATAATAATACTAATAATAATACTAATACTACTGTAATACACGAAACAAACTGTGACCTCATCGCAACTTGCGACCTGCTACATAATAATGTAATGAATGACTGATTACAGCAACACGCGCACTTTCCATTCTACTATTTGGTCACTACCGAGCGTGTGGCGGGCAAGCAACGTCCGTCGAAGAGCACCTACGGCTAAAGTACAAAGCTTTGCGAGGTTTCGTCCGCGGTGATTGGTTACAGCTTTAAGGCTCATTCACGATTAAAGATTTAGCGTAACTGTAGGGTGTAACTTTATGACGTAACCTTGGACCGCAATGTCACTGTTCATGACTACTTGATTTAGTGCTGAATCCAAAGTAAATCAACCGATGAAATTCCGTGTCAAAGACGATCTCGGAGTTGTTCGGACGATCTCGGTACGTGGTAGACGATGTTCGGACGATCTCGTAGTTTCTCAGCCTCTGATTGGTAGAATTCTACGTCTAGATTTAGACGTAGCCGTAGAAGTTTGGAGTTTGCAAACTTCTACGTTACGCCTACATTTATTTCAATGAGCCTTTACCGATCAATGTTCGTGTTACACAGTGTTTTCAGTTACAATAATTATGGATTTTTTTTTCGTTAATGTTTCTGCTTGATATTATTTTATTACTATCACGTTGATGTTCCTCAATCAAGCGTATAAATAAAATGTAGGATCGTTAAGGCAGGACACAATGAGGGCTTTATAATTATAAGACTTTTTATATTATTTTTTAATGATTTTTCAAGGTTTTGAAATGATAATATGGATTTCTCATCATTGTTTTCAGTAGATCTACTGGCAAAATTTGCTAGGAAAAGTACTCAAAAATTATGATGTTCAATATTCATGGTCATTTCATTCAACATTCATCCATTTTAAATTTTCAAAATGAAAACTACCAGAAATATATTCGTCGTAGTAGCCTACTCGAAAGTTCTTTTTGTTTTCATTTTCATCGAAATTTTCCGAAACATCTGTCGGAATACTCTGTGGCAAACACAAACGTTAAGTAACGTAAAGCTGTCGACCAATCAACGTGGGCGACTCCTCAGTACATCTATGAAATACCGTCGTTGTTTGCCTGTCGCACGCAGCCCAGACTGATTGTTCTATTACTGATTTCTCATATTATAATATTAACTTGATAACGTAAAGTCTGCATATGTTTGTGTGTTTGAATGTTAGTGTCAAGTGTTTCAACCACGTATACGTTTTCACATCGCTGGTAATCGCTGTTTTTAAAAGTTACGAAGATGGTTTTATAATACCGTGCTGACGAGATTTAATCGTGCAAACGCACCAAGTTCCAGGAAAACCAGAATCATTGTTTTTATTCGAAAATATGTTCGGAATTAACAACGTGGAGTAGCTTTAACTAGTACTGGTGATCGTCATGGTAACCAATGCTATTCATTTTCACTAACTCTGCCAAGCTCGAAGTAAACAAGGAAAATACTGAGTACGGTACATCTTGCATTGTCATGCGATTCCTATCTCCAAAACAGCTGGTTTGTTTCAAAATTCCTCGTTTGTTTCTACCATTATTATAAATGATCTGAAAATGTTGATGTTTGTAGGCATTTTTAATAAATTGAAATGCTGTCCACTTTTTAATTTTGTATTGTAGGAAGATGTTTGTGTGGGCCTCATTGTTGCTTTTGTGACGTTATTTCCTCGGCACGTTATTCAACGGTCTTGTTACGTTGACTACAGTGGTGATCAGCGGTTTATATTGAACCATGTTTTTGTTTTCTGTTAGAACTGTTGATCGTAGTAGCCATCACTGATGTCAAAGGTCACTCAATTTTCCATGTGTAAGGCCTAGAATAAAATCAGTGTGTATTTGTATGTTAAGCAGATTGTTTGAATTTGCATTTGTCTTATGTGCAACAGCATGTCGAAAGGCTCCATTGTTTAGTACTACGTCGAAGAATGAATCGACATTTACGAATGGGCAATAGATTTTTAAGATTTAAGATCTTAGATTTAAGATTTAAGATCTTTCCAAGTATTCAAAATGTATTGACCATTTTATTTGACCTTCTTAAATTTATTCAATGTTTATAACTATGAATTCAAAATTCAAATGAAGTTTAATAAATTGATGTCAGAAGATGATCATGTTGTTGGTGAAATATTTTCAAAATTGTTAAGTTTTCAGGTGAAATATGAATCAATTGAAATGTACAATTGTTCTTTGTTTAAAATTTGCATGTTACGTAGGACTGTTCCTTACATCTATTGTGAGGGCATGTTTCAATGCTACATCAAGTACAGGTAACAATGTGTTGAATTTGAATGTTGAATGGAGCCTTTGATACAAAGCTGAAGATTCAAGGAGGCAAGAATCTTTGTTTTAACTATCAGATCTAACGAGAACATGCCATCTACATACCTTCTGGCAGTTAATATAGTATTTCACTTACATCATAGTAAAAATCATTTTTAAATATATACTATTATACTGTAAATTGTCTTGAATTATGAATGTATTAATAATTTGATGAATTGGGAATACACAAAGCATCACATTCATTTGAAGAATCATGTATTTTAACGGTGTATATTTGTATCCACGAAAGAAGAAGTAACTAGATTAGCAAGAGATGGAGTATGTAGTTCCGCCAATGTACGTTCATGCAAAACTAAAATATTTATGTACATTTCCAACTTTGCGATGGCTGTCAGCGGGTAATACTCGATTCACAGGCGGTTAAGTCGGTCTGGGTCTGGTTTGACGTCGTGCTAAATTGAAACGCTGCGTATTTTCTTATTCGTAGCGCAATAGATATATAATTTATCCAGCATTTTCAGCGGCTTACCGCGTAGCGTACTGGATCGGGCGTCCGACTGTGGACTCGGAAGACCGGGTTTGATTCCCGACCGATCCTAGTTTTTGTTTTCCATTTATTTTTTCATATTGGGTTTAATGACGCACTGCAATGATAGATAAGATCTGTTGGCATCAGATGGATGATTGATGAGATGAAGGTTTTTAAGGTAATGGGAAGGAAGCGGTCGTGGCATATATTGTTTTGCATTTTTTTGTGCTTCATGTGATCCGCGAGACGAGGGGAATTTCAGACCCAGTTTAATCCCCGCTGCCATCCATCTTTACAGGGGTTTTTCGTGGTGCCCTCTATGGTCTAGTCTAATTCTGTGATGGTTTTCCAATTATATAAAGGCTTTTGGCCTTGGGGTTATGGTTTTGTTTAATTTTTCCATCCACAATAGAGCTGATTTTTACTCGCGTTTTCTGTGTTACTTTGTATTGTCGACACTGCGCGATTTTACTAGACCATTCCCAGAACACTGCTGCCTGTGAAACAAGACTCGCTCGTCGTCATTACTGATTTCAACATAAACATGCCATTTAAAACATATTTTCAGGTTAACAATGTATTACCATTATTAATATAATTTCTAGGTTCATATCACGTCTCCTCTCTTCCTGTTACTTTGTAAGTTCCATCACTGGATAAGTCCTGTGATCCCACATACACTTTTAGTATTTTAATTCAGTGAATTGGTATCTCTGATTCCTACAACTCTCAGACCGCTCTCTGATTGGTAAAAATTAAATGAATTGAGTGCACCAATATAAAAGTACTGAATATCCTACAACACAATGTTAAAAAGAGGCCATGTAGTGTTTATTAGGTTGGCTCCTCAAACTCCTTCTCTCCTGGATACAACTTTTATATGACAAAACAAAATGTATAAAATATATAATATAACAATAATAATAAATGATAATAAAAACAGAATAATTTAATGTTTCCAATTTATTATTAGGACACCAGTGTTTAATCACAGTACTTTTATTTCTTGAGAGAAAGATTGTGGGTAAACAAAGAGTTCACCTAGATCACGAATTGCCTTGTCGACCATAATTTTACGTAACTTTCCTGTATTTCTTTGCATTACATATTCTTCATTTTAGATAGCATGTTCTTTACCAGCTTTAACCAAGATCATAAAATCCAGATAGATATCTGTGTGAACGAAATGCATCAAAATCGTAACCGAGGCGTATTGAATAGTGTTATCCTTTGGAATAATCTCCGTTTCATCTATATGGTTACATTCATAATGCATTCATATAGTGTGCCAAAGGTAGAACTACTTTATCGGCTCGGATCCCTATGAAGGCAAGTGTATCTCGACCCATTGCGGAAGTTCAATGTCGGGTTGCTCGGTGGTTGTGCCACTAGTGCCCCCTAGAGTGCACAAAGCATACCTTTATCTTTGGCAAAATCTTCGACGATTCCAACATGGCATCAATCGGAGGTACGGTAATCAAAATTGTAATAACAGTATTTTAGATAACTATTTCCATGAACAAAATTTCGATGTATTTAAAGGATCGATAAAGCATTTGTACGTTTGGATTTAGAGCTTAGGCCTATACTAGTCGAATTAACGTAAAATGTGAGCAATGTGGAATGAAATTGAGTGAACTGACCATGTGGTCTGAGATTGAACTCATTGGTATTGTGCAAGGTTTTTTCCTGCGTAGGCCTAGTTAATGATATATATATGTAGGCTACATCTTTCATTAGTTGTTGCCTCGAAGCCTGTAACGATTTGCCCAAGTTCATGGTTATTGTGAGTACATTTAGGCCCTTGAATTATTTTCACCTTTGCCTATAGGCCTAGCCTTCACTCAATGAACAAGCAAGGTACGCCCAATAGGTGGGCGTCAACATCAAAGTTTGGTTAAAAAAGCTCTACTTTGGGTAGGCCTAGATCCACAGCGCTTTTTACTTTGTTCAGTTTATAGACCAGCTTAGTGCCTAGGGCAAAGATAAAGTAGGCCTAGTCCCATAAGGATTTATGTAGGCCTACTGGGTGTCTAGTGTTGATATGTTTAGTGACCTTGGTCCGAGCCCGAGGCGAGAAGATTGTTCAGATATGCTTAATCATCCATTCAGTATGTCTAATTGGTTCAAGCAGTATGACTTGCCTGGCGTGCTAGTGCGCAAGGTTCGATTCCCATGCCTTCCTTTTTTTTATTACTATTTAAATATTACATAAATGCTTTTGACCAAAGGGGAGGGGGTGGGAAGATTTTTTTCCACACCGATATTGTTTAGCGACCAATATTGGAATTATTCTTTATAATGAAACGCACAGGGAGCCGAACTCTCCTGAACAGATCCGGCCGGTCTAGTATTAGGGAACCATCCCAGTATTGAACTACTAGGCTAGGCAATTGAGTTATATATATAATAATATACACCCACGCGATTACCCTACCATTATTATTATTTAATACCGGTACAGTTAGGCCTATACATTTTTTTATCGAGACTACTGGTACCGTACAAATTCTTGAGACTACCTACAAACTCAATGGCCAGTAGGCCTACCAGTTGAACTATCAAAGCATCAAGTTGACCAAGGGTATAGGCCTACAATGAAAAACCTTAGTCAGGGTGGTTGACCATGGCAGAAATCAAACCCTGGTCTCCTGAATAATGATTCAGTGTGCTAGTGAGTGGTCCACTTATTTCAGTTATGCTAGGTACAGCTCAGTAAATTTCAGGCTATAACCAAGATTTCGTCTCTTTTCAATTCCTTTCTTCTTCCTAGAATTGAGCTAGAATTTATTATAGCCTTCTTCGTCTCAGTTTGCCTTTATTTTTTCACAGCCTCCCTAAGGCGATGAGGTCTGGAGTGAGAGTCCACATCATGTCGTGTCCACACCTTCTGGTGACCGGAGGATCACCAGTGATAGAGTGAGTGGATCCAGAGAAGCAGGGAAATATGGATTCATTCCAAGAACTACGCGGGAATGGAATTAACTGGAAGAAGAATATATAGTGAGTACTGGTACTGAACCTTCTGTTTGTATCTTATTTGGAATTTTTAGGAATTTGTAGTATTCTAGTAATGTTCTGGGTGTTTTTTCTAGTTAGGCCTATATCTAATCGAGAATATATTTTTTCCCATATAGTAATTGCATACAACTTTATACTTAGAGTATGTAGCACACACATGTTGATGGCAGGAAAACGGTTATTTGAATTGATGTGCAATTTGAAAATTGATTCAACAAATCCTAGATAGGCCTACCAGTTTTTTAAATTTATAATGGAAATGAATTATGAGATGAATTAGAGTATGAAAAATACCCAGTTACTTATATTTCTAACGTTTATGAAAAAACCGACTTTATTCTTGAAAATCATGCGAGCACGGAATTCAAAACTCGCCGGGAAATCTTTCAAAGTTTCGAAAACCATTCAAAATATCCTTAAATAGGTCTCATGTGCTGTGCAAAAGAATATATAGAGCATGCAGGTGTGATCATAAAAATCCAGTTGAAAAAGTCACTTGTAACCACTTATGCACACATCTTTCACAAATTATTGAATTATTTTATTTTTACTGCATGTTTATCTACTCAACATTTACCTACTTCGATAAGCGCGTACGCCTTCCTAGTTTCTACCGTCTGAAGTCAGCTTTTTCAATTCATGATTGTTGAAGAGTTTTGTATGGCAGCGTTCATACAGGGGGCGGACAAAAGAAGTACCAAATAAGGCAGTAACTTCATTTCTGAGATTTATCCGTCTCCATCACCTTCGGTTAAAAATAATGATATCCTGGTATCGCACATAGGCCTATTTACACGAACATACCATTGGAATGGTTTGACAATCTCTCAGAAAATGTTTTTTAAAAATAATAAATTCTTCTAAAAAAGAGTGTAAAATGACATCACTTGTGTCATTTTATAAAATAGGTATAAATTAGTTCAATTTCTGACCCCTCTGTGCATAGCAAAGACTCCCATTTTACGTACCGAGAAAAATCGGGCTTTGTTTTTAGTTTTGGGAATTTTGAACGTGGCATACAGATCGTGCGAAGTAACCAATCGATGTTTCTGGATATTGGTGTAATACCATGATTTGTTGTTGATATTTCTTTATACATATGTGACATATATATTATATATAGTATAGAATATATATATATACCGTATATTCTATATATTATATTCATTTGAGGAAATTCGGATTAATCGAATTGAAAAATGACCAATATCGACATTGAAGGTTGACAAGGCCATGAGTTGAAGGTATGAACGATATGAATAAGGAATGTATAGAAATTGGAAAATCAAAGTTGTATGTAAAATCAAAGAAAAAAATCAAATCAAAAATCAAAGTTGTATCTCTCTCTCTCTCACTCTCTCTCTCTCTCTCACTCTCTCTCTCTCTCTCACTCTCTCTCTTTCACTCTCTCTCCTGATCTACAACAACCTGTTACTTGTTTCAGACGAGCTCTCAGCTGGCCGCAGTCAACCCTCGGTGAAACCTGGTGGACAGAATCAGAAGCTCATTGCCAACGAGGCGATTTGCAAGAAGAATATCTCATCAGGTACGTTGAGAGAATTTTGTTTGTGCGTAGTGAACTGGTCTCGACTTTGCCTCGTAGGGTGAACGTTTCTCAAAAACTTGGTGCCTTATTCGTAGGTTTTGTATGTAAGGAAATAGCATTAACCACAATTCTATTTCTTTACACATTCAGACAAAAAATGACTGAAAACGGTCTTCTTGATTATAATGTGTAATTGAACTTCACATCATACATTTAAAAATTGGATGTGGCTCCGGTAGGTGACGTTACCAAGTAGCTAATCATGATTAACGCTATTGAAATGATTTTCTGATTTGATTTTTTCAAGTGGTTTCATTCAAGTCTCGCGCGAAGCTAGTTATATGCCACACTGTTTCCACAAAGTACTTCCAGACGGTTAGTTAAAGCTCGTTATTAAAAGTTGAAGGTTCATTAAAGCTAGCAGGGCTAGATATCAACTTATTTGAATTGTGGATATTTCTTTTTCATTGAACGTGCAAGTTTTTCAAATATTTTGAAGAGATAGACTCCATCCCTTATTCACCACCTTGCAAGTAACAATATTACCGCCCCAGGTGGATCAGTCAGCTGAGGAACCGCTTTAGAAACTGGAGTCAGGTCAGGTCCTGCATGAGGCATGGGTTTTTGTAAACGCCCTCACCCTCATCATCACTTCTCAGTTTCATTGTAACCCTACTCATTCGCACCCCCATAAAACCTAGCTGTTGGTGGGGTCGTTGGGCAAACAATAATCAATCAGTCAGTAACAATGTTGATACAAGAAAAGGCTGGTCCAGGAAATAGAGGACCTAGTAGTTAAAGGACTTGTACAGGAAATAGAGGTCCGAGTAGTTCCAGGACTGGTGCAGGAAATAGAGGTCCGAGTAGTTCCAGGACTGGTGCAGGAAATAGGAGACCAAGTAGTTAGAGCACTGGTACAGGAAATAGCAGACCATATAGTTCAAGGACTGGTACAGGAAATAGAAGACAGAGTAGTACGAGGCCCCTCAGCCGGTGTCATCACATTGTGCTCTATTGGTTATTCTAAGTTGATCCATTTCTGACCACTACATGACCAACTGTAGTCAAATTTGCTAGAAAACACGTACGTACTGTGTTTTACATCCGTTTCCAAATTACTCTCATTTATCGTTAAATTGTATCTTGAGGTTTCCCTGAGTTACTGAAGTGAATACTGGGATGGTTCCTTGACAGAAGGCCACGACCACTTCTTTTCTACTGCCCAAACACCTAGTGATGGAATATGCTTTTATCTCGTCTGGCCATCACTTCGTTCGCCATTCATCGACCCCGATAGATTTCGGTCATGCATCGGTACAGTGCATCGTAATTCCAATGCGAATATAAAATCAACAATCACATACATTTTGTTACATACACGTACATTCCTGGATGTATCGTTTTCGTGCATGGATGGTCTTATTTTTCTAGTCCCTTGGAAAACGATGGATAGATGTTTCACTTTACACGTTAAGTTAAAACTGGGTTTATCTTGTATAGGAATGGCCCCCCAGGTGTACAGCAATAATTGGAAATGGTGAAACCCCAAATAACACATCAAATACATAAGAAGTTTTTGACGTTGATGGCATCAAAGTAACGTCCAGATAACTATACTCTCAATAAACGATCTTCCACAAGTAGGGTGTAAAAAGTGAACGTTAGCTCTATAATGAAGTGAATGCCGTTACAGAAAAATGACTCGAAAAGTAATGCGTTACTTTTGAAAGTTACTTCCTCAACACTAGTGGAAAGACTTTGAGAAAAATATTTCCCATTGTTACAGGTAACCGAGGGTGGTAACAAGTTGATCCACGAACTATCAATTTGTACAACTGGACCTTGACCTTGGTCAGAGTGTAAATAATTCATTGTTTAATTTTAAAATCCTATTTTAATTATTGTTTGGGGTAGTAAGGTTGCCCTCGTAGTGTCCCTAAGTTATCTTATTTTGATTATTCTCTGGGGTGGTAGGATTACCCTCGTAGTGCCCTTAAATTGTCTCATTTTAATTATTATTTGGGGTGGTGAGATTGCCCTTGTGGTGCCCCCAAGTTATATCATTTCAATTATAATTTGGGGTGGTGAGATCACCCTTGTGGTGCCCCCAAGTCATATCATTGCAATTATCATTAGGGTGGAAGATCGCCCTTGTGGTGCCCGCAAGTCATATCATTGCAATTACCATTAGGGTGGTGAGATCGCCCTTGTGGGCCCCTCAAGTCATATCATTGCAATTATCATTAGGGTGGTGAGATCGCCCTTGTGGTGCCCTCAAGTCATATCATTTCAATTATTATTTGGGGTGGTGAGATCGCCCTTGTGGCACCTCTAAATTATCTTATTTTGATTATTGTTCGGGTGGTAAGATTGCCGTTGTGGTGCCCCGTTTAAATGATTCCATCTTCCATCCATAGCCTATTGGGGAAAAAAAGATTTTGTATCAAGTTTCGATGTTATTGAAAAAAAAAACGTAGGCGTATCCCAAAATTCGTCACTTTGATTTGACATGAATGGGAGGAGAATCATCTCCACATGAACCGACCGCTATTTGTGACGCTGTCAGTTTGTGTTGTTTGGTTGTCAGCACCGGATGATGTACACTTGCAGTCAAAATCCAAAGCTTAAATATTCCATTGAGTGAAATCCGCAAATTTAACTGCTAGTTTTTCATAGACTTATGCGTACTAAATTGTCTGCTAGTTTTAATGCATTTACTGACAGTACATTTTCATTAGGACCCATGTTAATGTATCTTGATGAACTAATTGGAACACAACTACGTCTTTCAAAATCGTCAAATCTTTCTCAAGTTCAGCAACTTTTTTCAATTATCCCAATTTTACAGTTATTCAGTTGGTACACAACCTCCTCTCTTGGATATAGGTATACCGTAATCCACTATGAAACAAAAGTCCATGCTAATTTTTCTCAATCTTTGACATTACAACTCATTTCCTATTGTTGCAGATTGCCCGAAGCTGTTCACCACGCGTAGCTCAAGACACTTGCAGTTACCGACGTCAGGATCACGTTGCGTTGGAGCTCGGCAGCCGATCACACCACGTCATGCAGTTGCAGACTTCAGGCGCACGTTAGAGTTCCACTCGTCCTCGCTGCTACTCGCTACTCAAGATGCTGTGTTTTGATTGGTTGAATGCTCATCTCAAGACTTGCTGCATTGTGAATGGACTGAGACAAGACTGATAATGATGTGCTGTATAATTTATTGATATAACTTGTACAGAATATGTGACAATAAATTGATAATTTGTTACAATGACATGACGTGTTCTGACGTGTGTGATTATCCCATGGCTCCTAGTATACCGCGTGCCGCCCGCAGCGGTGGCGGTGGCGGGATTGTGAAGTGTGTAGGGGCTCGACCTTGAAATATTCCATGCAGAAAGGCTCGTGTAGCTTCCGAGGAAGCTACGCAAGTCTCTCGTGCACGGTCAAATCCAAGGTCTCCACCACACTCTTACAGCTAATCTTAGATAGTGGTTGGATGTATGACAATGTACCATTGAATGCAAGGCAGGCTCATGCGAGTCTATCTCACACGCAAGAGTAGCACGTCTCACCCAAGAGCCATCCAGATCAATCCCCTCACCGCCGTGAGCCTTTTATTCACGTGCTCGGGTGTGGCATCGATTGCTTAAGCTCGAGGAGATGATTTCCTGTCGTGGAGCTTTAATCAGCTTGGTTTAGAGCCAACGGGGCGCTGATCAAACCACTCTGGGCTGGCCTACCCGGCTCGGGGATCATTTTCAAATAGGCTGGATCATACCTGGGGGTGCGGGCGGCACACGGGTCAGATTAGGCACATGACGGTGCATTACCTGCTACCTCGTGGTCGCCACGATGATCCAAGGAGGGAGTCTTCAAGGTAAGCTGCAGCCTGCAAACAGGAAGGAGGATTTAATAAATGTGAATAACTTGCTTCAAATGCAATTGATTACAAAAATTTCAAACGATTATTCATTACGAGGGGCTACTCCATGTTCACAGCAAATTTGAGACGAATCGAATTTTGAAAAATTAAAAATTAAAAAATTCTGCAAGTTATTTTTGGCTCTAAAATCTTTAAATTCGATTCAATTTTGGAACGGGGACCAGATTTGTGTTCCAAATTGATCACATTACACATACATAACAGCAGAACTGGGAAATTCAACCACAAATTTCAAACCCCAAAAAAAAATCACCAAAAAGCACAGGGGTAAGTAAGCTCGTTTTTGACCTTTCGCAATTAATTCCAATGAACTGGTGAGACCTATGATGTTCTAGTATTTTTTTATGACCATAACTTTGGGATCTTTAAATCATTAGAAAGTTCCGTTAGGATTGCCCCAGCGGATGCCGAGAAAAACGTCGCTGATTTATCAAAAAACGGACATTTTCAGCCAACTTTCAGAACGGTCTTTTTTAATAACGACAATTGCCCAATAAAGTTTGTATATTCAGCAAGAAGAATTAATTTCAAGGAAGAAAATATTTTTTTGGAAATTTTAAAATCAAAATTGACGTCAGAAATCAAATTTGAAAAACGGGAAAAAAGGCCAAAAATCATGAATTTTGATTTGTCTCAAATTTGGTAGGAAGATGGAAGAGCATTTCAAAAACTCAATTCCATTGAAATTTTTCCAATTTTCTTTTTTTCAAAGTAATTACAAGGATTCTAAAATTGTATATGGGCCCTACCATGGTAAATAATACCAAGTCATTTTTTGCTCTAAAATCTTTAAATTAAACTCAATTTTGGAACGGAGACCAGATTTGTGTTCCAAATTCATCACATTACACATACATAACAGCAGAACTGGGAAATTCAACCACAAATTTCAAACCCCCAAAAAAAATCACCAAAAAGCACAGGGGTAAGTAAGGTCGTTTTTGACCTTTCGCAATTAATTCCAATGAACTGGTGAGACCTATGATGTTCTAGTATTTTTTTATGACCATAACTTTGGGATCTTTAAATCATTAGAAAGTTCCGTTAGGATTGCCCCAGCGGATGCCGAGAAAAACGTCGCTGATTTATCAAAAAACGGACATTTTCAGCCAACTTTCAGAACGGTCTTTTTTAATAACGACAATTGCCCAATAAAGTTTGTATATTCAGCAAGAAGAATTAATTTCAAGGAAGAAAATATTTTTTTGGAAATTTTAAAATCAAAATTGACGTCAGAAATCAAATTTGAAAAACGGGAAAAAAGGCCAAAAATCATGAATTTTGATTTGTCTCAAATTTGGTAGGAAGATGGAAGAGCATTTCAAAAACTCAATTCCATTGAAATTTTTCCAATTTTCTTTTTTTCAAAGTAATTACAAGGATTCTAAAATTGTATATGGGCCCTACCATGGTAAATAATACCAAGTCATTTTTTGCTCTAAAATCTTTAAATTAAACTCAATTTTGGAACGGAGACCAGATTTGTGTTCCAAATTCATCACATTACACATACATAACAGCAGAACTGGGAAATTCAACCACAAATTTCAAACCCCAAAAAAAAATCACCAAAAAGCACAGGGGTAAGTAAGGTCGTTTTTGACCTTTCGCAATTAATTCCAATGAACTGGTGAGACCTATGATGTTCTAGTATTTTTTTATGACCATAACTTTGGGATCTTTAAATCATTAGAAAGTTCCGTTAGGATTGCCTCAGCGGATGCCGAGAAAAACGTCGCTGATTTATCAAAAAACGGACATTTTCAGACAACTTTCAGAACGGTCTTTTTTAATAACGACAATTGCCCAATAAAGTTTGTATATTCAGCAAGAAGAATTAATTTCAAGGAAGAAAATATTTTTTTGGAAATTTTAAAACCAAAATTGACGTCAGAAATCAAATTTGAAAAACGGGAAAAAAAGCCAAAAATCATGAATTTTGATTTGTCTCAAATTTGGTAGGAAGATGGAAGAGCATTTCAAAAACTCAATTCCATTGAAATTTTTCCAATTTTCTTTTTTTCAAAGTAATTACAAGGATTCTAAAATTGTATATGGGCCCTACCATGGTAAATAATACCAAGTCATTTTTTGCTCTAAAATCTTTAAATTAAACTCAATTTTGGAACGGAGACCAGATTTGTGTTCCAAATTCATCACATTACACATACATAACAGCAGAACTGGGAAATTCAACCACAAATTTCAAACCCCAAAAAAAAATCACCAAAAAGCACAGGGGTAAGTAAGGTCGTTTTTGACCTTTCGCAATTAATTCCAATGAACTGGTGAGACCTATGATGTTCTAGTATTTTTTTATGACCATAACTTTGGGATCTTTAAATCATTAGAAAGTTCCGTTAGGATTGCCCCAGCGGATGCCGAGAAAAACGCCGCTGATTTATCAAAAAACGGACATTTTCAGACAACTTTCAGAACGGTCTTTTTTAATAACGACAATTGCCCAATAAAGTTTGTATATTCAACAAGAAGAATTAATTTCAAGGAAGAAAATATTTTTTTGGAAATTTTAAAACCAAAATTGACGTCAGAAATCAAATTTGAAAAACGGGAAAAAAAGCCAAAAATCATGAATTTTGATTTGTCTCAAATTTGGTAGGAAGATGGAAGAGCATTTCAAAAACTCAATTCCATTGAAATTTTTCCAATTTTCTTTTTTTCAAAGTAATTACAAGGATTCTAAAATTGTATATGGGCCCTACCATGGTAAATAATACCAAGTCATTTTTTGCTCTAAAATCTTTAATTAAACTCAATTTTGGAACGGAGACCAGATTTGTGTTCCAAATTCATCACATTACACATACATAACAGCAGAACTGGGAAATTCAACCACAAATTTCAAACCCCAAAAAAAAATCACCAAAAAGCACAGGGGAAAGTAAGGTCGTTTTTGACCTTTCGCAATTAATTCCAATGAACTGGTGAGACCTATGATGTTCTAGTATTTTTTTATGACCATAACTTTGGGATCTTTAAATCATTAGAAAGTTCCGTTAGGATTGCCCTAGCGGATGCCGAGAAAAACGTCGCTGATTTATCAAAAAACGGACATTTTCAGCCAACTTTCAGAACGGTCTTTTTTAATAACGACAATTGCCCAATAAAGTTTGTATATTCAGCAAGAAGAATTAATTTCAAGGAAGAAAATATTTTTTTGGAAATTTTAAAACCAAAATTGACGTCAGAAATCAAATTTGAAAAACGGGAAAAAAGGCCAAAAATCATGAATTTTGATTTGTCTCAAATTTGGTAGGAAGACGGAAGGGCATTTCAAAAACCCAATTCCATTGAAATTTTTCCAATTTTCTTCTCTTCAAAGTATTTACAAGGATTCTAAAATTGTATATGGGCCCTACCATGGTAAATAATACCAAGTTGATTTTTGCTCTAAAATCTTTAAATGAAATTCAATTTTGAAACGGAGACCAGATTTGTGTTCCAAATTGATCACATTACACATACATAACAATAGAATTGGGAAATTCAACCACAAATTTCAAACCCCCCAAAAAAATCACCAAAAAGCACAGGGGTAGGTAAGCTCGTTTTTGACCTTTCGCAATTAATTCCAATGAACTGGTGAGACCTATGATGTTCTAGTATTTTTTTATGACCATAACTTTGGGATCTTTAAATCATTAGAAAGCTCCGTTAGGATTGCCCTAGCGGATGCCAAGAAAAACGTCGCTGATTTATCAAAAAACGGACATTTTCAGCCAACTTTCAGAACGGTCTTTTTTAATAACGACAATTGCCCAATTAAGTTTAGATATTCAGCAAGAAGTATTAATTCCAAGTAAGAAAATATTTTTTTGGAAATTTTAAAACCAAAATTGACGTCAGAAATCAAATTTGAAAAACGGGAAAAAAGGCCAAAAATCATGAATTTAGATTTGTCTCAAATTTGGTAGGAAGACGGAAGGGCATTTCAAAAACTCAATTCTATTGAAATTATTCCAATTTTCTTCCCTTCAAAGTATTTACAAGGATTCTAAAATTAAAATATAAAATATAATGACGTGCGATCGTCATATGGCCCGCCTACTCGTCAAGGTCTGACAAGACAATGCAGCTAACAGCTCAACGTGCCTTTGTTTATTACTGCGAGTCAAATAAAATTGATGGATAATGGGAAAATGATGCTTCTTCGTGATAAAACATTTATTAAACGTGTTTTTAGTGCCATCTTTTGCAGTTTCAAGTTGATTCCATTGTTAAGAGTGTGCATGTGTAGTGCGCCCAATCATATTCAGTGAAAAACGTGTTTTTGACCGATTTTAGGTCGAGATCCGCATATAAGCCGAGGGTGACTTTTGGACTCGCAATTTCGAGAAAAACCCTCGGCTTATATTCGGGACAATACGGTATATGCCTACTATATAATAACAGTACCAACCGGTCATGATTTTCTGCAGATGCCTTCTTCTTCTTCCTCCCCTCCTCTTCTTCCCTCTTCTTCTTTCATCCGTTCCCCTGTCTACTTCTCTCCGACGTCCGCTTCTCCATGCACTGGATTGTAAATACCATCGACTGTAAATAAGAAAATAATGAGTATATTATATCAACAAAGTTACGTTGTAATCACAAAATAATACATTCTTCACTGGATACCCAATTTTAGTTATTTACCGTAGGTATTGAAGTTTTTAGGTAGTTTTTTAGATAATGGGATCAGCCTAGTAGTATCATGTTCGAACGATCCTACCTTTCATCCTTAACCTTGATCGGGGAACAATGATTTTGTAACAGGTTTCAATGTTAGTTAAAGTTGGCTGAAAATTAGCAAATGGCATCAAAACAGAGAAGATAGTGTCTTGTGATAAAGTTCGATTAATTGAAATTCTATTTGATATTCAACAGATGAATAATTGATACACCACTGTTGCAATTGCACGTATCGTCGTTACGTCTCTACTCAGGTCTTTATAACTGATATGGCGCACAGAGGAAGAGCACAAATCGGTGCGCCTGTTGTCACAAGACAAACGGTGGGGGAGAGTCGAAGTGCAGTCGTATGGCTATCCGAATATTTTGTCGGGAATTATCAACTATAAAGGTACAGTAAACCCTCGTTAATCCGAAATCGAAGGGACCTAAAAAAAATGATTTCGGTTTATAAAAATTCGGATTAATCAAAAAGTAATTTTTCCCGCTCAGAATATAGTTAATTTCGTATTGCGCGCTAGAGGAAGCTGTGTCACTGGCTGAGACTACGTGATAGATCCGTTGCTAAGGGCCTCGCTGATCGTGTGTACTCGGCTATCTCCGTGATTCTCATATGGCCCGTTTCTATTGGCGCTCGGCCGTCCCGAGTCGGCCGAACGAGTATTCCGAGCTCAAACTTCGTCAAGGTCGACTGCATTCGGTACACAAAGCATGGAACAGCTGAGCATGCTTTCACTCAAGGCACTCATTCTTAAGCATCAAATAAAAAGGATGGAAATTGGGAAAACAGTGATAACTTCACGGAATTCACTCGGATTATTTCGAATTATCCAATCCGAAATCAGTGTTGAAGCAATTGAAGGAACGAAATATTAGTTCGAATTACGGTTTAACCGAAATTCGGATTAACCTTATTAATTACCATTGAAATGCCTATACCTTCAGCTGGGGACCGATTTCAAGTTCGAAATACGTCAAATTTCGGATTAACCGAGTTTGGATTAACGAGGGTTTACTGTATAGTATTTTTTAGTGGGAATAACTTCACGAATTCAAGTGGGCCCAATGATTGAAAATACCGTCAGGATTTGAATGTGGATATATCAACTTTTCTAGTTGTAAAACATTTCCGCACGGCTTCGTAACGTTCAATTCAATGTGTTTTACAATTTATATGTGACTAGGCACTCTCTAATCTCCATTATACCAGTCATCGGCCGCCAGTTGAACGTAATCTTATTAAGGGGGTGCGTGCATGGTGCTTACACAAATCGAGAAATTCATCTTCACCATTTTTTTCCATTCTCAAACACCAATGTAGTTGAAAGAAAAGTTCACATCTCTGAGATAATTTTACGCTCTTCAATTGATACAACATTTTTTTGTGTGAATCCAATCAGTTTTGAGATAATACGTCAATGAATTTCATCACATTCTTTTTATTCATTTCATTCAACTGATCAAATCGACTGAAGTAGAATGTCATATTAATTAAAGAGCATAAAATTATCTTCTAGATGTGAACTTTTCATTCAGTTATACTGGTTTTTGAACATAGAAAAAAATTAGGGAATGTAAACATCTCTATTTTTAAAAGCAATGTGCATGAACCACCTTAAAAGTACACGTACTCACTACTCACCAGTGTTGTTGTACGTCTGCCGCGCCCTGCAAGTCTTCTTGAACACTCCGTTAACTCGACGATCGCCTCCATTCAATGTCGTCTTTGTGATGTTATTTCGTGGTGTTACATGATGATAGGTCTGTGAGTTCCTCCGCTCGTTCGTCTTCTTCTTCCGTCCTTTCTTCTATACGCCTGTCATCCGAGTGTGGAGACCTAGCTGTAAGACAGAGAAACCAAATAATATAGTAATATTACGAAGCACAAAGTATATTTGTTATCTCGTATCCCTCAGGTATATATAAGTGAATTGTGTAAAAGGGAAAGAGAGAACAGCAGCTTACCGAGGTTCACAAGTAGATAGGCCTACTTGTGGTGGTGTTGCAGCCGTTGATAGCACATAGAGATGAAGTAGATACACAAGATTATGACGTTTCGGCTGTTGCCCTCATCACTGTAGAGTCTTCATTACCTACTCTACAGTGATAAAGGCAACAGCCGAAACGTCATAATCTTGTGTATTTACTTCATCTCTATGTGCTCTATCAACGGCTGCAACACCACCATGAGTAGACCTATCTACTTGTGAACCTCGGTAAGCTGCAGTTCTCTCTTCCCTTTTACACAATTCATATATTAAGCCTAAGGTTATTTTCCTATACACCCCGAAGCACAAAGTATATTTGTTATCTCGTATCCCTCAGGTATATATAAGTGAGACGTGTGGACCAGTGGCTAGAACGCTGGGTCATCATTCAGGAGACTGGGGTCCGATTCCCGCAATGGCCGAACATCCTGACTGAGGTGCATCGTGTTTTTCCTCTACCGTTTAGGTGAATACTAGGCTGGTTCCTTACCAATGCGACACGACTATTCTTTCACAATGGAAAAACATCTGTGAACCAAACTCTATTGAAATATATTTTTAAAAATCTAAAAACGCAGATGCATTTGTAAATTTCAAATATGACAAATATACCAGTAGGCCTATCAAGTTATACTTGAAGCTAAAACCTTTTAATTGAATTCTAATTTGAAATGGAGACCAGATTTGAGTTCAACATTACAAACAGAACTGAAAAATTCCACAAATAATGTAAATATGTGCAACAACTATTGATAGCAATGAAGAACACTTCAAAAGAATTTGACAGCTGAAAGTTTTGCACGGAACCCAAGTTAAATCATATTTATGCCAGAACAAGTTGTGGGCCCTACCAACACTTGCCCGGCAAACAATGAGAATCCACCGGTAGCCGTGGTTGTATTTATTATTATTATTATTGAACTCTTGCAATTGCACATAAATGCGCGGTGGCAAGTTCCCTATCTATCCTATCCTATCGCCTCCCTAACCTTCTGACGGAATAGCTTCAACCCTATTTCATCCCCCTCAAATATACTTCTACTAAGCCCATTCCAATCCCTCTGTCCTATTCAAGAAAGAGAACTTACCGACATCTAATCTAGCTCCCTTTATAACTACCGCTCTATCATGACTTCGCCTACCCCCGTACCCTAACTCATTCCTTTCAATCAGCCTATTCAAATCCCCCAGCCCCCTTCTCCTTCCATTACCCTGTTAGAAGTTACATATCCGATCCTCCTTTTTCCTTATTTCCAATTCCTGCCATCCCAGGTCTCGGATGGGCTCTCCAATATTCTTACCCTCCCCCCCCCCCCTTTCATTCTCCCCCCATTTCCATCTTCTAACCCTACCCTTAACCCTTCTAACTGCAATCCTTTGCACCCTTTCCACATCACTTATCTCACCTAATCTATAAGGATCCCAGACTGAACTAGCTCATTCCACCATGGGACGCACCAACGAGAAATATGCCTTTTCCTTTATCTCCATACTTGTCCCCCTAAGCTGCCTCAATACAAAGTTTAGTGCATTTATACTCTTTTTTACTATAAATGCACTAAACAGTAGGCCTACGCATATTTTGTCGTCATGCTGAACCCGTTAAGATTGAGGGCCGATAGAAATGCAACGTGTCTCAATGAAGGTACCTTTACCTACAAAATTACGCTACTAGTACTCACCTGTCTCGATGTATCGCCAATGGATCCCGGACTTCCATTTCTTCTTTCCTCTTCCTTCCCGTTCAAACTTGATCTGCTCTCTCTCCCTTCTTCCTGTCTCCCCTTTGGCTCTCCAACTTCCATCTCAATTCTCATGCATTGGATTGAAAATACTACTGTGAAATACAACAACGAATTAGTACGCTTTTAATATGAATTACCATCATAGTTACGTTGCAAACACACAATAAGATTGAGTTCTTCTCCCTTAAAAGTAGGCCTACTCAGTTTTGAATGTTGTTTTCAGAAATTTAAAGTTGGTTGCCCGCAGTTTTAAAACTAGAAAATTGTACGAAAATAAGGAATGTATTGTTGGGTGGAGAGATTGTTTTGATCAATCGTGTGGGCCTATTATTATTTTAATAAGTTACTGGTAATTGATATACTGGTACCAGTAACACATCAGCAAATTCAAAGACTTTCATTTGTCAAATTGTAACAACTGTCAACAAATACGCTCATAGAACTATGAAATGACTGTCGGTCGATGATATTTAATACCAAAATTACAAACACAATAGGCCTACATTGATCATGATATAAAAAAAGAATAAGGGTTGTACAATCCTCTACTGGTAGGCCTACTGAGGAAATTAAATTGGGCCCTTCTATGATATTTTAGCTTCGCTTCTAATATTTTACTTTGAAAAGGTTATATAATGGACATGTTATTCATTTAAGTTCACATGCACAAACTAGCCCGATCACCGGCTGTTTCTTGCATTCACTAACGGTGTTGCCATGAAGTTTTCTCCCCGTTCCCACCCCGTTTTTACGCTCCCCAACCACGTGGATTGTACACTATACAGCATATTTACATGTGCATTGATACTGAAGAGTGACAATATGTGGTTCATTTACAACATATACCGGTATTGAGAATCAGAGTTTATTTATTATGACAATTATTCATCTATCTACCCCCATATAACTTGGCTGTTGGTGGGGTAGGCTAGGCCTAGGCCTACCTAGTCATTGAATTTGGCCATTGAATTTGTACAAATTTAATTAGTTGGTCTAGTTCAGCACGAGCACAAGATATAGATATAAAAAAGTTGGGTTAAAGATGACAAAAAATGTTACATCATTGGTTACATGCGCCTCCCAGTTCACTGACGGATCTTGGTGAATTTTTAAGCAATAAATGCAGTATGCCTACGTTTTAGTAGAGCTGAAACCAGACACAATCAGTCACAAGAATACTTACATCATTATTGTCATTTGAATCCAGACCACGGAGTAGGCCTAGGCCTATTACATCCAGGCGTAGGCCTAGGTTTTCTTAGAACTGAACAAGATGCACAATAATAACAAAATGATCTTGACAACAGCTGTACCAATGGTATTTGACATATTCACATCCTGATTAATTAATTTCTGTGGTTAAATATTCGATTTGAATCTGTAATTGCAAATTTACTCAACCTTGATGCACTTTTCATAACATAGGCACATCGCAGCCATATTGAATTATAATTCATCAGCTGACAGATGGATACAATTTGTCTAAAGAAGGCCGTGATTGACTCTATAGAACTGGTCGGGAGCAGCTTGCCTGCCCGTGAAAACGAAGTGGCATGGAATCGTAAAGAGTATTTAGACTAGTTTTAATTCAGATTAGATCCCCCACCCACAAAAATGTATGAACTATTTCGTTATTTATTGATTGATGTGTATCAAGATTAAAATAGTATACCTGGGTATTAGAAATTATGAATTAAAAAAAGTTGAAAATTCCAAGAAAATTTGGGAAAAACTTAAATAATACGTTAAACCGTTACATACACGAAAACCAGTAGATAGTTACCATTAGGATGACAATTGATACATTGGTTGAGTAAACCTTCCTCTATCAGCTAAGCTAAATTTCATCAGCACATCTATGGCCGTTTTGATACAAATAAATCGTTTCGGTTACCTCGATTTACGAAAATAATTTGCGTGACTTTCCCTGGTCTTGTATGCTTAACGCATTCGGTTTAAATGTTCATTTTTAGCTTAGTCCAAAGCCAGTTATTTTACGAACACATCGATAGGTCTACCAAACACGTTAAAACATCTAAAGAAGTAATCAAATGATGTATGTAACGCGAGATGCATGTTTTGTGACCATTTTCAGTGTCAACTAAAGCATCGTAGTGGCTTTCCGGATGAACGCATTGTTGTGAAACTTCTGTACACCATTCAGAAAAGTAGGCATACCTTCTAAAATACGGTCGATCCATAATCAACATTCACAATATTTCCAAAAATAATCCACCCTGGTGGGAACAGGTCCCTCCCCACAACCTTGCTCTCACCACTAAAAGCCTCAAACATCTCTGCTCGATCCTCTAACAACCTTCCAAGTCACATAAAGTCGTCTCCTACATCCCTATTATTCAAATCATCCCTTAAATCCTTCCTCCCCCTGAATGCCTTTTACAGCCTCCAAGAATTCCTCTCCCCTATACTTAAATATCATATCCGATTATACTACTATGAATCTGTATTTTTCCATTATTTTCAATTATTTCAATTTCAAGTATTGTTACCATATTATTAAATCTCAATATTATTATTTTTGTTTATCCTATTAGTATTTTTTTTATCAGAGTTGAGATAAATATTAAGCTATTATTATTATTTACACAAGTTTTAAAAAAGGGTTTGGGTGGAAGATCACCTTTTCTAGTGTGAACCCCGCCTATTGTAGCATTAATTGTATATTTACTATTATATTATTTAGTTATATATTACTATAATTATACACTCATTGCAACAATAAAGACTGAATACAATACAATACAATACAATACAACTTTTTCCCCTATGGTAACTGGGGATGCCTTAAGGAATAGTAGTTGTAGTTGTTGTAGTTTATTTTGTCCATCACATCACAGTACATAAAAATACATTTTTATAGGATAATAAGACTGTCAATGTCAAGTTTGAGGAAGAAAAAGGCGTCATTATCCATTCAAATCTCGACCGGGATTGTGTTGTCTTTTGAGCAGGAAAGCTGTTGTATATTATCTAGAAATAGTTGGGGCATGAATAGAATAGATACAACACTCCATGTTGAGAAGAATAGAATAGGCCATACTTATATAACTTTCGTATGTTTATATAATGGCTATTTACATTGTTGAACATTCGAACTCAACGCCATCATTTGTCAACACATTAAATGAAAGTTCATTACATATAACCTATCAAAAGGTGTTTAAAAAATTATCATCACATTGACGTAAAAAGTTAGAGAGTCTCTATATATTATAAAAGAGAGAGGTGACGAGAGAAAAGAAGAAAAAGAGAGGAAGAGAAATTACTTTTTCGACAAAAACATGGCCGCCGCTTCTTGAATGTCCATTCTCTATCAAATACGCCTACGCTGCATATACCATTATGTGTCATTTACATCCAAGTGATTATAGATTCCACATTCAATTGATTTCGAACTGAGAATGAGCTATTAGCGTAAGTATTAACCCGGAAATAGAAGTCATCATCGGCAAAAACATGGCCGCTGCAGCTCATTCATAGGCATATAACTCTTAGGCTCTCTAATGTAAATATGAGTCAAAAGAAAAGAAAATTAAAATCTTCAATGCTCTTGAAATGGTACTCTTGGCTCTTCCCTGATTTCTGTCAAAAATACCAAAATAGAAACAATTGTCGTATTGTCGTCTTCTTATTGTTGTCTTGTTTTGTATCGATCTTTTTCCATTTTTTTTTTTTGGAAAGTTCCAGGGAAAAGTACGCTTTTATTAAACTATTCGTGGTACAATACTCTTCTTCGTTTTTCATTTGTTCTTGAAATATTTCAAAACTTGAGAGTTAGGCCTATACTTGGCAAGTTGGCACACATTATTTGATATGCTTTAAGAGTGCAGCAAAACTCAGCAACATGCTGGAAAACTCCTTGACTGAGCTAGCTACCTGCAGTCATCCTCGAGAAGCAAAACCTTCCACCATTTTAGTTATCCTCCACCAGTGTTACAGTTATTACCTTATTCTCACTAGTTTCATCACTCAATCTACGTCACTTTACCTGATCCGTCATTAAACTTCTTTAGATCTATCATGAAGTTTGATGAATCATGTTTTGGATCAATTTATTATCCATATTATAAAACACGATTTGTGATTGATCTTTTCCCGACATTAATAGTACCGAAGCAGGTGTCGGTTTAGAAGACACTGCTAAAGACGGGCTGATCCAGTTCATTGGGGGCTTCAAATGTGACATTTCTGGACTTGCTCCAATAAGCGGAGGTTTGGGAGGGACTGGTGAGGTTGGTGGCGCGACATTACCGGGAGGTTTGGTGGGAACTGGAGTGGGAGGAGGTGACGAAACAATAACAGGAGGTTTTGTTGTTGGCTTTAGAGTTGTACTAGATTGCTGGGTTACTGGCAGCCAGTTCCCAGGTAGTTTAATTTCTGATTTCGCTCCTACAGTTGAAGGTTTAGATGGAGCTGGAGTGGGGTGTGTCGAGACAATAGCGGGAGGTTTGTTGGGAACGGGAGTGGGATGTGATGACGGAACAATTACGGGAGGTTTTGTCGTTGGATTTAGAGTGGTAGTAGGATGCTGGACCACTGTCAGCCATTGCACAGGTGGTTTCACAATAGGTTTTTCCGATACTGGAGGACTATCAACAGGCTTCCACACTCCACTACCCGGCTTCGGTGGCTCAGTTGCGGGGTGTGGTTGAACCCATTGGAAGGAATTTGTTGTGGTTGGCTTCTCAGTAATTAGTGCAGGGGTTATCGGGTTCCACATGGGAGGTAGTTTCGTGGTGGTAGTGACGGCTTGAGGGGTCACAGGTTTCCAAAGAGGTAGCATTGCGAGCGTTGCGTTCAGGGGCTTCCACATCAATACAGGCTTGGGAGTCGCTTTGGTAGGCGGTGGTTCCACACGAATACAAAGACCTGTGAATTTGAGAACATAGTTGATATATTGTTCGGTGCACCTAGAACAGAGACTATGTTCTACTCAGTAAAATGATAGTAAATATATGACTCTGTCCCGAAGTGGGATCATATAGTATTTTCTCCAAAGCAATGCTCCATTGGAATCAATCTGTTCCGTTCGCAGACATATATTATTATTATACAAAAATACGACATGATTATTTAAATATTATAAGTATACCTAAGGCCTACTATAACCATCGTACTGTCGGCAAATTAAGTTTCAACCTGGTTCAACATTTCTGAGCTCATATGCCCTTCCATTATGCTCTCTTCTATGATACCGGTATCTTGAAAGGATCGTCACAAGCCATCAGGCCAGATTCTAAGAACGTGCTCTCCAGGGGAAAGTTGGTATATTTGCTCAAACCCTGACCTTCTGCCAAGACCTCCTGGGAAGTCGAGTTCTACTACACTACCCTACTTCATAACAACGATTCATTTTTCAGCTAGTCAATATATAATTTACTCAACCATGTTTTGCCAGATTATTCACATTACGAGACTTCCATGCATTCCGTGCACTCTTTGCTAAACTTTTCGAGATTTTTTTGTTTGACTACCTAATGTAGGGCCTACTGGGCCCAGATTCACAAAGAATTTTATCTCTTAAAACGTTCTCAGTTATAACAGTTTTAGGACTTATCACCAGACTTGGTTATAACTCGTATTCACGAAAAGGTAAGCAGAAGTTTTAACAATAGTTTGTTCTAAAGTTATCATCGGTCTTGACTGGTTTTAGTGGAGATACAACACTCACCTCGCAATTGATTTCGATGATTTTGGGTCCTCACTCAAATTCACCGAGTATCATGTTTCGAAGATAAAGATGAATAATGGGAGAGTTTGGAATGTCCTTAAAATTCTTTGTGAATATGGTTTAAAGATAAAACCGTGATTAAGTTAGAACGTGTTATCTCAGTTTTAACTTGGAACGGTCGCTAAAATGTTTCAAGATAAAATTGTTTGTGAATCTGGGCCCTGGTGTCAAACCTATTGTACCTTCGTACTGTTGACTGACTACGCTGCAGTTGGAGGCTGGTGGCGCCCGCATGTAGATCTGATAGCCGCCGATGATGTTACCCCCGGGGCCGTAGTTGCACACGAGAAACTCGTAGGTCATCTTGTGGATGTCGTAGGGCTGTTTGAAGACGGCTCGGCCACAGCCTACTAGATACACGCTTCCCCACACCATCTGAGTGTAATGTCCAGTCTCAGCCTTCCTTCACAAACACACACATTAATTTACTTCTAGAATACTTTCATACAATGTGTGTACTCAGATATGGTGATTTTGCAATCATTTGTTCTTTTTCATACGCTGATTATTTGGACTGTTGATTCACAAGAACCAAAATTAGTAATCAGTTTGGATATCAAAGTATGGCTATTTTAATTCACTTATCAGATATATGGACCAAACACTGGTGTCCGCACTGTGCATGACACACACTCTAAAAATCTTCAAGTGAATGAAGATTTCTTAAAACTGCCCTAGAAAGAAATATGTTTGTAAGATTATTGTTTGCTTGACCGTCCATTAACAGTTGGTTTATTAGAGGGTATGATTGAATGATGTTTATACACTCCCACGGTTAGATGAGTCTCGAACCCAAGCCCAACTTGACTTTAGTTTCTACTGATCATACAGTTTTTAACTGACTGAGCCAGAGAGGTGGATGGAATATTTTTGTTTTTCGTAGTATTTTATTGCTTGAATATACTCAATTCATTAATTTTATTTTTCTAGATATATTATTGTTATTCTGAATAACTACTGATCATTGATTAGATTGATATCCTGTTGTAGATATGTCTGTATTGTATTGCTTTCAAAGATTTACATTTTGTCAATGATTCCAGTTCGGATGTACGATTTGTTAAATTATTATTGCTAGTACTAATGAAACCGAAAAAATATCTGCTTCTACTGTAGTAGATGGAGTTTTCCAAGTATTATTTAATGGATAACCTACGAATTGAAAGGAATAGCTCTTTGAGCTCAATGAGTCCGATTTTGAGTCTTATGCTGCCAATGCTATACCACGAATGATTTATATTATTGTGAGTTACCATGAGCGTATTTACTCATAAGATGACAGTAGATGCAGCATTGATAGGTCAGCGACTATTCCAAGAGATTTACACACTGTCAGAGTGAGTAAGATGAGATATAATGTAAGTTATATATCTCAGTGTTTTGCCTTAAACCCCGTGGATTATTGGACCGACCATTTAAACAGTACTAAAACACCCAGAATGCAATACCAGCGATCGAAGAAAGCAGAAAGCGCATGCGCATTGAATTTCGAAAAAGGTCTCTTCAAGCTAGTATAGTCGAACTGGACGGTGTACTCACATGACGAACTTCTCATTTAGTACGGGCGAGTGTCCCACCACTTCGTCGTACCAGCGCTGTATGAGGTCCGGCAGGTCCGAGTAGAATCGCGTGCCCGTGTCGCCGGCAGCCGCCATGTTCTGTCCAACGCGGAACCTTGCTAACACAAGCATACACGTTCATGGCAATACCCACAATCAGCATCTCTTAGCATATGTATTCCCGAGATACGTTACTCCTGCGGTCGACTGATCATGCCGATCAGGACCGATATCGGCGGCCATGTTGGACCTTTACAAAATGTTCCTAGCGTGGTATTAATCACAGACGTCTTGCTAGTTCTAGTTGTGAACTATCAGTTCCAATATGGCGGAAACTTCCCAGTATGCGAGGCGGTGTGAAGTTACTAGGCTATACCGAGACATAAATATCTACGCCTTCTTGAGGTTGAGTAACGTATCTCGCTTAGGTAGTATTCTATGGTATCACAGTTCTTACTCCATCCAGTAATGGAGTTACTCTTTTGCTTAACGCCTTACGAGATACCTTGGACTGAGAAATGTAGTCTACCTGTCGTGTACTATAAAGACAACCCTCACAGAACAATGCAGAATTATTCCTCATGTGTTCCTCTGTATGAGAGGATGATTAGCAGGTTTTCATTATTGTTTTATTTTTTGAATAATCTGAACATGTTATATCAAATCGATATAAAAGTATTTCAAATCTATTAAATCATTTGATCACTATGGATGGTGGTGACTTATTGAGGAGCCACCAAGTACTATTAATTGTATATGGGTATTGAGAGATACGCTGATAGATATTTTTGAAATTTCACCCTATATACAGCCCCTTCAATTGAATGATTGGTTGAACTCTCTGATCCGCATGAAAGCTTGTGTGAATATTGGGCACATCCCTGGAATAAAACTATGTCGATTTTCATAACATTTGAGTAAGACATTTTTCGTGAATAAAATAATCAACCTTCATAGAATATCCAAGAAATATTACCTTAAACACATTATTATTTATTGAATACTAGTTATTTTACAAGTTGGACCGCGTTTTACGAAAAGTTGAAATGTGTTAATCAATCTAATTATCAATTATAGTACACAAATATTATGAGTAACTCAAAGTAATAAAAAGTTGATCTGATAATTATCGCTTAATCCACCATGAATTATTACTCGTTAAGTCGGATTTAAGTACAGCAATAAACTGCATGCTCTCACATCATTGTGCTGGTGTGACCGATTGTAAACAGGAATCAATAGTTGTAATTTTCTCAAGAAATAACACAACTGAACGTACGTAATATTTGTAAGTATCACTTCGTGTCACCAGCAACACGAAAATAGTAGCTTTTCCTAGTCCTTATTCCCATCATTAATCCTCGAGTATAGTATAATCATTTCTCTATCGAATGCGACGGATAACCTTATAGAACCAACGGCAGACTAACCTTAACCAAACTTACTTGTATCCCGACAGGTGTCGTGGTCCTCTATCTTGCACTGGTTCGCCCAGCGTTGCGCAATGACCGCTAGCTCATCGTCCCAATTCTGCAATAAGGGAGTTGACAAACTGATTCAGCTTTCAAGAGAAATACATGAACGATGATGACATCTATGTGTTTGAACATGATGTCTGATTGATTAACCTAAGACAGACCCACATGAGTTGAGCATGTGACACATTCAACATCGATTCTCCAAATACAAAACCAGTCATCTACATATCGAGACACATTAGCGTTTCACCAAGGGTATTCACAAAGGGCCCAGAAACCTAATTGTGATCGATGAAGACCAAGAAGGTCAAATTGTAAAATATCGTGAGAATAAAACACAGCCAGGTCAGTATCAATCCACAATCGGCTAGGTATAGAATCCAATGAATCATTTGACGACTCCAATGACAGTTAAGTTGTGACTCGTAATCGTGAGAAATTTGTGTGTGATCTCTGATTATGGTTATTCGCCATTGGCTTTTGAAATATAGGTTCATTGATGCTGTTGACTTCAGACCGACTTGGGTCAAAACTGTATTCATTCTTAACAATACATTCTATAATGTATTACTGTTTACGAAAACAAATCTAAAGTGATCAGTAAAGTATCCCAGTAACTTTTCATCTCATCTTCCAACCATCTCATTTCAACATTTCCCAACGACAATGCTTCCAAATCCAACAATCCTTTTCCAATTGATTCAGTCTTCTATTTTATCTTTATGGATATCGTTTTTTGTTCTTTTGTCACGTGTATGTAGGTACGTTCAAGTTTGTTCTCTTGAATGAACTGTTTTCTGGGAAGGTTGAAACACGATGTAGTGATACCAACATACTTTATCAAAATATAAATTAGGTGTACCGACTCCCATACTTAAGCGTATTCCCTTGTGAACTAGAAGTAGATAGAGTGGCTATACGGTACCGGTGACATTGTGGAACTTACAAAATCTATAATTATAAACAAATGCCACCTCTAACATTATAATTCTATTGAACAGTGTATAGCTTTGTTGAGCATTGTTGTTCTATTGAATTCGATATAAAAGTGATAGTTGCACTACAGTCAAATGGGATAATGAACTCTGATTCTAAGTCAGGAAATACTTCACTTGGAAGAGGTGAGTGGGTACACCCTTTATATTATGATAAAATATGTTGCACTCACTACATTGTTCTCATCAGCCATGTCAAAGACAGCAATTCAGCTACTAGTTTTAAATTAAACGTCTGTAACTTTTTGAAAAAAAAAATCAATGATATCAGAACTTATCTCGTTTGTATTTGAAATAGTAATTTTCCACTTTAGGTAAGGTTAGGTGGTAGAACGGTCAGCTGACCAAACCTTGCCCTTTTTGACTGTAATAACATTGTTTTACACGATTAATAAAGACTTTCTATTATCATCATCGTAGTTGAAACCCGAGGGGTGTACAACTCGCAAATTTGGTGTACACCTGATTTCAGGTGATTTCAGGTGATTTCAGGTGATTTCAGGTGATTTCAAGAGATTTCAGGGATTTCAAGGGTATTTCAAGAGATTTCATACTGATTTCAAGGGGATTTCAAGTGATTTCATACGGATTTCAAGGGGATTTCAAGTGATTTCAATGGGATTTCAATGGGATTTCATGGCAAGTGTACATCGGATTTCAGGAGTTGTTAACCCCTCGTTGAAACCCAATAAAAATGAAAATAAAACAATTGTTTTTGGTTTGTACTTACAAGTTGGTACATGTTGCCCGCTGATGGCTGCGGGCCGGGCATGCCACGCAGCTCCCTGCCCATGGCCAGTTTACTCCTGAGCTTGTTGTGCGAAGCAAGGATCGCCTGCTTGTCGACGGTCGTCAGCGGGTGTGGATCATACTCCGTGCACTTGTCGCCCACCTTGTTGGGATCCTGCAATGTCACCACGCTGGTACAGGTCCTGGACTAGGCAGTGTTGAATCCAGGCATACCTGCGGGGGGTAGCGAAGCCCCCCCGCAGCTTGTTGGTTGCCCCCCCGAGATAAAAACATTAAGCACTGTAGTGTATTTTTTGAAAAACTTGTATTTCGGTTTTTCAAAATATTTGTAAAAACTAAACGTATTAGGAATTGACCATTTATTACTAAGGAAAAAAACAATATTAGATGTATATTTTATTTGTATTGTTAATTGCCATTCTGCCCGTGAATGCTGGTAAGTGACACCTCAAATGTCAGAAGTGGCTGGAGTGGAGTCAATTTCATATGGATGAGTCAAGTATAACACTACCGGTACCCGTTATATTGTAATTACCTCTTTCATATTAACAATCATCAAACAACAATCAATTGAACACGTTTTCACGATCAATTCAGTTGGTATAGATGACCCAGCTTCTTCTTTCGTTGGTTCAACTTTATATACATATAGGCCCACATACTCGATATCGTATTTTTCAATTGAGTAAATTTGAGTAAAGTAAATTTTGTAAATTTTGAAAATTAAGTAAACATCAATCAATTGAACAATAATTACCAAAGTCTTCACGATCAATTCAGTTGGTAGAGTTGGTTCTTTCGTAGATCCAACTATATAAATAAACACATCCGATATTTTATTTATCCAATAATCCAATAATTTACTTTCACTCACCGGCAATTGACAGATCGTGTGATCCTTACACAAATCACAGTAAGCGTTGTTCGCGAAAACGCCGGCTGATTGCAAACTGACCACCAACAACCATCTCCACAGTGTTACAAACATTCCCTCGATAACGCGAAACCCAAACAGACTGCAAGCACTGCTGCCAACACACTGCATGTGCAGCATTGTGCAGCTTTTACATCGTCGTTAAAAACAGAAATAATTACCATTGCTTGATTGAAACATAAGCACAGTCAGGGGTGGACAAATAGTTGGTGTATTTTGGGGTGTGTGGATACCGGTATGAGGTCGACGAGGTTGTGTGACATGGGTTTGGGTGTCCAACCTTTTCTAAAGCCTAAACGTATTACGTTGAGAAGTACCCCGAAGCCCATGTCACATGAATGAGTGGCTTTATTCCGGTATTCGTTCTTCACCTCCCCTGTGTATTTGGTTTACATCGGGTTTAACGACGCACTGTAGGCCTATCGGTGACTAAGTTCCATTATAACGCCAGTGAATGCGTCTTTCATGAAGACTCGTGTGTCACTCTCTTTAGATAATACAATATTTTAATACTTCCGTGTCTGTACATAACATATTACTCAATTTCATTCATATGTGACAATAGACACCTAAAACCAATGAATGTGTACAAAACCACAATGCTAGGGCTACAAAGATTGTCATCTATTGTTCACAAAGCAAACCGTGTACAGAAAGGCTCCTTGAATTCAGGCTGTATTCTATAAAATAAGTTGCATTATGAATTAAAGAGTATAAGCTATAAAATAAATCTAAAAAAGTGGATAATGAGCGAAATATTTCAGTCCCAAGATGAATTTTCAAATAATATTGATCTGGGCACCTGTAGTGTGTAATTGGTGCACTGTATTAAGATCTGTCACAGACAAAAAAGGTCTCAGGAATAAGGTTCCTAGGGCCTTACCAGTAACTGTTCGTTGTACTATCACCTTTTTTTCTTGAAAAAGACTTGTCCAATATCAATGTATAATGATCAATCTGGAACAATAAATATAATGTTATTATTATTAATTATGAATGAGATGATGGGATGATGAAATGAAGTTTATTTTATTATGTGTTTTCGGATTGTGGGAAGGAGTCGGTCGTGGCCTGATTTAAAGGAACCTGAACGACAAAGGGAAACGATGACAAACGTCCGTCAGGATTGTCGACCATCGCGGGATTCGAACTCCAGTCTCCATGATTGCCGATTCAGTGAGCTAGCCTCACGTCCACAAATTTTCCCTCCAGAGTTATTCTTATGGGATTTTCAAAATGTCCTGATATTATTTTCTCAGAAGTGATTTGAAGTTTGAGAAGCAGATTATTTTTGGAAAAAATATGCAGCATCAGTTAGACAATGATACATTTACATGCCAAGTGCCATCAATTTTTTTTAATGCTGCTTAACGACCCCACCAACAGCTAGGTTATACGGGGGTACGAATGCGGGGGTGATAATGAAAATAATGAAGTGATGATAGGTGAAAGGACGTTTACAAAAACCCATGCCTTATGCGGGACTCGAACCCACGCCCAACGGTGACTTCAGTTACTACCGCTAGCGATAGTTGACTGAGCCACCGGGGCGGCTCCAAATTTGTTTATTCCTTCGACCTATAGAGCGCGATATGAAGCATCATTTCTTCAAGGTTGAGTATTCGTTCACGCTCATCCAATTCGATATTATTTGCAATGCCCTCTTGTACTCCCCTAGAGTATAAAAGCGTGAATCATGCGAATTAGCGTGGCTTCAAGCTTCGAGGAGTCACGTATTATATTGAGATAATTTGATTTACCAGACTCTGCATTGATTATATCTCATCTCTTCTGGGGTCACGATCAGATATGTTATGATAGTAATTCATGTAGATAATTTATGTAATCAAGTAGTAATATCGGAAATCATCTTTATGGTCTATCATTGAGTTAATCCTGTTTGCAATAATCATGTAGGCCTGTATTTAATCTATGTATTTGTTCTTTCTAATCAGTAATATAGATTCTCATCTTCACACTTCAATAACTTGATTATTATATTAAGAGTCCATGGGAGTCGATTTAGCGAAATATAAGATTTTCGGTAATAACTTTTGAACGGTATGAGATATCAAAATTCTAATAAAAGGAAAACATAGATTTTTTTATATTTTCGAGATGGTGAAAGTGAAAACCATTCAATTTTCATCGCATAATTTCACAGGTAGCCATTGAAAAATACAATGTTTTAGCGCTATACCTATGAAAATGTTAAAATTTTAAACTTCTGCATTTAATTCTAATTATCAATTTCTAGTGTGTAATAGATCTTCAACATTATCATTATTAAGACTGGATGATTATTGATTAAATATTTAGAATTATGGAAGTTTTAATTAGCTTGCTATTCTAAATACAATAATATAGTATATTGATCATTGTTACACTACATAAAAATTACTCTGACCACATTTAAACTTTTCGAAAACCTCCTACGGTATTCATTCCTATTCAACTTAAACTATCATTAATTACAAAGCATTTCAATCTAGCTGGCAACTCAATCAATCCTTTAACACTCCTATAAAAAATACTATTACTGAAGATTATTGAATTACAATTTCTCAACTGTATGTCCCTAGCACTTCTAGTGTTATGTTCATGTTTATGATCAGCATGACTAATCACTAAATTACGTGATTACAGTTGCATGAGGTCATTAAACATTTTTAAAACCATTAGAGCCAGTTTTTCAAAGTGCCGTTAGAGTGGTCGTCAGAAGTTACCCTCCGGTTGCGCGATTTTTTCGTTTTTCGACCTGCCTTCAGCGATAACGCGCACCTGACCGACGGTTATCTACTCACAAAGATAAACCCTGGATTGGGTCTCCATTTAAGTGCCCGTCACTTCACTGCCTTCTAGCATACAATTTTGCATACACATTCAAGCACAACCAATCAGAATCGTCGTTGTTCTGGTCAGGTTCTCGTTAGAACGAACAGATAACCGGGAGTTGAAAAACGACCCTGTCGTTACAGGTCGGGGTTAGACATAACCGTCGGTCAGCTAACGCAGATCTAACGAGGACTATTGAAAACCGGCTCTTAATGAGCATCACAGTCTTGAAGGCTGTGGAGAACGTCCAAAGGGTTTCTGCAAGAAAGGTATTGGGGAGAGAGAAGCGCTGGAAGATTATCAGGAACGATGAGGATGTGGTTGAAACAGTTATAGAAAGACCTAGTAAAATGATTGAGGAAATGGAATCGGGAAATTTGGAAGAATGAAGACAAATAGAAAGAAAGTGCACTTTTGTTAGAGTCAAGAAACAAATATAGGCTACAGGATGGGAGGAATGAAGCAATAGAATTGGAAAGGAATTACACAGAAGTACATGGGTAACCGTCAGACAACAATCAATAACCAACTTTCGGTTCTACTCAAAATCAGACTTTTGATTAGAATTTTCAATTCTCTCTCCGGGTTATTCTTGTGAGGATTTTCCGAACTTTCCGAGTTTTTCCTAAGAAATCGGTTCAAAAGATTTCTCTGAAAGATTCCCTTTTTTTTAATATATATAAATTATAACTATGAATTGACAATTGTTACCCTTAAGGTGACTATGTGATAATGTATGTACGTATTTATTCATCTGAAGTTTTAATGATTCTCAATTAATTTCATATTTATTAATTGACATACCATTAACAGTACTTGACTATCCATATATATTGTATTTTAATATGTTTTTTTTTTCAAACTGATTTTACAATATCTTTTGGATGAAAATAAATGAAATGAAAAACCATCCCAATACCTGTCACCAATATGGAGAGAAAGTTTTAAGTCGATTGACCTTTTTCGAAATTATTTACTTATATTATCTCAAATTTCGAAAAATCCTATTTAATCAGGCTGAGTAAGATAATTTGGAACATAAAATTTGTCCATGGACTCTACACATAAATTGACATTTAAGTAGCTCTGAAACCTTGAAATATGACGTCGACAATCACGTGACAGATTATAAGCACGTCCATATTAATCACTTCATTACATTATGCATTTAAAACAGATGATAATATTTACTATGATAATATAACAAAATTAATACTCGCTACTATATTCGGCATATAATTATTATTAGTTCAAAAGTCTGTCATTCTATTGGCTACACAAAAATCCAGCCAATCAAACACTGTCCACGTTATTCAGTTGGTGAACAACTGGGTACATAAATTTAACACAATTTACAATTTAATCAAATTGTGACTAGTTAGTATATACTATTATTAGATAAACTTGTCAGTTATTACAACAATGACTAGCTGAAGGGTTCACTGAATATTTTATCATACTTTTTAGTATAAATACGCGAGGATTTTTTATTGAGAATCACAATTACATATTGTCTTCAGGTCTTCTCTATAGCCGAGCAGAACAGGTAAGCACGCTTGATTATATGATATAATTATTTGTTCTATGAATGTTTTCTGTTTTTGTTAATTGTTTCATAAAACATATATATATATATATATATATATATATATATATATATATATATATATATATATATATATATATATATATATATATATATATATATATGTATATATATATATATATATATATATATATATATATATATATATATAAATAATAGTTCCATTATGTATATATATTGGCCCCACACCAGAATAGGTTGGGATCGTTTTTCATAAAAATCGGTAGAACGGTTTTTCCGGATTTTTTTTGGAAATTTCAGAAAATCCCCATAAGAAAAACCCAGGGGAAGGATACTTCGAGAAGAAAATATTTCAAAAGCTCTCAAATTAATATAGAATATGAAAACAATCATCATACACTACATTCAGTAGAAATTTTAGAGCTTTTGGAAATTTTAGGTTTTCCAAGTATTTCGCCTCCGGTTTATTCTTGTGAGAATTTTCCATACTTTGTAATTTTTTTCCGGAAAAACCGTTCAACCGATCTTTCTGAAAAACAATCCCAACCTATTCTGGTATAACACCTATCTGAAAAAAAAGTTTCGAGATGTATTGTGTAATTTTGTGTGAATATCATGCAGTGCTTTTTGAAAATGATTCTATACCTAATACTGATGTTTCAGAATATTTGAACATCACCAGTTGTCACCATGATGAACTTGGCTAGTGCTATTCTAGTGGGTAAGTCGAGGATAAAACTCATCTTTAGAAAGTAGGAAATTTCCAGTAATATGAAACTGTTACAAAATGATTGCAAATAAATCATTTAGAAGTAATTTTCTTTCCATTTCAACTTTACACAGCGCATGTTTTTGTCAATTTGAAGGAAAATCAGTCCTCTGATGATGAATAAACTATCAAATAAACTAAATAAATATAAAGTGTCGATACCCAATTTATCCATTTTGGATGAAACAGTATGTACTATGATTATTATCAATAATATTATGACTCAAATTTAAAAAAAAAAACTAATTATGTGTCTTTTAGCCAAAATACTTTTGAATTGAAATGTTTCAATACTGATTAGCCTACTTATTTATTTTTTACACGATTTTTGTACAACTGTCCACCTCTTACTTTTTCTTGCCACTTGATATACGTGACTAAACTGCTTGAAATTAATATTTTTCAATAATTCTTCAAACCAATTTTGTGAGTGGATATAAAAAAAAATGTCAATGTTTTTGTTCTTTCTTTTGACTTCAACTACCTTGTATAATTTTTACGGTATGTGAAACACGTCCGAATTTGAATTTGTACACTCATCATTGAATATTTAACCCACAGTTAAGCCGTTTTGAAGGGCTCAGTGGATGTTCTTTTGTTTTAAAAAAAAACAAATAAGATGAAAATTCAAAATTTTGAAATTCTAATCAGAGAGATTACGCATTCATTTTCAATACCTTTGAGATTGTATTAACTGGGCATTGAGCTAGGTATTAACAATTGTTGAATTGAAAACTGATATTTCGCTGAATAGACTCCCATGTGCTCAACTTGGTCTTATAAATTCCAGTATTGTGTGGCGGAGCCTTGCTTAGTGTCGGCGAATCAAGCGTCCTCACATACAACCTTGGCTGTCCAGTCCTCAGAGACTGGACTTATCCTGATATTGAGTACATCTTCTTCCGTCTGTATACCAGGTAGGTCGTGACGTCAGCTATAGGGAGTCGTTGAGACCGGGGTTCTATTCCCGATAGACTCGAATATCCTAGTATTTTGATTGGGCAGCTATCAATGCCGTTTTTTTTTCATCATATATATAGGGGCCTATATATATATATATATATATATATATATATATATATATATATATATATATATATATATATATATATATATATATATATATATATATATATATATATATATATATATATATATATATATATATATATATATATATATACATATATATATATACATATATATATATATATATATATATATATATATATATATATATATATATATATATATATATATATATATATATATATGAATACACTGTATATAAGAAGAGCTGTCTTGCTTTTCCAGTAATGTCCAAACCACCCCCGAGAACATCAACATTGCGACCAGCAATCTGGCGACAACCACCTTCAAAGCAACCAACCCGACCAAGATCATCATTCACGGGTTTAACGACAACACCACTAATCCCATCGTAACGGACATCAAGACACGTGAGTTAAACATAATCTAGACGTGTATCTTTATTGAAGACTCTGCTATTCACATACAATATGTCTGCCATGATTGACAGAGAATAATTATTGATCAAGTGTTAGAATAATTAGAAAATGGTAATAGATCAGGGAAAGCTATCGAGGAACGATCGTAAAACCACGTGGTTGTCTCGGGAATGCCGCGTTTGCTCTTTTGGGAAGAAATTGCGGTGTAGTCTGGGACCTTGTCTTCAATGTTCTCTCTTCAACACTCTCCTACGTTTCGGCAAGATGACACTTGCCATTCGCAAGTATCCTTGTTAACTGCTCAAAACTCGTAGGTCTAATTTGAGCTTTGAGCAGTTAACAAGTATCCTTGAAGATGACAAGTGTCATCTTGCCGAAACGTTGGAGAGAAAGACAAGGTCCCAGACGGGACCGCAATTTCTTTCCAGAAGAGCAAACGTGGCATTCCCGAGACAACCATGTGTTACATTTTCCAGTCCGCGAGAACTCCGTTACAACATATATATATATATATATATATATATATATATTTATATCGATGTAGACCTTTTCTTCCGTTACAACATATATATATATATATATATATATATTCATATATATATATCGATGTGGACCTGTATATATATTTCTTCCGTTGAAACATATATATATATATATATATATATATATATATCGATGTAGACCTGTATATATATTTCTTCCGTTACAACATATATATATATATATATATATATATATATATATATATATATATATATATAAAACAATTGTTAAGTGATCCCTTCTCATGCATGAAATTACATTTTCAGACCACTGAGAGCAATAGTCGTAATTAAATATATGTTTCACCGCGGGCATGTGTCCTACCCTGTGTCCAGAAAACGGGATAATTCGAATATGATTTTCAGAAAATTCTGACAAATAACAATTGTTAAGTGATCTCTTCTCATGCATGAAATAACATTTTCAGACCGCTGAGAGCAATGATTGAAATTAAATATATGTTTCATCGCGGGCATGTGTCCTACCCTGTGTCCAGAAAACGGGAAAATTCGAATATGATTTTCGGAAAATTCTGACGAATAACAATTATTAATTGATCCCTTCTCATGCATGAAATAATATTTTCAGGACGCTAAGAGCAATGGTTGTAATTAAATATATGTTTCAACGTGGGCATGTGTCCTACCCTGTGTCCAGAAAACGGGAAAATTCGAATATGATTTTCAGAAAATTCTGACGAATAACAATTGTTAAGTGATCCCTTCTCATGCATGAAATGACATTTTCAGACCGCTGAGAGCAATGGTTGTAATCAAATATATGTTTCACCGCGGGCATGTGTCCTACCCTGTGTCCAGAAAATGGGAAAATTCGAATATGATTTTCGGAAAATTCTGACAAATAACAATTGTCAATTCATCCCTTCTCATGCATGGAATAACATTCTCAGACCGCTGAGAGCAATGGTTGTAATTAAATATATGTTTCACCGCGGGCATGTGTCCTACCCTGTGTCCTAAAAACGGGAAAATTCGAATATGATTTTCAGGAAATTCTGCCAAATAACAATTTTTGAGTGACCACTTCACATGCATGGAATAACATTTTCAGACCGCTGAGAGCAATGGTTGTAATTGAATATATGTTCCATCGCGGGTATGTGTCCTACCCTGTGTCCAGAAAACGGGAAAATTCGAATATGATTTTCGGAAAATTCTGACAAATAAAAATTGTTAATTGATCCCTTCTCATGCATGAAATGACATTTTCAGACCGCTGAGAGAAATGGTTGTAATTAAATATATGTTTCACCGCTGGCATGTGTCCAACCCTGTGTCCAGAGAACGGGAAAATTCGAATATGATTTTCGGAAAATTCTGACGAATAACAATTATTAATTGATTCCTTCTCATGCATGAAATAATATTTTCAGGACGCTAAGAGCAATGGTTGTAATTAAATATATGTTTCAACGTGGGCATGTGTCCTACCCTGTGTCCAGAAAACGGAAAAATTCGAATATGATTTTCAGAAAATTCTGACGAATAACAATTGTTAAGTGATCCCTTCTCATGCATGAAATGACATTTTCAGACCGCTGAGAGCAATGGTTGTAATCAAATATATGTTTCACCGCGGGCATGTGTCCTACCCTGTGTCCAGAAAATGGGAAAATTCAAATATGATTTTCGGAAAATTCTGACAAATAACAATTGTCAATTCATCCCTTCTCATGCATGGAATAACATTCTCAGACCGCTGAGAGCAATGGTTGTAATTAAATATATGTTTCACCGCGGGCATGTGTCCTACCCTGTGTCCTAAAAACGGGAAAATTCGAACATGATTTTCAGGAAATTCTGCCAAATAACAATTTTTGAGTGATCCCTTCACATGCATGGAATAACATTTTCAGACCGCTGAGAGCAATGGTTGTAATTGAATATATGTTCCATCGCGGGTATGTGTCCTACCCTGTGTCCAGAAAACGGGAAAATTCGAATATGATTTTCGGAAAATTCTGACAAATAAAAATTGTTAATTGATCCCTTCTCATGCATGAAATGACATTTTCAGACCGCTGAGAGAAATGGTTGTAATTAAATATATGTTTCACCGCTGGCATGTGTCCAACCCTGTGTCCAGAGAACGGGAAAATTCGAATATGATTTTCGGAAAATTCTGACAAATAACAATTGTTAATTGATCCCTTCTCATGCATGAAATGACAATTCCAGACCGCTGAGAGCAATGGTTGTAATTAAATATATGTTTCACCGCGGGCATGTGTCCTACCCTGTGTCCTGAAAACGGCAAAATTCGAATATGATTTTCAGGAAATTCTGACAAATAACAATTGTTAAGCGATCCCTTCTCATGCATGGAAAAATATTTTCAGACCGCTGAGAGCAATGGTAAAAATTGAATATATGTTTCATCGCGGGCAAGTGTCCTACCCTGTGTCCAGAAAACGGGAAAATTCGAATATGATTTTCGAAAAATTCTGACGAATAACAATTGTCAATTCATCCCTTCTCATGCATGAAAAAACATTCTCAGACTGCTGAGAGCAATGGTTGTTTTCAAATATATGTTTCAACGCGGGCATGTGCGGTACCCTGTTTCCTGAAAACGGAAAAATTCGAATATGATTTTCAGGAAATTCTGACGTATAACAATTGTTAAGTGATCCCTTCTCATCCATGAAATAACATTTTCAGACCGCTGAGAGCAAAGATTGAAATTAAATATATGTTTCATCGCGGGCATGTGTCCTACCCTGTGTCCAGAAAACGGGAAAATTCGAATATGATTTTCAGAAAATTCTGACGAATAACAATTTTCAAGTGATCCCTTCTCATGCACGAAATAACATTTCCAGACCGCTGAGAGCAATGGTTGAAAGTAAATATATGTTTCATCGCGGGCATGTGTTCTACCCTGTGTCCGGATACAGGAAAATTCGAATGTGATTTCGGGAAAATTCTGACAAATAACAATTGTTAATTGATATCTTCTCATGCATTAGATAACATTTTCAGACCGCTGAGAGCAATGGTTGTAATTAAATATATGTTTCAACGGGGGCATGTGTCCTACCCTGCGTCAAGAAAATGGGAAAATTCGAATTTGATTTTCAGAAAATTCTGACAAATAATAATTGTCAATTGATCCCTTCTCATGCATGGAATAACATTTTCAGACCGCTGAGAGCAATGGTTATAATTGAATATATGTTTCATCGCGGGCATGTGTCCTACCCTTTGTCCAGAAAACGGGAAAATTCGAATATGATTTTCAGAAAATTCTGACAAATAACAACTGTCAATTCATCCCTTCTCATGCATGAAATAACATTCTCAGACCGCTAAGAGCAATGGTTGTAATTAAATATATGTTTCACCGCGGGCATGTGTCCTACCCTGTGTCCAGAAAACGGGAAAATTCGAATATGATTTTCAGTAAATTCTGACAAATAACAAATTTTAAGTGATCCCTTCTCATGCATGAAATAACATTTTCAGACCGCTGAGAGCAATGGTTGTAATTAAATATATGTTTCACCGCGGGCATGTGTCCTACCATGTGTCCAGAAAACGAGAAAATTCGAATATGATTTTCAGAATATTCTGAAAAATAACAATTGTTAATTGATCCCTTCTCATGCATGAAATAACATTTTCAGACCGCTGAGAGCAATGGTTGTAATTAAATATATGTTTCATCGCGGGCATGTGTCCTACCCTGTGTCCAGAAAACGGGAAAATTCGAATATGATTTTCGGAAAATTCTGACAAATAACAATTGTTAATTGATCCCTTCTCATGCATGAAATAACAATTTCAGACCGCTGAGAGCAATGGTTGTAATTAAATATATGTTTCACCGCGGGCATGTGTCATACCCTTTGTCCAGAAAACGCGAAAATTCGAATATGATTTTCAGAAAATTCTGACAAATAACAATAGTCAATTCATCCCTTCTCATGCATGAAAAAACATTCCCAGACCGCTGAGAGCAATGGTTGTAAATAAAAATATGTTTCACCGCGGGCATGTGTCCTACCCTTTGTCCAGAAAACGGGAAAATTCGAATATGATTTTCAGAAAATTCTGACAAATAACAATTGTTAATTTAACCCTTCTCATGCATGAAATAACATTTCCAGACCGCTGAGAGAAATGGTTGTAATTGAATATATGTTTCAACGCGGTCATGTGTCCTACCCTGGGTCCAGAAAACGGGAAAATTCGAATATGATTTTCAGAAAATTCTGACAAATAACAATTGTTAATTGATCCGTTCTCATGCATGAAATAACATTTTCAGACCGCTGAGAGCAATGGTTGTTTTCGAAAATATGTTTCAACGGGAGCATGTGTCCTACCCTGTGTCCAGGAAACGGGAAAATTCGAATATATTCTCGAAAAATTCTGACAAATAACAATTGTCAATTGATCCCTTCTCATGCATGAAATAACATTTTCAGACCGCTGAGAGCAATGGTTGTAATTAAATATATGTTTCACCACGGGCATGTGTCCTACATTTTGTCCAGAAAACGGGAAAATTCGAATATGATTTTCAGAAAATTCTGACGAATGACAATTGTTAAGTGAACTCTACTCATGCATGAGATAACATTTTCAGACCGCTGAGACCGATGGTTGTAATTAAATATATGTTTCAACGCGGGCATGTGCGGTACCCTGTGTCCTGAAAACGGGAAAATTCGAATATGATTTCTAGGAAATTCTGACAAATAACTATTGTTAAGTGATCCCTTCTCATGCATGAAATGACTTTTTCAGACCGCTGAGAGCAATGGTTGAAATTAAATATATGTTTCATCGCGGGCATGTGTCCCACCCTGTGTCCAGAAAACGGGAAAATTCGAATATGATTTTCAGAAAATTCTGACAAATAACAATTGTTTATTGATCCCTTCTTATGCATGGAATAACATTTCCATACCGCTGAGAGCAATGGTTGTAAATAAATATATGTTTCACCGCGGGCATGTGTCCTACCCTGTGTCCTGAAAACGGGAAAATTCGAATATAATTTTCAGGAAATTCTGACAAATAACAATTGTTAATTGATCCCTTCTCATGCATGAAATATAATTTTCAAACCGCTGAGAGCAATGGTTGAAATTAAATATATGTTTCATCGCGGGCATGAGTCCTACCCTGTGTCCTGAAAACGGGAAAATTCGAATATGATTTTCAGGAAATTATGACAAATAACAATTGTTAAGTGATCCCTTCTCATACATGCAATAACATTTGCGGACCGCTGAGAGCAATGGTTGAAATTGAATATATGTTTCATGGCGGGCATGTGTCCTACCCTGTGTCCAGAAAACGGGTAAATTCGAATATGATTTTCGGAAAATTCTGACAAATAACAATTGTTGATTGATCCCTTCTCATGCATGAAATAACATTTTCAGACCGCTGAGAGCAATGACTGTAATTAAATATATGTTTCACCGCGGGCATGTGTCCTACCCTGTGTCAAGAAAACGGGAAAATTCGAATATGATTTTCAGAAAATTCTGACAAATAACGATTGTTAATTGATCCCTTCTCATGCATGAAATAACATTTTCGGACCGCTGAGAGCAATGGTTGTAATTGAATATATTTTTCACCGCGGGCATGTGTCCTACCCTGTGTCCAGAAAATGGGAAAATTCGAATATGATTTTCAGAAAATTCGGACGAATAACAATTGTCAATTGATCCCTTCTCATGCATGAAATAACATTTTCAGACCGCTGAGAGCAATGGTTATAATTGAATATATGTTTCAACGCGGGCATGTGTCCTACCCTGTGTCCAGAAAACGAGAAAATTCGAATATGATTTTCAGAAAATTCTGAAAAATAACAATTGTTAATTGATCCCTTCTCATGCATGAAATATAATTTTCAGACCGCTGAGAGCAATGGTTGTAATTAAATATATGTTTCATCGCGGGCATGTGTCCTACCCTGTGTCCAGAAAACGGGAAAATTCGAATATGATTTTCGGAAAATTCTGACAAATAACAATTGTTAATTGATCCCTTCTCATGCATGAAATAACAATTTCAGACCGCTGAGAGCAATGGTTGTAATTAAATATATGTTTCACCGCGGGCATGTGTCCTACCCTTTGTCCAGAAAACGCGAAAATTCGAATATGATTTTCAGAAAATTCTGACAAATAACAACTGTCAATTCATCCCTTCTCATGCATGAAAAAACATTCCCAGACCGCTGAGAGCAATGGTTGTAAATAAATACATGTTTCACCGCGGGCATGTGTCCTACCCTTTGTCCAGAAAACGGGAAAATTCGAATATGATTTTCAGAAAATTCTGACAGATAACAATGTTAATTTAACCCTTCTCATGCATGAAATAACATTTCCAGACCGCTGAGAGAAATGGTTGTAATTGAATATATGTTTCAACGCGGTCATGTGTCCTACCCTGGGTCCAGAAAACGGGAAAATTCGAATATGATTTTCAGAAAATTCTGACAAATAACAATTGTTAATTGATCCGTGCTCATGCATGAAATAACATTTTTAGACCGCTGAGAGCAATGGTTGTTTTTGAAAATATGTTTCAACGGGAGCATGTGTCCTACCCTGTGTCCAGGAAACGGGAAAATTCGAATATATTCTCGAAAAATTCTGACAAATAACAATTGTCAATTGATCCCTTCTCATGCATGAAATAACATTTTCAGACCGCTGAGAGCAATGGTTGTAATAAAATATATGTTTCACCGCGGGCATGTGTCCTACATTTTGTCCAGAAAACGGGAAAATTCGAATATGATTTTCAGAAAATTCTGACGAATGACAATTGTTAAGTAAACCCTACTCATGCATGGGATAACATTTTCAGACCGCTGAGACCGATGGTTGTAATTAAATATATGTTTCAACGCGGGCATGTGCGGTACCCTGTGTCCTGAAAACGGGAAAATTCGAATATGATTTCCAGGAAATTCTGACAAATAACTATTGTTAAGTGATCCCTTTTCATGCATGAAATGACTTTTTCAGACCGCTGAGAGCAATGGTTGAAATTAAATATATGTTTCATCGCGGGCATGTGTCCTACCCTGTGTCCAGAAAACGAGAAAATTCGAATATGATTTTCAGAAAATTCTGACAAATAACAATTGTTTATTGATCCCTTCCCATGCATGGAATAACATTTCCAGACCGCTGAGAGCAATGGTTGAAATTGAAAATATGTTTCATCGCGGGCATGTGTTCTACCCTGTGTCCGGATACAGGAAAATTCGAATATGTTTTCGGGAAAATTCTGACAAATAACAATTGTTAATTGATATCTTCTCATGCATGGAATGACATTTTCAGACCGCTGAGAGCAATGGTTTTAATCGAATATATGTTTCATCGCGGGCATGTGTCCTACCCTGTGTCCGGAAAACGGGAAAATTCGAATATGATTTTCGGAAAATTCTGACAAATAACAATTGTTTATTGATCCCTTCTTATGCATGAAATAACATTTTCAGACCGCTGAGAGCAATGGTTGTAATTAAATATATGTTTCACCGCGGTCATGTGTCCTACCCTGGGTCCAGAAAACGGGAAAACTCGAATTTGATTTTCAGAAAATTCTGACAAATAATAATTGTCTATTGATCCCTTCTCATGCATGGAAGAACATTTCCAGACCGCTGAGAGCAATGGTTTTAATTGAATATATGTTTCATCGCGGGCATGTGTCCTACCCTTTGTCCAGAAAACGGGAAAATTCGAATATGATTTTCAGAAAATTCTGACAAATAACAACTGTCAATTCATCCCTTCTCATGCATGAAATAACATTCCCAGACCGCTAAGAGCAATGGTTGTAATCAAATATATGTTTCACCGCGGGCATGTGTCCTACCCTGTGTCCTGAGAACGGGAAAATTCGAATATAATTTTCAGGAAATTCTGACAAATAACAATTGTTATGTGATCCCTTCTCATGCATGAAATAACATTTTCAGACCGCTGAGAGCAATGGTTGTAATTACATATATGTTTCATCGCGGGCATGTGTCCTACCCTGTGTCCAGAAAACGGGAAAATTCGAATATGATTTTCGAAAAATTCTGACAAATAACGATTGTTAATTGATCCCTTCTCATGCATGAAATAACATTCTCAGACCGCTGAGAGCAATGGTTGTAATTAAATATATGTTTCTTCGCGGGCAAGTGTCCTACCCTGTGTCCAGAAAACGAGAAAATTCGAATATGATTTTCAGAAAATTCTGAGAAATTACAATTGTTAATTGATCCCTTCTCATGCATGGAATATGATTCTCAGACCGCTGAGAGCAAAGGTTGTAATTGAATATATGTTTCATCGCGGGCATGTGTCCTACCCCGTGTCCAGAAAACGAGAAAATTCGAATATGATTTTCGGGAAATTCTGACAAAAAACAATTGTTAATTGATCCCTTCTCATGCATGAAATAACATTTTCAAACCGCTGAGAGCAATGGTTGAAATTAAATATATGTTTCATCGCGGGCATGTGTCCTACCCTGTGTCCAGAAAACGGGAAAATTCGAATATGATTTTCAGAAAATTCTGACGAATGACAATTTTTAAGTGATCCCTTCTCATGCATGAAATAACATTTTCAAACCGCTGAGAGCAATGGTTGAAATTAAATATATGTTTCATCGCGGGCATGAGTCCTACCCTGTGTCCTGAAAACGGGAAAATTCGAATATGATTTCAGGAAATTGTGACAAATAACAATTGTTAAGTGATCCCTTCTCATACATGCAATAACATTTGCGGACCGCTGAGAGCAATGGTTGAAATTGAATATATGTTTCATGGCGGGCATGTGTCCTACCCTGTGTCCAGAAAACGGGAAAATTCGAATATGATTTTCGGAAAATTCTGACAAATAACAATTGTTGATTGATCCCTTCTCATGCATGAAATAACATTTTCAGACCGCTGAGAGCAATGGTTGTAATTAAATATATGTTTCACCGCGGGCATGTGTCCTACCCTGTGTCCAGAAAACGGGAAAATTCGAATATGATTTTCAGAAAATTCTGACAAATAACGATTGTTAATTGATCCCTTCTCATGCATGAAATAACATTTTCGGACCGCTGAGAGCAATGGTTGTGATTAAATATATTTTTCACCGCGGGCATGTGTCCTACCCTGTGTCCAGAAAATGGGAAAATTCGAATATGATTTTCAGAAAATTCTGACGAATAACAATTGTCAATTGATCCCTTCTCATGCATGAAATAACATTTTCAGACCGCTGAGAGCAATGGTTGAAATTGAATATATGTTTCATCGCGGGCATGTGTCCTACCCTGTGTCCGGAAAACGGGAAAATTCGAATATGATTTTCGGAAAATTCCGACAGATAACAAATGTTTATTGATCCCTTTTTATGCATGAAATACCATTCTCAGACCGCTGAGAGCAATGGTTGTAATCAAATATATGTTCCACCGCCGGCATGTGTCCTACCCTGTGTCCAGAAAACGGGAAAATTGGAATATGATTTTCGGAAAATTCTGACAAAAAACAATTGTTAAGTGATCCCTTCTCATGCATGAAATAAGATTTCCAGACCAATGAGAGCAATGGTTGTAATTAAATATATGTTTCATCGCGGGCATGTGTCCTACCCTGTGTCCAGAGAACGGGAAAATTCGAATATGATTTTCGGAAAATTCTGACAAATAACAATTGTTAATTGATCCCTTCTCATGCATGAAATAACAATTCCAGACCGCTGAGAGCAATGGTTGTAATTGAATATATGTTTCACCGCGGGCATGTGTCCTACCCTGTGTCCTGAAAACGGGAAAATTCGAATATGATTTTCAGGAAATTCTGACAAATAACAATTGTTAAGCGATCCCTTCTCATGCATGAAAAAATATTTTCAGACCGCTGAGAGCAATGGTAAAAATTAAATATATGTTTCATCGCGGGCATGTGTCCTACCCTGTGTCCAGAAAACGGGAAAATTCGAATATGATTTTCGAAAAATTCTGACGAATAACAATTGTCAATTCATCCCTTCTCATGCATGAAATAACATTCTCAGACCGCTGAGAGCAATGGTTGTTTTCAAATATATGTTTCAACGCGGGCATGTGCGGTACCCTGTTTCCTGAAAACGGAAAAATTCGAATATGATTTTCAGGAAATTCTGACGTATAACAATTGTTAGGTGATCCCTTCTCATCCATGAAATAACATTTTCAGACCGCTGAGAGCAAAGATTGAAATTAAATATATGTTTCATCGCGGGCATGTGTCCTACCCTGTGTCCAGAAAACGGGAAAATTCGAATATGATTTTCAGAAAATTCTGACGAATAACAATTTTCAAGTGATCCCTTCTCATGCATGGAATAACATTTCCAGACCGCTGAGAGCAATGGTTGAAATTAAATATATGTTCCATCGCGGGCATGTGTTCTACCCTGTGTCCGGATACAGGAAAATTCGAATATGTTCTTGGGAAAATTCTGACAAATAACAATTGTTAATTGATATCTTCTCATGCATGGAATGACATTTTCAGACCGCTGAGAGCAATGGTTGTAATTAAATATATGTTTCAACGGGGGCATGTGTCCTACCCTGCGTCCAGGAAACGGGAAAATTCGAATTTGATTTTCAGAAAATTCTGACAAATAATAATTGTCAATTGATCCCTCCTCATGCATGGAATAACATTTTCAGACCGCTGAGAGCAATGGTTATAATTGAATATATGTTTCATCGCGGGCATGTGTCCTACCCTTTGTCCAGAAAACGGGAAAATTCGAATATGATTTTCAGAAAATTCTGACAAATAACAACTGTCAATTCATCCCTTCTCATGCATGAAATAACATTCCCAGACCGCTAAGAGCAATGGTTGTAATTAAATATATGTTTCACCGCGGGCATGTGTCCTACATTTTGTCCAGAAAACGGGAGAATTCGAATATGATTTTCAGAAAATTCTGACGAATGACAATTGTTAAGTGAACCCTACTCATGCATGAGATAACATTTTCAGACCGTTGAGACCGATGGTTGTAATTAAATATATGTTTCAACGCGGGCATGTGCGGTACCCTGTGTCCTGAAAACGGGAAAATTCGAATATGATTTCCAGGAAATTCTGACAAATAACTATTGTTAAGTGATCCCTTCCCATGCATGAAATGACTTTTTCAGACCGCTGAGAGCAATGGTTGAAATTGAATATATGTTTCATCGCGGGCATGTGTCCTACCCTGTGTCCAGAAAACGGGAAAATTCGAATATGATTTTCAGAAAATTCTGACAAATAACAATTGTTTATTGATCCCTTCTTATGCATGGAATAACATTTCCAGACCGCTGAGAGCAATGGTTGTAATTAAATATATGTTTCACCGCGGGCATGTGTCCTACCCTGGGTCCAGAAAACGGGAAAATTCGAATATGATTTCCAGAAAATTCTGACAAATAACAATTGTTAATTGATCCGTTCTCATGCATGAGAAAAAATTTTCAGACCGCTGAGAGCAATGATTGAAATTAAATATATGTTTCATCGCGGGCATGTGTCCTACCCTGTGTCCAGAAAACGGGAAAATTCGAATATGATTTTCGGAAAATTCTGACAAATAACAATTGTTAATTGATCCCTTCTCATGCATGAAATAACAATTTCAGACCGCTGAGAGCAATGGTTCTAATTAAATATATGTTTCACCGCGGGCATGTGTCCTACCCTGTGTCCTGAAAACGGGAAAATTCGAATATGATTTTCAGGAAATTCTGACAAATAACAATTGTTAAGTGATCCCTTCTCATGCATGAAATCACATTTTCAGACCGCTGAGAGCAATGGTAAAAATTAAATATATGTTTCATCGCGGGCATGTGTCCTACCCTGTGTCCAGAAAACGGGAAAATTCGAATATGATTTTCGAAAAATTCTGACGAATAACAATTGTCAATTCATCCCTTCTCATGCATGAAATAACATTCTCAGACCGCTGAGAGCAATGGTTGTTTTCAAATATATGTTTCAACGCGGGCATGTGCGGTACCCTGTTTCCTGAAAACGGAAAAATTCGAATATGATTTTCAGGAAATTCTGACGTATAACAATTGTTAGGTGATCCCTTCTCATCCATGAAATAACATTTTCAGACCGCTGAGAGCAAAGATTGAAATCAAATATATGTTTCATCGCGGGCATGTGTCCTACCCTGTGTCCAGAAAACGGGAAAATTCGAATATGATTTTCAGAAAATTCTGACGAATAACAATTTTCAAGTGATCCCTTCTCATGCATGGAATAACATTTCCAGACCGCTGAGAGCAATGGTTGAAATTAAATATATGTTCCATCGCGGGCATGTGTTCTACCCTGTGTCCGGATACAGGAAAATTCGAATATGTTCTCGGGAAAATTCTGACAAATAACAATTGTTAAGTGAACCCTACTCATGCATGAGATAACATTTTCAGACCGTTGAGACCGATGGTTGTAATTAAATATATGTTTCAACGCGGGCATGTGCGGTACCCTGTGTCCTGAAAACGGGAAAATTCGAATTTGATTTTCAGAAAATTCTGACAAATAATAATTGTCAATTGATCCCTTCTCATGCATGGAATAACATTTTCAGACCGCTGAGAGCAATGGTTATAATTGAATATATGTTTCATCGCGGGCATGTGTCCTACCCTTTGTCCAGAAAACGGGAAAATTCGAATATGATTTTCAGAAAATTCTGACAAATAACAACTGTCAATTCATCCCTTCTCATGCATGAAATAACATTCCCAGACCGCTAAGAGCAATGGTTGTAATTAAATATATGTTTCACCGCGGGCATGTGTCCTACATTTTGTCCAGAAAACGGGAGAATTCGAACATGATTTTCAGAAAATTCTGACGAATGACAATTGTTAAGTGAACCCTACTCATGCATGAGATAACATTTTCAGACCGCTGAGACCGATGGTTGTAAATTAATATATATTTCAACGCGGGCATGTGCGGTACCCTGTGTCCTGAAAACGGGAAAATTCGAATATGATTTCCAGGAAATTCTGACAAATAACTATTGTTAAGTGATCCCTTCCCATGCATGAAATGACTTTTCAGACCGCTGAGAGCAATGGTTGAAATTAAATATATGTTTCATCGCGGGCATGTGTCCTACCCTGTGTCCAGAAAACGGGAAAATTCGAATATGATTTTCAGAAATTCTGACAAATAACAATTGTTTATTGATCCCTTCTTATGCATGGAATAACATTTCCAGACCGCTGAGAGCAATGGTTGTAATTAAATATATGTTTCACCGCGGGCATGTGTCCTACCCTGGGTCCAGAAAACGGGAAAATTCGAATATGATTTCCAGAAAATTCTGACAAATAACAATTGTTAATTGATCCGTTCTCATGCATGAGAAAAAATTTTCAGACCGCTGAGAGCAATGATTGAAATTAAATATATGTTTCATCGCGGGCATGTGTCCTACCCTGTGTCCAGAAAACGGGAAAATTCGAATATGATTTTCAGAAAATTCTGACGAATAACAATTTTTAAGTGATCCCTTCCCATGCATGGAATAACATTTCCAGACCGCTGAGAGCGATGGTTGAAATTAAATATATGTTTCATCGCGGGCATGTGTTCTACCCTGTGTCCGGATACAGGAAAATTCGAATATGTTTTCGGGAAAATTCTGACAAATAACAATTGTTAATTGATATCTTCTCATGCATGGAATGACATTTTCAGACCACTGAGAGCAATGGTTTTAATCGAATATATGTTTCATCGCGGGCATGTGTCCTACCCTGTGTCCGGAAAACGGGAAAATTCGAATATGATTTTCGGAAAATTCTGACAAATAACAATTGTTTATTGATCCCTTCTTATGCATGAAATAACATTTTCAGACCGCTGAGAGCAATGGTTGTAATTAAATATATGTTTCACCGCCGGCATGTGTCCTACCCTTTGTCCAGAAAACGGGAAAATTCGAATATGATTTCCAGGAAATTTTGACAAATAACAATTGTTAAGTGATCCCTTCTCATGCATGAAATAACATTTCCGAGCCGCTGAGAGCAATGGTTGTAATTAAATATATGTTTCACCGCGGTCATGTGTCCCACCCTGGGTCCAGAAAACGGGGAAACTCGAATTTGATTTTCAGAAAATTCTGACAAATAATAATTGTCAATTGATCCCTTCTCATGCATGGAAGAACATTCTCAGACCGCTGAGAGCAATGGTTTTAATTGAATATATGTTTCATCGCGGGCATGTGTCCTACGCAGTGTCCGGAAAACTGGAAAATTCGAATATGATTTTCAGAAAATTCTGACAAATAACAATTGGTAATTGATCCCTTTTCATGCATGAAATAACATTCTCAGACCGCAGAGAGCAATGGTTGAAATTAAATATATGTTTCATCGCGGGCATGTGTCCTACGCAGTGTCCAGAAAACTGGAAAATTCGAATATGATTTTCAGAAATTTCTGACAAATAACAATTGGTAATTGATCCCTTTTCATGCATGAAATAACATTTTCAGACCGCTGAGAGCAATGGTTGTATATGAATATATGTTTCATCGGGGGCATGTGTCCTACCCTGTGTCCAGAAAACGGGAAAATTCGAATATGATTTTCGGTAAATTCTGACAAAAAACAATTGTTAAGTTTCCTTCTCATGCAGGAGATAACATTTTTCAGACCGGGGAGAGCAAGGGTTGTAATTAAATCTTTTCATGGGGGAAATGGTCCTACCCTGTGTCCAGAAAACGGGAAAAAATTCAAATATGATTTTCAAAAAAATTCTAAAAAAATAAAAATTTGGTTAATTGACCCTTCTCATGCAGAAATAATTTTCAGCCGCTGAGAGAAAGGGTTTGAAATTTTGAATATATTTTTTTCACGCGGGCATTTTGCCCTACCCTGTGTCGGGGAAAAGGGGGGAAAAATTGAATAGTTTTTTGGGAAAAAATTTGGGACGAATAACTATTGTTAAGTGATCCCTTCTCATGCATGAAATAACTTTTTCAGACCGCTGAGAGCAATGGTTGAAATTAAATATATGTTTCATCGCGGGAATGTGTCCTACCCTGTGTCCAGAAAACGGGAAAATTCGAATATGATCTTCAGAAAATTCTGACAAATAACAATTGTTTATTGATCCTTTCTTATGCATGGAATAACATTTTCAGACCGCTGAGAGCAATGGTTGTAATTAAATATATGTCTCACCGCGGGCATGTGTCCTACCCTGTGTCCAGAAAACGGGAAAATTCGAATATGATTTTCAGAAAATTCTGACAAATAACAATCGACGAGTTATCCCTTCTCATGCATGGAATTAATATTTTCAGACCGCTGAGAGCAATGGTGTGAATAAATATATGTTTCACCGCGGGCATGTGTCCTAACCTGTGTCCAGAAAACGGGAAAATTCGAATATGATTTTCAGAAAATTCTGACAAATAACAATTGTTGAATCAACCCTTCTCATGAATGAAATGACATTTTCAGACCGCTGAGAGAAATGGTTGTAATTGAATATATGTTTCAACGCGGTCATGTGCGGTACCCTGTGTCCTGAAAACGGGAAAATTCGAATATGATTTCCAGGAAATTCTGACAAATAACAATTGTTAAGTGATCCCTTCTCATGCATGAAATAACATTTCCAGACCGCTGAGAGCAATGGTTGTAATTAAATATATGTTTCACCGCGGTCATGTGTCCTACCCTGGGTCCAGAAAACGGGAAAATTCGAATATGATTTTCAGAAAATTCTGACAAATAACAATTGTTAATTGATCCGTTCTCATGCATGAAATAACTTTTTCAGACCGCTGAGAGCAATGGTTGAAATTGAATATATTTTTAACGGGAGCATGTGTCCTACCCTGTGTCCAGAAAACGGGAAAATTCGAATATATTTTCGAAAAATTCTGACAAATAACAATTGTCAATTGATCCCTTCTCATGCATGAAATAACATTTTCAGACCGCTGAGAGCAAATGGATTGAAATTAAATATATGTTTTCATCGCGGGCATGTGTCCTACTCAGTTGTCCAGAAAACGGAAAATTCGAATATGATTTTCAGAAAATTCGGACGAAATAAAAATTGGTATTGAGTACCCTTACTCATGCATGAGATAACATTTTCAGACCGCTGAGAGCGATGGTTGTAATTAATTTTTTTTCTCGGGGCAGGGCCCCTACCCTGTGCCAAAAAAGGGGAAAAATTTCAATATGTTTTCAAAAAATTTGACAAATACAATTTTTAAGTGACCCTTCTCTCTAAATAACTTTTTTCCCCGCGAGAGAATGGTTGAAATTAATATATGTTTCGGGGCGGTTTGGTCCTACCCTGTGCCAAAAAGGGGAAAATTTCGAATATGATTTTCGGAAATTTGACAAAAAAACCATTGTTAATGACCCCTTCTCATCTAAAAAACCCTTTTGGGGGCCCGCTGAAGCAAGTTTGAATTAATATATTTTTCCCGGGGGCATGTGGTCCAAACCCTGTGCCCAGAAACGGAAATTCGAATTGTTTTTTCAAAAAATTCTGACATACTTTTTAAATGATCCCTTCTCATGCATGAAAAACTTTTAAACCGCTAAAGGAAAAGGGTTGAAATTAATTATTTTCACGCGGCATGGTCCTCCCCTGTGTCCGAAAAGGGAAAATTCGAATATGATTTTCTGAAAATTCTGACAAATAAAAATTGTCAAGTGATCCCCTCTCATGCATGAAATAACATTTTCAGAACCGCTGAGAGCAATGGTTGTAAATTAAATATATGTTCATCGCGGGCATGTGTCCTACACTTGTGTCCAGAAAACGGGAAAATTCGAATATGATTTTCGGAAAATTCTGACGAAATAACAATTGTTAAGTGAATCCCTTACTCATGCATGAGAATAACATTCAGACCGCTGAGAGCAATGGTTGTAATTAAATATATGTTTCAACGCGGGCATGTGCGGTACACCTGTGTCCGAAAACGGGAAAATTGGAATAGATTTTCGGAAAATTCGCAAAAAAAAAATTTGTTAAGTATCCCTTCTCATGCTAAAATAAGATTTCCAGCCCAATGAAGAAAGGGTTGTAATTAAAATTTTTCTCGGGGATGTGTCCTACCCTGGTCCAGAAAACGGAAATTCAATATGATTTTCGGAAAATTTGAAAATAAAAAATTGTTAATTGACCCCTTCTCATGCGAAAACAATCCGACCGCTGAGAGCAATGGTTAATTTGAATATTTTTTTAGCGGGCATGTGCCTACCCTTGTCCAAAAAACGGGAAAATTCAATATTTTTCGGGAAATTTGACAATAACTTGTTAACGACCCCTTTTCCAGCATGAAAAATTTTTCAGCCCGTAGAGCAATGGTAAAATTAAAATTTAATTTTTTCTCGCGGGCAAGTTTCCTACCCTGTGCCAGAAAGGGGAAAAATTCGAATATGATTTTTGGGAAATTCTGAGAAAAACAATTGTCAATTCCCCCTTCTCAGCATGAAATAACATTCCAGACCCTGAGAGAAATGGTTTTTTTCCCAAAATATATGTTTCAACCGGGCATGTCGGTACCCTGTTTCCTGAAAACAAAATTTTCGAATATGATTTCGGAAATTCTGACGAAAAACAATTGTTAGGTGACCCCTTCTCATCCATGAAATAACTTTTTCAGCCCGCTGAGACAAAATTAAAAATTAAAATTTTTTCTCGCGGGCATGTTCCTACCCTGTGCCCAAAAAAGGGGAAAAAATCGAATATGTTTTTTTCAAAAAATTTCGCAAATAACAATTTTCAAGTGATCCCTCATGAGGAATAACATTTCCAGCGCGAGAAAAAGGGTTTTGAAATTAAATATATTTCCATCCGGGCATGTTTCTACCCGGGCCCGGATACAAAAAATTCGATATGTTTTTGGGGAAATTCTGACAATAACAATTTTTAAATTGATACTTCTCATCGGGAATGCATTTCAGCCCGCTGAGACAATGGTTTAATTAAATATATTTTCAAGGGGGGCATGTGCCCTACCCTGCGCCCGGGAAAAGGGGAAAATTCAAATTTTGATTTTCAAAAAAATTCTACAAAATAAGGCATTATCCCTCCTCATGCGGGAATAACATTTTCAACCGTAGGCAAGGGTTTTAAAATTTAAATATATGTTTCCGCGGGGCATGTGTCCTACCCTTTGTCCAGAAAAGGGGAAAATTCGAATAGTTTTTCAGAAAATTCTGCAATAACATGAATTCATCCCTTCTCATGCAAAAAAAATTTCCCAGCCCGCTAAGAAAAAGGTTGAATTAAATTATGTTTCACCGGGGGGCATGGCCCATTTTGTCCAAAAAAAGGGGAGAATTGAATATTTTTTCAGAAAATTCTGACGAATACAATTGTTAAGTGAACCCTACTAATGCATAAAAAACATTTCAGACCGTTGAGCCGATGGTTGAAATTTAAAATTTAATGTTTCAAAACGCGGGAGTGGGTACCCTGTGCCCTAAAACGGAAAATTCAATATGATTTCCGGGAAAATTTCGCAAATAACTATTGTTAAGGATCCCTTCCCATTAAAAGATTTTTTCAGACCGCTGAAGAAATGGTTAAAATGATAATGTTTCTCGCGGGCTTGTCCACCCTGTGTCCAGAAAACGGGAAAAATTGAATATGTTTTTTTAAAAATTCTGACAAATAACATTGTTTTTACCCCTTCTTATGCATGGAATAACATTTCCAGACCGCTGAGAGCAAGGGTTGAAATTTAAAATATATGTTCACCCGGGGGCTTGTCCCCCCCCCGGGGGCCCAAAAAACGGGAAAATTCGAAATGATTTCCAAAAAATTCTGCAAAAAAAAAATTGTTAATTGCCCGTTCCATGCATGAAAAAATTTTCAGACCGCGAGGAATGATTAAAATTAAATATTTTCTCGGGGCGGGTTTCCACCCTGGGGTCCAAAAAACGGGAAAATTCGAATATGATTTTCGGAAAATTCTGAAAAATAAAAATTGTTATGACCCCTTTCATGCTGAAATAAAAATTTTCAACCCTGAGACAATGGTTTAATAAAATATTGTTTCACCCCGGGGGGCATTGTCCTCCCTGCCCTGAAAAGGGGGAAATTCGAAATGATTTTCGGGAAAATTCTGACAAATAAAAATTTTGGGGTTAAGCGACCCCTTCTCATGCAGAAAAAATTTTTCAGACCGCTGGAGCAATGGAAAAAAATTAAATATATGTTTTTCGCGGGCAAGGTCCTACCCTGTGCCCAAAAAACGGGAAAATTCGAATATTTTTTCGAAAAATTCTGACAATACAATTGTCAATTCACCTTCTCATGCATGAAAACATTCCAGCCCGCTGAGGCAATGGTTTTTTTCCAATATTTTTTTCAACGGGGGCAGTGCGGTCCCCCTTTCCCCTAAAAACGAAAAATTCGAATATATTTTCGGAATTTGAGTATAAAATTTTTTTAGGGATCCTTCCCTACCCATGAAATAACTTTTTTCAGACCGCTGAGAGAAAAGATGAAATCAAAATATTTTTTCATCGGGGGCAGGGTCCTCCCTGTGTCCAAAAAGGGGAAAAATTCATTATTTTCAAAAATTTCTGACGAATAACAATTTTCAAGGATCCCTTCTATGCAAAAATAAAACATTTCCAGACCGCGAGCAGGGTTTTAAATTAAATAATTTTCCATCCGGGCATGGTTTACCCTGTGTCCGTACGGGAAATCGAATATGTTCTCGGGAAAATTTGACAAATCAATTGTTATGAACCCACTCATGTGAAAACTTTCAGACCTTTGAACCGATGGTTGTAATTAAATAATGTTTCAACGCGGGATGTGGGGTACCCTGTTCCTAAAAAGGGGGAAATTCGAATTTGTTTTTCAGAAAATTTGACAAATATAATTGTAAATTGTCCCTTTCTCATGCAGGGAATAATTTTTTCAGCCGCGGGAAGAAATGTTTAATTGAATTATTTTTCATCGCGGGCATGTGTCCTCCCCTTTGTCCAAAAAAAGGGAAAATTTTCGAATATTTTAAAAAAATTTGAAAAAAACAACTGAAATTCCCTCCCTTTTCTCAGCATGAAAACTTTTCCCACCCCGCTAAGAGAAAGGTTTTTAAATTTAAAATATATTTTTCACGCGGGCATGGCCACTTTTGTCCAAAAAGGGGAAAATTCGAACATGTTTTTCAAAAATTCTCAATGACAATTTTAAGTAAACCCCTCTCATGCATGAGAAACATTTTCAGACCGCGAGACCGAGGTTTGAAAATTAATATATTTTTAAACGCGGGGCATGTGCGGTACCCTGTGCCCTGAAAAGGGGGAAAATCGAATTGATTTCCAGGAATTCTGAAAAAAACTATTTTAATGACCCCTTCCCATCATAAAATGATTTTTTTCAGACCCTGAAGCAATGGTTGAAATTTAAATATATTTTTCATCGCGGGCTGTGTCCTACCCTTTTTCCAAAAAACGGAAAATTCGAAATTTTTCAGAAATTTTCTGAAAAATAAAAATTTGGGTTTTTGACCCCTTCTTACATGGAAAAACTTTTCCAAACCGCGGGAAGCATGGTTAAAAAATATATGTTTCCCGCGGGCAGTGTCCTACCCGGGCCCCAAAAAAGGGAAAAATTCAAAATTTTTTTTCCAAAAAATTTGACAAAACAATTTTTAAATTTTACCGTTTCATATGAGAAAAATTTTCAGACCGCTAAGCAATATTAAAATTAAATATTGTTTATCGGGGCATGGTCCCCCTGGTCCAGAAAAACGGGAAAATTCAAATTGATTTCAAAAAAATTCTGACGAATAACATTTTTAATGACCCCTTTTCCATGCAGAAAAACATTTCCAGCCCGCTGAGAGTTTGGGTTTAAAAAAAATATATGTTTAAACCGGGCTGGTTCTACCCTGTGTCCGGATACAGGAAAATTCGAATATGTTTTGGGGAAAATTCGAAAAATAACAATTTTTAAATTGATATCTTTCAGCATGGAATACTTTTTCAGACCATGAGAGCAAGGTTTTTAATCAAATTTGTTTCATCGGGGGATGTGTCCTACCCTGTGTCCGGAAAAGGGGAAAATTCGAATATGATTTGGGAAAAATTTGACAATAACATTTTTTTATTGACCCTTTTTAGCTGAAAAACATTTTCAACCGCTGAAGAAATGGTTTGTATTTAAAATAATTTTTCACCGCCGGCAATTGTCCTACCTTTTTTCCCCGAAACGGAAAAAATTCGATATGTTTCCGAAATTTTTGACAAATAACAATTGTTAAGTACCCCTTTCTCATGTAAAATAACTTTTCCGACCGCTGAGGCAATTTTTAAATTTAAAATATATTTTTTCACCGGGGTCAGTTCCACCCTGGGCCCAAAAAAAGGGGAAAAACTCAAATTTGATTTTCAAAAATTTGACAAATAAAAATTGTCAATTGACCCCTTTCTCGCATGGAAAACTTCTCAAAACCGCTGAGAGCAGGGTTTTAAATTGATTTTTTCATCGCGGGCATGTGTCCTACAGTGTGGGGAAATGGAAAATTCGAATTGTTTCAAAAAATTCTACAAAAAACAATTGGAAATTTGATCCCTTTTCATGCATAAATAACTTCTCAGACCGCAGAGGCAATGTGAAAAAAAATATGTTTCTCGGGGGCATGTGTCCTACGCAGTGTCCAAAAAAACGGGAAAATTCGAATATGTTTTTCAGAAATTCTGAAAAATAAAATTGTAATTGATCCTTTTCAGCAAAATAACATTTTCAGCCCGCAAAGGGAAAGGGGTTGATATAATTTGTTTCACGGGGCAGTGTCCTCCCTGTGTCCGAAAACGGGAAAATTCGAATATGATTTTCGGAAAATTCGAAAAATAACAATTGTTATTGATTCCCTTTTCTCATGCATGAAAAAACATTTTCAGACCGGGAGAGCAGGGTTGAAATTAAATATATTTTCATCCGGGCAGTGTCCTACCCTGTGTCCAAAAACGAAAAATTCGAATATATTTTCAAAAAATTTCTGAAAAATAAAAATTGTTAATTTTCCCTTCTATGCATGAAAATAATTTTCGACCCTGAAGAAATGGTTTATTGATTTGTTTCATCGGGGGCTGTGTCCTACCCCTTGCGAGAAAACGGGAAAATTCGAATATGTTTTTGGGAAAAATTCGAAAATCAATTTTCTTGACCCCTTCTCGCAGAAATAACATTTTCAGACCGTGAAGCAATGGTGTAATCAAATATTTTTTCACCCGGGATGTGTCCTACTTTTGCCAAAAAGGGGAAAATTTTCGAATAGTTTCAAAAAATTCGACAAACATTGTTTTTAAAACCCTTCTCATGCATGAAATAATTTTCCCAACCGCTGAGACAATGGTTGAATTAAAAATTTAAAGGGGGCAGTGCCTCCCTGTTCAAAAAGGGGAAAAATTCGAATATTTTTCGAAATTCTGCGAATAACAATTGTAAGCCCCTTTCTAATCTGAATACCTTTTCAGACCGCTGAGACAATTTTTGAATAAAATAATTTAGGGGATGTGCCTCTTTTGTCCAAAAAAGGGGGAAAATTCAATAATTTCAGAAAATTCTGAAAAATAAAAATTTGTTTAAACCCTATCATGGGGAATAATTTCCAGCCGTGAGACCAGGTTGAAATTTAAATATATGTTTTAACGCGGCATGTGCTACCCTGTTCCAAAAACGGGAAAATTCAATATGTTTTCCCAAAAAAATTTCTGCAAAAACTTTGAAGTATCCCTTCCATGCTAAAATAATTTTTCAGAGCGAGAAAAGGGTTTTTAAATTTAAATTATTTTTCACGGGGGAATGTGCCCCCCCCGGCCAGAAAACGGAAAATTCAAATTGTTTCAAAAAATTCTAAAAATAACAATTGTTTTTTACCTTTCATGTGAATAACTTTTCAGCCCGCGAGAAAAATGGTTGAAATTTAAATTTGTTAAACCCGCGGCAGGGCCCCTACCCGGGTTTTTCCAAAAAAGGGGGAAAAAATTCGAAATTTTTCAGAAATTTACAAATAAAAATGAAGTTTCCCTTCTCTGCGGGAAAAAATTTTCAGACCGCTGAAGCAATGGTTGAATAATATATGTTCACCGGGGGCATGTGCCCCAAAACCTGGCCCAGAAAACGGGAAAACGAATAGTTTTTTCAAAAATTCTGACAAATAAAATTGTTATCCCCCTTCTCTGAATGAAATAACTTTTCAGCCCCGCTGAGAGAAATTTTTTAATTGAATAATTTTAAGGGCATGGGGGTCCCTTGTCCGAAAACGGGAAAATTCGAAATTTTCCCAAAATTCTGAAAAATAAAATTTTTAATGACCCTTTCAGCATAAAAAAAATTTAACCGCTAAACAATGGTTGAAATTAAATATATTTTCACCGCGGTTGTTCCTCCCCTGGGCCCAAAAAACGGGAAAATTGAATATGTTTTTCGAAAATTCGACAATAAAAATTGTTATTGACCCTTTCCCTGCATGAATAACTTTTTTTCAGCCCGTAAAGCAAAGGGTTTGAATTTAATTTTTATATTTTTAAGGGGAGCAGTGCCCCCTGTGTCCAAAAACGGAAAATTCGAATATTTTTTTCGAAAAATTCACAATAACAATGTAATTGATCCCTTCTCAGCATGAAAACTTTTCAACCGCTGAAAAAGGTTGAATAAAATATGTTTCACCGGGGGGCCCTCCCCTTTGTCCAAAAAAAGGGGAAAATTCAAATTTAATTTTCAAAAAATTTACAAACATTGTTAGTAAACCCTCTCTGCTGAAATAACTTTTTCAACCGGGGCCCCCTGGTTTTAATTTAAATTTTTCACCGGGCATGTGCTACCCGTGCCCTAAAAACGGGAAAATTCAAATTTTTCCCAAAATTCTGACAATAAAATTTTTTAGTGACCCCTTTCCAGAAATAACTTTTTAAACCGCGAGAGAAGGGTTTAAAAATTAAATATATTTTTCATCCGGGGGAATTGTTCCTACCCTGTGTCCAGAAAAGGGAAAAAATTCGAATATGATTTCGAAAATTCTGAAAAATAACATTGTTAATGATCCCTCTCAGCTTAAAAAACTTTTCAGACCGCTGAGGCAGGTTGTAAAAATTAGGTTTAAAGGGGCATTTTTCCTCCCCCGGGTCCAGAAAGGGGAAAAATTCGAAATGATTTTCAAAAATTGCGCCCCAAAAACAATTTTTAAATTGCCCCTTCCCCTCATGAAAATAACTTTTTAGACCGCTGAGAGAAAGGGTTTTTTTTTAAAAATATTTTCAGGGGAGCGGTGTCCAACCCTTGCCAGAAAAGGGGAAATTAAATATATTTTCAAAAAATTCACAAATAACAATTGTCAATTGACCCCTTCTCATGCTGAAAAAACTTTTCGCCCGCTGGAGCAATGGTTGTAAAAATATATTTTTCCCCGCGGGATGTGCCCAAAATTTTTCCCAAAAGGGGAAAAATTTCAATTGATTTCAGAAAATTTGACAATAAAATTTTAATAAACCCTATATGCATGAAACATTTTCAGACCCTGGGAATGGTTGAAATTAAAAAAATTTTTCAACGGGGGCATGTGCTACCCTGTGCCCCTAAAAGGGAAAAATTCGAATATGTTTTCCCGGAAATTTCTGCAAAAACTATTTTTAAATACCCCTTTTTAATATAAAAAAACTTTTTCGACCGCTGGAGCAAGGGTTTAAAATTTAAAATATATGTTTCTCGCGGGCATTTCCCAAACCCTTTCCAGAAAAAGGGAAAATTCGAATATGTTTTCCCCGAAAATTCGACAAATAAAAAATTGTTTTTACCCCTTCTCATGAGGGATAACTTTTCCAGACCCTAAGCAATGGTTGTTTTTAAATATATGTTTCACCGCGGGCGTGTCCTACCCTGTGTCCAGAAAAGGGGAAAATTCGAATATGTTTTCAAAAAATTCTGACAATCAATTGCAATTTTACCCCTTCTCTGCTGAAAAAATTTTCAGACCGCTGAAGCAAGGGGTTTGTAAAAACAATGATTTCGCGGGCTGGCCCTACCCGGGCCCAAAAAAGGGGAAAAATTCGAATATGTTTTTTGGGGAAAAATTCGAAAAAATAACATTGTTAATTGACCCCTTCCATGATGAAAAAACATTTTCAGCCCGCGGAGAGCTGGTTTTTAAAATTATTTTTACCGGGGGCATGTGTCCCCCCCTTTTGTCCAGAAACGGGAAAAATTCGAATAATTTTTTCAGATTCTGACAATAAAAAATTTTAAGTAACCTACTCTGCTGAGATAAATTTTCAGACCGCTGAGCCCAAGGGTTTTTGAAATTTAAAATTTTGTTTCAACGCGGGATGTTGGGGCCCCTTTCCCCAAAAAGGGGGAAAATTGAATTTTTTTCAGAAATTCTGACAGATAAAAATAAATTCATTCTCCCCATGGGGAAAAATTTTTCCAGACCGCGGAGAAATGGTTGTAAAAAATATATTTTAAAACCGGGGCTTTTTGGGGTCCCCTGTGGCCCAAAAACGGGAAAATTCGAAAGTTTTCAGGAAATTGGAAAAAATTTAATATTATATATTTTAAATATATAATATTATTTTATATTAATAAATTAAAAAATTATATATCATGTAACCTGTATATTTTTTTTTCCGTTACAACTTTATAATATTTTATATATATATATATTAAAAAATTATATAAAATTAAATTTCGATGTAGACCTGTTAATATTTTTCTTTCTTTTACAGAATACTAAAAAAAGGTCATACAACCATCATGGTCGATTTGATATTTTGGAGGGGAGTTTTAAATTTGCTATCCCACAACTCAGAATTTCGCCGACTCGTAGAACCCTGGCGATATTTTAACTTTCTCCAACCAGGCCCACCAACATAAACGGTTTGGCCACGTCTTGGTGCGCACATCGCGGGTTTCGCAGCCAATAACTTGAAGCCCTAAAAAGGGGAATCACAGGGAAATCCTTCAAAAAATTCTTTCCCGGGTTTATAATAAAGGGGGGTTTCAAACACCATGGGGCCCCTTTAAAAACCCCGGGTGGCCCAAACCCGTTCACTCGTCCCCTTTTTTTTTTTCCCCTTTTTATGTCTTATTCCCTATTTTCCCTTTTTCCCGACCCCTTTTTTCCTCACTTCCCTTCCCCCCTTTCCCCCTTAGTTTTTTTTTCTTTCCATCTTTTTAATGGTGAATTTAATTTACCTTTTTGGGGGCCTTTTTTTTAGAAGGCCCCCGTTTGTTCGATTTTACATTAAATTTGAAAAATTTATTGTTTTAAAATTTTTAATTTTACGAAAATTATTTAAACCCCAAATTTTATTATTTATAAATTTTTTTTAAAATTTTTTTTAAAAATTTAAAATTAATTAAAAAATTATAAATAAATTTTTTAAAAAAAAATTTTTGGGGAAGCGCCCGGGAAAAAGGGCCCGGCCCATTATAAAAAGGGGAATGAAAATTTTTTTATCGGGGATGGGGAAAACTCCCCCCATTTAGGGAAACCCTCACCATTTCCTGGAACCGGGGGAAAGGTAAACCCTTTAAAAGGGGGGCGGGCCCCCCCCCCAAAAAAACCATTACCATAACCGAGTGTAAAAAAAAAAAGAAAAAAGGGTTTAACCCCGCACCCCCAAAAAGGGGGAAGAGGGGACTGGCTCCAAAAAACCTCTAAAATAAACCCCTAATTTATTTTTTCAAATCCGCCCGCGGTTTGGTCCGAAAAACCTTCAACGGGAAAAATTTTTTTAAATCCATACCCCCCCTTTGGGAAAAACCCTCTAAAGATGGGGCCTTCTCGCCCCGGATTTTAGTTAAAAACCCCCAACCCCCAAAAAAATGGTATTGAGAACTTACTATACTAATCGGAAAATGGGGTTTTTTTCTCGTGGGATGGTCCTCGAAAAAAAAAAAATACCACAAAAAACTTTTTTTTTTTTTTAATTATAAATTTTTAAATTTTTTGGGTTATTTTATGGATTTTTTAAAATTTTGTTTTTTAAAAAAAGAAAATTTTTTCCCCCCAAAAAAAAATTACCATAAAAAAAAGTTTAAAAGGCTTTTTTCCTTTTCCCGTAAAAATTTTTCCCTTTAAAAATTTTTTGGGGGTTTTTTCCAAAAAAAAATTTAAAAAAAAAAAAAATTTTTTTTGACCCCCCGGGAAAAAAAGTAAACCCTAAAATTTTTCAAGGGGGTTAATTTTTTTTTCAAAATTTAAAAATAAAAAAATTTAACTGTTTAATTTTAAATTTATTATGAAAAATTTTGCAATTTTAATTTTTGGGTCTTGGGGGTTTTAATACTTTCCCCAATTTTTTTGGTTTAGTCTTTCCTGCAATTTTCTATTTTTAAACTTGTGGGTTTTTGGGATAAAGCAATTCATTTTAAACTTTTGGTTTTGCCCCCCCAAAAAAGGTGGGCTTTGGGTTATTTTTGGGGGTTTTCCCGGTAGGACACCCCCTTAAATTTAAATTCAATTTAAAAAAGAAAAAAAATTTTTTTTTATTTTTTTTTTTTTTTTTTTTTTTCCCCCAAAAAAAGGGTAATAACACCAAAAAAAAATTTTCCCCCCAAATTTTTTTTTTTTGGGATTTTAAAGGGGTTAACTTTTTTTTTACATTTTGGGGAAAATTAAAAAACCCCTTGAGATCCCCATTTTACCAAAAGCAAATTTTGGTTTCCCTTTTTCCCAGTCCTTCAACCCCCCCATGGTCCTTTATTTAATGGGACTCTTTCCCCCTTTTACACAATTTAAACCAATTTTTCTTTTTATTAAAATAATTTTAAAATATTATTTTTTTGTTTTAAAAAATTGGGTGATTTAAACCCGAGCCCCTTCCATAAAAAATCAAAAAAAAGGAAATTTTCGGTTCAAAAAAAAGGTTTTCGTTTTTAGGAGTTTAGTTGTTTTTTAAAACAACAAAAGAAATTTTTTTTTTTCTTTTATTTGTTTAATTTGAAAATTTTTTATTTTTAAAAAAACTTTAAAAAAAATTTATAAAAAAAAATAAATTTTTACCAAAGTTTTTAAAAAACCCAAAAATTTTTTAAAAAAAAAAAAAAGGGGGTTTTTTTTTTTTTAAAAAAAATTTTTGGAATCCTTTTAATTTAAAATTTAAATTTAAGATTTTCCCGCTATATACTCTAAGCCTGAAATAAAAAAAAATTTTTTGGTTTTATTTTTTTTATTAAAAAATTTTTAAAAAAAAAAAAAATTTTTTTGGGAATGAAATTTTAATTGGGTTAAAAATAATTGCTATTATTGAAAATTTTTAAAAAGCTTCTTTTTCAAAAAAATTTAATGAAAGTTTTGATTTTTCCCAAAAAGAAAAAAAAGTTAAATGGGGCCCCCAAACGCTGTAAAAAAATTTAAAATTTCCCTTTTTGAAATTTTAAAAAATAAAATTTCTAAAAAACCCAACACTTTTCAAAAAATTTAAAACCCATTAAAATTTTGAAAAATTTTGCTTTTTTTTTAAAGCCTAAAAATTCTCACCCCCCCAAACTCCCCAAAAATTTTGAAAAGAAAAAAAAAAAACTTTGAAAAAAAATTTCCCCTTTCTTTTCTAAATTTTTTTTCCGCCCATATACAAAAAATTTGGTTTTTTTTAAATGTTAAGACCCCAAAATTATGGGGGGGGAAAGATTTTAATAAAATATTTGTTTGGGGGATAAATTTTACAAAACCCACCCCAATTGTTCAACCGGGGGGTTTTGATAACCCCGGGGGGAAAATTTAACCCAAAAAAAAAAATCAAATTAAACCCTTTCCCCCTTGGACTTACCCTTTCCCCCCCAAAAAAAATTAAGTTAAATTTTTCTAATGCATTAAAAATTTTAAACACCTAATTAGGGGGGAAAAAATTATTTTCCCCCTTTCCGTATCTACCCCCAAACCTTAATTTTCAAAACCCCCCTGTTTTTGGAAAAATTTTTAATGGTAAAAAAACCCCGGGGGTTTTTGAAAGCCTTTTTTAAACCCCTTGAAACCGATTAAAAATAGAAAAAAAAATTTTAAAAAATTAAAAATTTTTTTTTTGTAAAAAATTGGAAAAATGAAAGAACCAATTAGGTTTGTCAAGTATTCGATTTTTTTTTTTCCCATTACCCGGCCGTTTTTGGGCAAAAAACGGTTTTTTTTCTTTTTTTTATTTGAGGAAAAAGATCAAAATTTGGTTTGTCCTTTTCTGTTTTGTTTTAACAACTTTTTTAAAAAACTAAAATTTTTTAAATTTTTTATATTTATTTTTTCCAAAAAAAAATTCCAAATTCCATTTTTTCCAAATTCTTTTAAATTTTTTTTTTAAAAATTCAACGTTTAAAAAAAAAGGGTTTTTTCAAAACTTTTTTTAAAAAAAACAAATTTCCCCAAAAACTAGCTGTTTTGGGGTGTTAAAAAAATTTTTAAAAAAAAATTTAAACCCTATGGAAAATTTGTTATTTTTAAAATTTTTTTTTTTCTTTTCTTAATTATAAATTTAAAATTTAAAATTCCCAACCCCCTTTAACCAAAAAAAATTTACAACATTTATATAATTTAAAATTTTATTTCCCTTTGTATAAAAAAAAATAAAACCCAGCTATTTGGGGTCTTTTTGGCATCTTTTAAAATTTTTCCCAGGGTATTTACTGTAAGGGTTTATTAGCCAAAATCTTTCTTTTTTTACCCCCAAAAAAAAATTCTTAAAAAGGTGGTTTTAAATAGGGGATTTGTCCTTTTGTTTTTTCGAATTTAATTTATCATTTAAAATCAAAAAAAAGAAAAAACCCTGTTTTTTTTTGTTCCCCATTTTTTTTTAATATTTTAAATAAATTTATAAGTTTTTCATTTTTTAATCAAAGTTTTTAAAAAAAAATTTTTTTTAAAAAATTTTTTAAAAAATTCCATCAACCCCTTTTTGGTTTAAAAACATAAAAAAAAAAAAAAAAAAAAAAAAAAAAAAAAAAAATTTTTTTTTTTTAAAAAAAAAAATTTTAAATTAAAAAAAACCCAATTTTTTTTTTCTGGGAAAATTTTTTTTTGGGGTTTTTCTTTTTTTCTTTTTCTTAAAAATTTTTTTTCCGAGGAAAATTTTTTTAAAATTTTAAAAATTTAGGGTTTTTTTAAAATTTTTTTGTTTGGGATCGATAGTGGGAAGGAAGCGGTCATGGCCGACTTATTGTAGGAACCGTCACAGCATTAGCCTGGACTACAGAGGGAAACCATGATAAACCTCTGTAAAGATGGTCGGCGGCGGGAATTCTCCTCCCCTCCCGGATCACATGAAGCGAGCGTGCTAACCACTACGCTGCATGTGTTGGTACCACCACCAGAACCAGAAATAGGTTGGCAAGCCTTGCTTACTCCCCAAAAAGGGAGGATGAGCGGGGCTTACGTGGGCTTAGCCACAAATTAACCTCTAAAATAATACCAAATAATCCCGTGGAGTTGTAAAACATATGTAACAATGCACTCAGGTTTGGACCCTGCCGGAGTCAACTTCGAATCAGCGAACAGCACTATGAGACTGGACTCCACTGACGCCACCTTCGTGGATAATATCCACTCTAATGTTTATGGTGCCGGTATCGGTGCGCCGACCGGTCATGTGGATGTCTACCTTAACGGCGGTACACAACAGCCTGGATGCACAACAACCAATCAAGGTGAGTATTGAGAAGCTTACAATATATCTAGATGGCGGTGGATCATAAAGTTTGGGTGATCGTCATCTCGGTGGGTATGGTAACAGTCAGACAACAACAATAACCTCAAATAACTTTTACTTAAAATCAGACTTTTAATTTTAATTTTAATTATAATTTATAATTTCCCCTCCGGGTTATTCTTATGAGGATTTTCCAGAACTTCCCAAGTTTTTCCCAAGAAATCCGTTCAAAAGGTTTTTCTTAAAAACAATCCCAATGCCTGTCACCAATGTGAAAAAAAAGTTTCAAGGCGATTGGTCTTTTTTCCTGACTTGTACGTCACGTACAAAATTTCCTCATAAGCTAGCTGTTGGTGGGGTTGTTGAGCAATATCATCACAATTTTTTTTTTTTTAAGTTTTTTTTTGTAAGCCCATATGGATCAAAAGTCTTCGCTACGCTCATCTAAAAAGTCTCGTATCAAGATAGACTTCCTCTCACCTTAATCTGATTCTTACTTCACACAAATACCTAAATTTTTAATAAGGCCTACTTTAATCGTGCCTATAATTTCATCAACTTTCAATTACTGAATATACTTATCTAGTACTAATTTTAATTTTCTCGCTTGATTGTATCTCCAATCGGAGGATTGTTGAACTAATCTTGCACGCCATATTTGTTTTCCAGGTTGCAGTCATTTCCGTGCCGTTCAAGTTTTCTCCGAGTCTATAAACTCTGTCAAGGGTTTCTGGGGGTATAAGTGCTCAAGTTTCATTTACTATTACTACGGTTTATGCGCGGCAGCTCCCCGCACTATCCTGGTGGGAGACAAAGTTTTGCAGAGGTGAATATCAAGTGGGAGTGTTGTCTGTATTGTGTAGTGAACATATCTCCATTTAGCATCAAACTTATAATCAGACGAGCTTTAGCGAGGATTCAATTTGACATACAAAAAAAAAAATGGTGTTCGTTTTTTTTTTTTTTTTTTTTTTTTTTGGTTTTCCACAGGTCAAACGGCTACAGCTATCAACTTCAAACTTTTTTTCAATATGGTTCCTCATCTAACTTAGATCTGTATAGTTTTGTGGCATTATCGGGGCTTGACTTTTTTTTAATGAATATTAGAAATTTCAAAAATACCCATTAGAATAACATGGCGAAAAAAAAAGAAAATATTGTTATTTTCCAGAAAAATGAAATTTCGCGTGAAGTTGAATTACATTTTGATACACATTTCTCAAAATTTTCAAAAAATGTCAAATTGAATCCTCGCTAAAGCTCGTCTAATCACTGTAGAGTAGGTAATCAACTACATACTCTACAGTGATAAAGGCAACAGCCGAAACGTCATAATCTTGTGTTACTTCATCTCCATGTTCTATCAACGGCTCTCCACCATGAGTAGGCCTATCTACTTGTGAACCTCGGTAAGCTGCTGTTCTTTCTTTCCCTTTTACACAATTCATATGTTTTCCAATTATTTCTCCTGTTATTAATGAATCAATCCGAATGTGTCAGGGTATACAATGATCTATTCTCAACTTGTTTTCAGTACTCGTGGTCTGATCTCTGTACCAACCAACGCAGCATCACCGTTGGCCATGGGAAAATAACTCACCAAGAAGACAAGACGTAAGATTGTAATTCGAGTCATCACCAAACGAGAAATGGATTAGTCTGTTCAGCTCAGTGTTATTCAGGGCCGGTATTACGAATCGATAGTTAGTGGATTAAGCAATAGTTAGCGGATTAACTTGTTATCACCATTGGTTACATATGATATTTTCGTACCTTTAACAAATAGTTACTGGATTGGTACTTAACTATAGTACTTAACTATAGTACTTAGTACTTAACTATAGTACTTAACTATAGTACTTAGTACTTAACTTAAGATTCGTAAAACTGGGCCTCAGTAGTGGTTGCTTCATCGAATCAACATTTTCAAATTTGAATTTATGATTTTTTTTTTAAAACAGCTAGATAAATGAATTTTCCAAACATTATCTACTCTGATTTGTTAACATTACTGAATAAAGTAAATGGACATGATCTAACCAATACCAACGGTAGCTTATCACAAAATATTTCAACAACTCATTCAAGTTTCTGTAAATAAAATGTCTGCAAATATGTGTGTTTTTAATGCGACTATATATGATCTCTCTATTCCCTCAATTCATTATCTCCTTGTTGATTTGTCAAGAATGAGAAAAAATGAATAAAATCTTTGAAACAACCTCTTTTACCGTCTTACTTTATCAAGCAATTATTTCATCATGCCTATCCATACATTATAGTTTGGTTTTTAATACTGCTTAACGACCCCACCAATAGTTGGGTTATATCGGGGTACGAATGAGCGGTTAGTTGTGAGAATATGGAGTGATGATAGGTGATACAACGTTTACAAAAACCCAACCCCCAATTGACTTCAGTTCCTAACGCAGTGCGATCGTTGACTGAGCCACGGGGACGCCATATACTTCATCGGCCAATACAGAAAAAAAAAAATAACGAAATTACGACTGATTCTCTGTGGACGGAATTGGACAACAATTTTCACATTCATAATTGATTGCATTAGTTATTTATTATTCAGATGAATTGTTCATTAGAACAACAATTCTCATATTATCACTTCTATCATCAGTGGGTTGGAAAATCAATTATCTCTTCACACTTTCCGCTTATCTACCCCAAAAATCACTTAATTTGACAAACAAGTCAACTGTCCATTGGTCTAGTGGTTCAATCACATTATTACTGCGTAAAACAAACGATAGAGGAGTCATTAGAAAGCTTTTGTAGGACACATTGACCCGATAGATGACACTAATGAGTTAGAAATAAATTTTACAACGTTATAAAAATGAGTTTTTCAAATTATTGGTAAAAAAAATGTGGAAAAATGATGAAACGATTATGTCACAGGATTTGATCAAGTGATTCGATTGTGTTGTTTTTTCCCATTATATACTCACTGCTGTTCTTTATTTCTGTATTTGGTTCATAATTTAACTCGTTTATTATTCTTTTTTTTCTCATTTGAGGAAAATTCGAGCTGTCAAGAGAATATTGTGTATTGCTCCTTTTCTGTTTAACGTGTTTAACGAACTTTCGGCGTTTTATATCAGGACTATATTATATAACTCATGATATATCAATTTTAGATTGGTGATGTGTTGAAAACATTCAAAAAGATCGTCACACAAGAGTTCAAATTTCATTTTTGATACAAATATCTTTCAATTATTGTCTGTCAAGTATAATTCAATACGTGTATCTAAAAAAAAGGCCTATACAAAACTTATATATTTAAAAGAAAATCAATTATCAACATCCCATTTAACCTAGCTGTTGCTGAGGTCGTTAGGCACTAACGTGTTTAACGAATATACGGCGGGGATATAACGCATGACATTGTAATTTTTAATTGTTGATTTGTTCAAAATTTCATTTTTGACACATATATTCTTCAATTATAGACTGTCAAGATTAAATTCCATACGCATATCAACACAAATAATATACACAACATTTATATATATTTTCAAGAATTTTTCATTATCAACATATTGTGATAAATACTTACTACTCCCATATAACCCAGCTATTGATGGGGTCTTTATAGGCACTACTTAAAAAAATATAAAATTATTATCAACCATGGATATTTACGTGTCAATGGCGCCTCTATATTATGTTTCCAAAGCACTCGGTTTGGCTCCTTACAGATTTTCATCCACTGAAAGAAAATTAATTCTCTCAAAAAGTGGTGTGTTTCAAAGCTACGCGGGATTAAGTCTTTGTCTGTCAGTTTTTTCGATATTATTTTACCAGTGGCTACTCGATGTTAACACTATCAATGTAATTGCAGAAAAATTCCAAACTGTAATTAATGCTTGTTTAGTTACCTCAACATTTATCTCTAATATTTTAAATAGAGATAAAATTATAAGATTGTTTCATGTTTTTAATCAAATTGACAATCTTTTAAATAACAATGTTACACAATTAAATTACAAATTTCATCAACGTTTTGTAGTCATACATTTGATTATTAAAACAATAGTATTTCTTGGGAATGTTTCCTTATTTCTTTTTCGTATATATTCTGGAGCAAATTTAGATATACGTTATACTTTTGGTTGGATGGCTTATTTAACTAGCTTATTGATAATTGATATATTTGTAGCACATATTATAGATTCAATATTATTGTTAAACCAAAGATTCAAATTAATTAATCAATATTTCGAATGTTTGATTAAAAACGGAAGTTATAATTATAAAAAAGATTCATCTCCGATTTATGAGCGTCAAATGAATCCTGTACTTTTATCAGCTCCTTCATTTTCTTATTTAACCATCAAACAATTGGCAATACTACATGATACACTTATCGATTGCGCTGCTACAATTAATGGGATGTTCTCGTTTCAAATTCTACTTTTCACCACAAGTTCCCTCATCAGCGTGTTAAGTGAGACTACTTATTACATACGTTGGCTCGTCGAAGAGTTTCGAATATCTGATCTTATCGTATCGACCATACTTATCGTGATTATCATCATTAAAATTGTGTTTATCGTACAAGTGTGTGCTATCACGTCAGAAGAGGTAAGAATTCATTGTTTAATTGTCCAAAAACCATCACTCGGGTTCGATTCCCGAGCGGTGAGAATTGTCTGTAAGTCGGTTTTTGGTTGGAACTGAAAAACAATAGTTCAAAATTAGAGACGTCGTTAGGGAAGAAGGGGTGCCCCATCAATTGACATTGGCGCACCACCAATAATTTATCCTCCTTTAAAAAAATATGAATGTTGACCTACTGATAAACAAACAATAAAATATTTTGCTGGTAGAAATCGCGAAAATGACTTCGAAAATGTCCATATTGATTAAAATATTGTGAATAATCCGGAAAGTCCATAATGGTTCAATTATTAGACTCAAAAATAGTTTGTGAATCGCAGAAATCATGTAAGAAATGATTATACGAAAAAATATTCACAGCGGGTTCCAGACCCCTTTTAGCTCACGGCTTGTAACGACGTTCATATTGAAAATCACACCATTTGCGTAGATAGTTTCGTTTCTGTGGTCAAATTTTAAAAAAATTGAACCTCCACCATAACCCTGCGCTCGAAACTACCTTTGATAGTTATACACCTACTGTTCAAAAAAAGTTACTGCAACGGGAGTCGAACCATGGACCCCATGTGAAACAGAGATACTAATAATAGCGCCACAGCAAAATATGCTCTGGGTATTGCTACCATATTATACCGTAGTACGGGTCGGTAGCTGCGTCATGACGTCACAAATACTGGCATTAAAATTGTGTATTTTTAGCTCCGGTTAAAAAACGACATGCAGACAATTTCTCGCTTCCCGCCATGGTCGACTATCCCGAATAGATTTCTCGTGGATCCTCTCTGACGTTTGGTGAACACAGGGATGGTTCCTCAATAACATGCACGGCAATGTCCTTCCCACTGTCAAAACGTCATAATTGGAAGAACGCAGCATATGCGTTGTAAGATTGTGACGTCCGCTGCTATGTGTCAGGGAAGCGGGGGGGGGGGGAGGGATTTATTAAGACAATAATAAGTATGATATAAAAGGTTGGGTATGGGCACCCATCAGTTCAGGAATAGGGTACCTATAATAACCCTAAAATTATAAATAGGAAAAATGCGAGACTTTTAAACTAGCTTTTATGTTATATCTTTCTTTGTCTCCAATACTGTTACTAACTTTCTTCTCTACAAAGTAACAATATTTCACCACGTCCAAGTGTTTACAAATTCAATAATTATTATAACAATACCTGTTAATGTTGTGTAGACCCACACTCGCACACGTTGTTATATCACTTCCAAACCCATGTACTTATAAAACAATCTTGTTTCTCACGCGCTGTTTATTCCTGACCACCCCTAACCGCGTGGTCGCTAGAACTGCCTCTGACGTGACCTTCACTTAGCTACCCTCGCTAGACGGCCGACTGATAAACTTGCTCAACTGGGTGATTACTAAATAAAACCATTCTCTTGGAATAAACTGAAATAAACACTGACTTGAAATAAAATCTACATAATCTGGGGCCTACCTCAACTAAAGGAGATATGAGGAAATTGGACCAATGACAAGATGAGCGATATTTTATATGAAATATAAGGGAAAGCTATACATATATACACACTTTGATTGAGAATCTATTGACTCACTGCATTCTTCATTCAACTATTGATAATCTCAAACTCTCCACAATCTAATTGGTTTCACTTGTTGATCATTATAAGAGTCCATGGATGTCTATTTAGTGAAATATCAGGTTTTTAGTGATAACTTTTGAACGGTATGGGATATCCAAATCCTGATAACAAGGAAACACAGATATTTTCAATACCTTCAAGATGGTGTAAGTGACAGCTATTTATTTCATAACGTCTAATTGTCAGGGTTAAAAAATGTGTTTTTTGAGCGTATACGTCTGACAATCAGGCGATTTGAGATAAATAGTTATTACTTCTACCATCTTGAAGGTATTAAAAATATCCGTGTTTCATAGTTTTTCAGAATTTTGATATCATACACAGTTACACCGTTCAAAAGTTATTCTCAAAAAAATTGATATTCCGCTAAATCGACTCCCATGGTCACTTAAACGAGCAAAGTTGTCTAAAAGTTGTTCATGATTGTAGGCCTATATATGGTTGTTTATGTTCTATCAGGCGAATCACACGGCGATCATGGTGCAGAGGTTGCTTATGAAGAGAGTGAACTTCCACAATAAACAAGCCAAGAAACAAGTGAGCATTTCAACAACTTGGTACTAAGGAGGTTAGATTACTAATAGGCTGGAGAGGGCTTAGATTCTTTCTGTATTGTTGAAAGTGAAGCCACCTGGCGGCCATATTGTGACTGTCTTTAGCAAGGTCTTTTTATGTGAAATATACAATATTTTTATACAAAATATTCTTTTCAGAGTTAGAATTCACACTCGTAAGATGGCCGCCAATAATTCAAACTCAAAAGCCACCTAGATTTTTTAGCTTCAGTCTGCAACAATTGAAGCCCTCTCCAGCCTATTAGTAATCTAACATCCTTGCTTGGTACATGTTTAGTTGAACTATAGACTAGGGTGAACACACGTCCAGGTTTTCTCGAAATTTTCCTTGTTTTGAGTTTCCTGGCCGGGCGTCCCGAGACATGTTCTCGGGACCAATAAATGTACCGGTTTTTTAAATCAGGAAGAAATATAAATGTGTGTCATTTTGTTTTCAGTTGGAGCTGTTTTCCATGCAGCTGCTTCACCGGAAGTTCCGATTCACAGCGTGTGGTTTCTTCCCGCTGGACGCCACTCTTCTGTGTTCGGTACGTCACTTACGAGACCACATGGGTGTCGAATTAGCGGAATATCAGGTTACTATACTATTTAAGTGCTTCGTTAAACGATAGTTTTGTGTTACAGATGGTTGGTGGTGTCACGACTTACATGGTGATACTCATCCAGTTTCAGCTGCTGACGACTCCGAAGAAGAGCTGAATACTATGTAGACATTTATATTACCTTGGAACCAATCATTCAATCAATTCTTTAATCAGCAAGAATGCTAACATTAATACGTACTGACATTTATATATTCATAAATTATCATTTAATATGATCAAGTTTGTTGATATCTCTACATCGTGAAGAAGTAGAAAACGGTTCTACTTTCATCCTTGGACATAATGGGGGAACAATGATTTTGTATCAAGTTTCGATGTTATTGAAAATATATATATATATAAAACCGCTTACTGGTTTTGATCATATTTAATTTGTAACCATTAAAAAATCGATTTGGTAATAGCTGAACCAATTGTCGAAATATTCAACTCTTGGTTTTTGAATTACGTTTTTTCAGACTCACTAATAATTTCCAAGCTGAAGAACTATTAATACTAAATGAATTTCGAAATCACTTGAAAAGTGAATCAAGACTAGGTTCATGCATTTTTGTGATTAATACAACAATCTATTAGAAGCTCAATTCGGTTTCAGACCAGAATGAAATACCACATGGCGTTATCTGCAAACTTTTGCAAGATTGAAACATTGCTGCAAGAAGGGTATTGGGGAGAGAGAAGCGCTGGAAGATTATCAGGAACGATAAGGATGTGGTTGAAAAAGTTATAGAAAGACCTGGTAAAATGATTGAGGAAATAGGATGGGAAAATTTGGCGAAACGAAGACAAATAGAAAGACTGTGCAATTTTGTTAGAGTCAAGAATGAATATACAGGATGGGATGAATTAAGCAATAGAATTGGAAAGGGATTACAAAGAAGTACGAGGGGAGGGGTAAGAATGGAAGTGGAAAAAGTGGATAGAGAAGTAGGTAAATATGGATTCATCCAAAGAACGACGCGGGAATGGAATGAATTGGAAGAAGATATCAAGATAATAAAACGAAAATCAGTGATTTAAGAAGAGAGCTAAGAAAAAATAACAATGTTTACTTTTATTGAGTATGTTTGATTGTAATTTCATTAGGTATAGTAACCATTACCACCTGTTCTATGAACAATCTGTAATGAATCAATAAAATATGTAAATATGTGAATCTCTAAATTAAATGATTTGGATGTACAATAGCGAATACATCCATCCCACTCTCATGAAGCTTTGTCTGTGTTTTTTTCTGTTTGTTTGTAGCACTGCACATGTCGCAGGGTTTCACCGATCGACATGAAACTTTTTCTATACACTCAAACTTATCCAACTCAGAGCTGTATAGTTTTCGGCTGAAATTGGTTGGACCATTTTTGGGAAATACTTTTTTTTTTCTAATAACATCGAAACTTGATGCAAACTCATTGTTCCCCTGTTAAGACCAAGGATGAGAGTAGGATCGTTTGGACGGGGCACCACAAGGGTGATCTTACCACCCCATTTTATTATTATTTTAAATTAAAGCAATGAACTTTGACACCAGGTCTACGCTGTCTGTGACCACACTTCTTCACCGCAGATAAAAGTCTTCAGTTGTCGAGAGTCCGGAACACAATATAAACTGTTCTTTATATCCGGACACTACCAACAATGGTATTAGGAATAATCCAACCACACTAATGTTGAAAACTTTCTTCAGACTATCTTTTTTAATTATCTGAATACTATCTTCATACAAAATACTATCTCAAATTTCGAAAAAAAAAAACATTTAATCAGGCTGGTCAAGATAGTTTGGAAAATAAAATTTCTCCATGTACTCTAGACATAAATTGACATTTAAGTAGCTTGAAATATGACGTCGACAATCACGTGACAGATTATAAGCACGTCCATATTAATCACTTCATTACATTATGCATTTAAAACAGATGGTAATATTTACTATGATAATATAACACAACTAATACTCGCTACTATATTCGGCATATAATTATTATTTGTTCAAAAGTCTGTCATTCTATTGGCTATACAACATTCAGCCAATCAAACACTGTCTACGTTATTCAGTTGGCGAACAACTGGGTACATAAACCTCACACCACAATTTCGCTTTTATATATTTGATCAAATTATGATTAATTAGTCTAGTCTAGTTTTTGTTTGACTTGTTAGTTATTAACAATGACTATCTTAAGGGTTCACTGAACATTTTATCATACTTTTTAGTATAAATACGCGAGGATTTTTTATTGAGAATCACAATTACACATTGTCTTCAGGTCTTCTCTAGACGAACAGAGCAGGTAAGCACGCTTGATTATAATTATGATATGATTATTTGTTCTATAAATATCATTTTTGTTCTTGTTGATTATATATAATTCTATCAAATTATGATTAATTAAATTGAATTACATTATTAGGCTAAACTCTTCCAGAAAACAATCTAATTTCTATATAATTCAATCTAATATAATTATCCTATGACATCCTGTATAGGCCTACGAAAATATGTGCGTGTATATATATATATATATATATATATATATATATATATATATATATATATATATATATATATATATTTTACTCCATTAGAATGTCCAACTCTTTCCATAGTGAACCTGAAATTAATTGTGATTTTGTGTTAATAATAAGGTTATATGTGTGAATATGCTGTTCTTTCTATGCTAATATGTGTTAATAATATGCTCCTCCTGTGAATGATTCTACTTGTCCCTTTGTTCCAGAATTTTGTAACATCTCCAGAAACAAACATGATGAACTTGGCGAGTTCTATTTTTGTTGGTAAGTTTTATAATGAATCACTTACAGCTACAATAGATGAATAAAATAATATTATAATATTATATATATTTCATATATATATATATATATATTTCATATATATATATATATATATGTATATATATATATATATATATATATTAAATAGATTTATTATAATATAACATTATACATTATAATATTATAATGAATAAAATATGCTGATCTCACGACGTATATATACTCTGGACCGTTAGCGCATGAATTATCGTCCTAGCTCCAGGAGATTGAGGACTTTGATTGGATAATGTTCTTGGGAGAGCTAAATACCATGGCAATACAAGATAATAACAGAGTCACGGTCTCTTAGATCGCATAAATAAGAAACTTTTTTCAGCCCCCCTCAAGAGTAGAGCTAGAACTTTGTGCTAACAACAATGGAAATACACAAGAACTGAACATGTTGCCATGGTACTTAGCTCTACTAGTGAATAGGAACCAATCAAAATCCTTAGCCTCTTGGAGCTAGCCAGGTCTAGGACCTTATTTCAAGTGACAGTCGCGGTAAGGGTCTAGCTACCGGCAGTGGTTAACGCGCTCGCTTCGTGTGATCCGGGAAGACGAGGGGAATTTCGAACCCAGTTCGATCCCCGCCACCGACCATCTTTACAGGGGTTTTTCGTGGTTTCCCTCTGAAGTCTAGGCTAATGCCGGGATGGTTCTAACAATATAGGTCACGACCTCTTCTTTCCCACTATCCTTTACATTACCCAAGAAACCTTCATCACACCATCCCATAAACTCATTAATCATCCATCCGACGCCAATATATCTTCGATATCATTACAATGCGTCGGTAAACCCAATATAGGCCTATATATAATAAAAGATGTACCATGATTAGGTCAGACGTTGTTGGGAACATGTGAGGAGAATGAGTGGAATCAGAATGTCCAGAGTAGAGTTTGAGACTCAGGCAGAGTTTACTTTATAAGACATCTATTCCCCTCATCCCACTCATCATTCACCGAACCCTATAGATACTGATCATCATTACAGTACGTCGTTAAACTCAATATCATTATTAAAATCTGGATAACTGATTGTAATGATGAATTTTCTATCAACAGTGGCGTTGGTCGGAACGTTTGTGAGTGTTGGCGAATCAACAGTCCTGAAATACGTCCTTGGCTGTCCAGTCCTCAGTGACTGGACTTATCCTGATATTGAGTTCATCTTCTTCCGTCTGTATACCAGGTAAGTCGGGTTGCTGTCAGTAGGATATCAAGGAGATCGCGATATAATCAGGTCTACGGGCGTGGTTGATCAGGCTGTCTCAAGTGGCAAGTGGTTGCCTCAGAATTCTAGTATACAAAGATACTACAGAAAGCAATAAAGTAACAAAGTTTCATGTGAATCTGCAGCTGTTTCTCTCTAATCGTTCATAAAATATTAAATATATATATATATATATATATATATATATATATATATATATATATATATATGTCGCCCTCATGGCTCAGTCAATTATTGCTAGTTATAATAATATTTGCCGTAATCATCGCATCAGTAGAAACAAAAGTAAGGTCGGTTGTGGGTTCGAGTCCCGCATAAGGCATGGGTTTTTGTGAACGTCCTCTCACCTATTATCTCTTCATCGTTTCATTATCATCCGCTCATTCGTACCCCCGTATAATCTTGCTGTTGGTGTGGTCGTTAAGCACAAAGCAGCATCGAATACATATATATATACATATATATATATATATATATATATATATATATATATATATATATATATATATATATATATATATTGATTCTTAATTTTCTGATTTAATATATTCATTCTCCTCTAGTAATCTCCAAACCGCGCCTGAGAACATCAATATTTCGACTAACAACCTGGCAGCTACCAAATACAATGCAGCCAATCCGACAAAGATTATTATCCACGGATTCAATGACACCTACACCAATTCCTATCTACTTGATGTCAAGAGAGGTAAGTTGAATACAATCCGATCAGAATTCCCGAAAACTGTTGATTATAAATAATATACTAATATAATTATATTTCCTCCATACATCTGCCAGGTAATGTTGAGCAAGGATTGTTTTGTGGTTGAATATATATACTCATTTTTTTTTACAATATTGAATTGTAATGTTGATAATGTACCAGTAAACATAACCTTTATTTGTGTATTGAATAATGCGAATCCACAGGATACGAAGTATTGTCAGACGAGCTTTAGCGAGGATTCAATTTGACACACTGAAAAAAATTGGTGTTCGTTTTTATGTTTTTTTGTTTTTTTTGTTTGTTTTTTGTTTTTGTTTGTTTTCATGTTTTTTTGTCGGTTCTCCACAGGTCAAACGGCTACATCTATCAACCTCAAACTTTTTTTCAATATGGTTCCTCATCTAACTTAGATCTGTATAGTTTTGTGGCATTATCGGGGATTACATTTTTTTTTATGAATTTAAGAAATTTCAAAAATTCCCATTAAAATAACATGGCGGAAAAAAAAGAAAATATTTTTATTTTCCAAAAAATGAAATTTCGCGTGAAGTTGAACTACATTTTGGTACACATTCCTAAAAAATTTCAGCTTGATCGGGTCAGCCATTTTGAAGAAAAAAAATAAAATGTTCTAAATTGGTACCACTCGAAGCAGTTCTTAACCATTACTACCCATACTATTACTATCCGCTCGTCTAACAACGCATACATGGCGTTTTCCTAGTAATATTAATGATTAATGATCCGACCCTGCTTCCAACTGTAACATTGGGTCAGGAGCTGGGTGCTCTCACCAGCACTAGGGCAGCAGGATTGCTGGAAACCGGCTGGTCATGCCTGGCATTTCCACCTCATCTTCCTCCTCATCTTCTTCTACTTCTAGTTGTTCCACCAATTCCTTCAACCTTGTTCTGTCCCTAACTCACTCCACCTTCCTCCTCTCTTCAGCACATCATCCTTGATCAGTCCAATCCACCTCTCTCTTGGTCGCCCCACTCTCCGTGTTCCCACTGCAACCGCCTCGAATACCCGCCTTGGTATCTCTCGGTTCGTAATACTGTAATATCAAAGAGAAAATTTCGTTATCGATATACCTGTCCTTGTCTGAGAAAGAATTATCTAACTCGCGTTCAATGCAGGAGATATGAAGAGAGTTATTCATTTCTCGACATGGAAAACTGCTTATACCTAAATGTATAGACCCTACATGGCTGTATTTTTCCCCTACAGAATACCTCATCAAAGGTGCATACAATATCATCATGGTCGACTGGAGTATTTTGGCAGCTGGACCTTTAGCTTGCTATCCATCCATTCAGAACTTCGCTTCGTACGTCGGTAGAAACCTGGCGATATTAGTTAACTTTCTGCGCAACGCAGGCGCCACCGACATCCACGTGATTGGTCAGAGCCTTGGAGCACACGTCGCAGGATTCGCAGCCAATAACTTGAAGCCCTACAACATGTCGAGAATCACAGGTAATACATGAAATGTAGTGCAATTGTGACTTTTCGGTGTCCATGCACTGCAAAGCGTGAGTAAATGGCATTACCTTTGAGGCTTATCCCTCTGATGAGATGTCCTTGCTGTAAATGGTGTCCTTTGCACAGCTGCAAATGATGGTCGGCAGAGAACCTTGGAACAAGACAACTGGATGTGTTATCAATTATTATTATATTATTTTTGTTCTTCGATCTTGAATAATTTATTGATCAACATCTTCTGAAAAAAATTCAAATGCGAATGAAGAGTAGTTAGAAATATGCTTCGAGTGGATTGTTAAAATTCTGAAAATTGAAAATAATTGTCTGCATTCGTCTTTGTACTATCCCCAAGGGTCAATGCTTGTTTCTGCTGAATGACTTCCAGCTATTTTTTGTAGTGATAACAGACACTTGCTCTTTGTGGAATGATATTCAATTATTATCATTCCAAATTGCAAATGCGGAAAAAATAGGTCCACAAGATGAGCGGCATCATTCTTCCATATGAATGATATCCCGAGAAAATTTAGTCCTGACTTCTAGTCTTCTGGCAGTAAGTATATAACTGTCCCAGTGTGATACACTAGTGTTCAATATCCCAACGGAATAAGCAACCATTTTCCTCTTCAATAGTTGTACTTTCTGGTCTATAGCAACTGAATCAATACAATGCCAAATACCAATACTGAATCATGAATTAATGTAAAAGAGAGCCTTGATCTCCTGGGATTCACTTTACCTTCTTCTCACCGAGGTTCGGATTATTGTTGAACATCAATTCAATACTCTCACATTCTTGCTTGGACTCCAGGAAAAAGCTCCATAACATGATGGAATAATGAAATTTCGGGATAAACTCTTCGTGATCAAACTTGATGAAATATGCACCACTTCGCTTCCGACAGATATAACTTTTTAACGAAATATACATAGGCTATACGACATTTACGACAGATTCGACATTTTTTTCCTAAAAATTCCTCAATAGACCTACATAACTACTCTACTAGTCACAGTAACTCATTTTGTTCTCTTACACACTCTGACACTTTTTTCACCCACAGCCCTCTCCATCTTTGCACAACCCGCCCATAAACTACCCCTGAATACAACCTGAAATATTTTCTACTTCAGAACCCCTTTTATGACCTCAATGAATTTCTCACTTCAGAGCCACACTAGTCAACCATTCCATCATCTTACATCTATCTTTACAAATATCTCTTTCTGTTTACTGATTTTCATTTCTAGTTTTCAGTTTTGATATTCTCTATATTTGTATTATGTACAAATCTTTGAAGAAATGAATCTAATCTAATCTAACTGCTGTACCTACTGTTTGGACAATCTGAGAATCGTTCTACTTCTCAATTCAATGAACGGTTCCTCCATCATGTTTTCCAGATACCTTTAAATACCGCATGTAATCTACATTATGTATGTGATTCAGGTTTGGACCCAGCTGGAGTCAACTTTGAAACAGCGAACAACATTTACAGACTGGACTCTGTTGATGCCACCTTTGTGGACAATATTCACACTAATGTCTTCATGGCTGGAATCGCTCAACCAACCGGTCATGTGGATGCCTACTTTAACGGCGGAACACAACAACCTGGATGCACGACAGCTAATGCAAGTAAGTATAAAGATGATCAAGTGAAACATTTTCAAGTTTCTAAAACACGAAACCCCAATTTCTATTTCTCTCTTATTGTTTCAAGCAATGTATTTCTTTCATACGCTCTTATTGTTATATGAAATTTTGTTCAGCGTCTTTCTAAAGCCATTACACGGTCCAAATTTTCATCCAAGTCCGTGGATTCAAGGTTTGGTCCAAGTACTTGGACAGCAACTAGGATGGAATATTGAAAGCCTGTCTACACGGTCAAATTTATTGAAGGCCATACACGGGACATCGATCCCAATAGTTGAACATGATGGAGTATCTAGATGAATTAGTAACAGCTGACTGGCAATCATATATGGCGGGAGACCATATAAGTATAAGATAAGTGCGCATGCGCGCTAGACTTGTGTGACATCAAAGCCTCTGATTGGTTGGTTTCATAACAGGTTGGACAAAAAAATAGGAATTTCCCAAACGAAATGACTTGATTGAAAGGATGTGGCCAAGGGTTGGATGAGAGCTTTTTGCTTCAAGTTTTCCATTCAGACGGTCCAAGAAATTGTAACCAACCTTGAATCACAGAAATTCGATGAAAACTTGAACCGCTTAAGCAAATGAATAATCATGAACATTGTTTTCTGATTGGTTTCTAGCGTGCAGTCATTTGCGTTCCATTCAATTTTTCGCCGAGTCTATAAACTCTGCGATTGGCTTCTGGGGCTATAAGTGCTCGAGTTTCAACTTGTATTACTATGGCTTCTGCTGGTCTTCGCCTCGCATCATCCTGGTGGGAGAAAACGTGAACCAGATTAGGTAAATACCAGCCGTGCCAACCCAAGTGAATTCCACAATTTTATTATGTCATATTAAAAGCTCCTTGATCACATCACTTTACAATACGCCAGGTGAAAATCTCGAAAGAAAAAATTGCATCCACTGCTTTCTAGACTTGAATATATATATAGCACAATACATTCTGTTATTTTCATATTCTTTGACATCTCTTTTGCTAACACGTGGGTGAATTGGTCAGCAACAGGCAGAGGGGAAATTCAAAATAAAATTAGAGAAAGTTGAAGAACGTTTTTGGGAATATTGACTTAGCCGTAAATAACATTGAACGTATTCACAATCACAATCTATTCCACAATATCTAACTCTCCCAACTCTCAAAGTACCAGTAACTCCGAACACATATGCATTAAGCCAAGCAACAGATGCAGGTGGTGATGTCCATTCTGAGTTTTGCAACCAATTCTTTTGAAGTGTCATCTAATCTCAACTTTGACTTTGTTCCAGTACTCGTGGGATCGTCTCCATACCAACCAACTCGGCAGCAAACTTTGCCATCGGAAAATAACTAACTCTGAAGATAACACGGAACTGGAGTTATTACTTGAAAAGAAATTGATCATTCTGTTCTGTTCAGTAAATTGTAGTAATTGAATTTACATTTTTGAATTTACATTGATGGTTTTATGTTAATCAATGGATATTTTTTCTACTTGATTTGTGTTTACTTGGTTCATCAGAGTATCAAAATATGATGATGATTTTCTCGAATCAGATGTTTGTCAGGCACATATTATCAACTGTATTATTCAAATGTATCTAAATAAAATTTCTACAATCTGATAATATTGTGTTTAGTTCCTAGCTGTTTTTATCATTCATGTCATTTGTGAGGATTCATATCCTTCATTCATCACATTATCTCTCCTCTGAGTCCTCTCTCTCTCTCTCTCTATATATATATATATATATATATATATATATACATATATATATATATATATATATATATATATATATATATATATATATATATATATATATATATGCCTATATATATATATATATATATATATATATGAATTATTATTATTTCCGGGATTACCATGTGTGTTATAATTATTAGAAAAACGATTAAAATTATTTTCCCAACGTTTCAACATGTTTGGACATGTTATCATCAGGGGATTATTTAATGAATTCATTCATTAAATGAATTCATTCAGTTTAATTCATTAAATAATCCCCTGATGATAACATGTCCAAACATGTTGAAACGTTGGGAAAATAATTTTAATCGTTTTTCTGATAATTATAGCACACATGGTAATCCCGGAAATAATAATAATTCATATACTATTGACCATGAAAGTTCAAAACATTATATATATATATATATATATATATATATATATATATATATATATATATATATATATATATATATATAAAAAACGACCTCACTTCTAAGCCGTGTGACCTCAGCATAGTGCCTCCAAACAAACAGTAAAACAGAAACAAAAACACAAAGACAAAAGCTCCATGAGAGATGGATGTACCACAAGAGATGTACCACAATTATTTACTGAACAGAACAGAATGATCAACTTCTTTTATAATGCACAAAATGCGTTTTCCCAGTATAATCAATTATTTTTATCAATTTTTGAGGTATTGTACATAAATCAGACGTTATCAAATCAGTGGCCTGTTTGAACTCTACTCAACTCTCAAATTGTTTTGTTTTTGTTTGTTTATTATTTGATGTTTTTCAAATATTATCAGATAACATAAATACATGAATATAATTATTATCCATGCATATATAATTATTAGCAATGACCCGATATATTGGATAAATAGAAAATTTCACATTAAATGCAATATATAATTTAATTTGATTGCATTTGACTTACATTTGAACAACAATACCAAAATTTTATGATTGTCAACAAAAAATATTACAATCAAAAAAAATCATGCAGTACTTTTCTGGATGCTTCTCTGTCCAAATGTCCAAATCCACCAAGTGATCAGTTGGGATTAATCAATTAATGCCATCATTATCATTATACTCCTGATGTATACTGGACTTATTCAGCTGAGATGAAACGGTAGTGTCAGTATTTCAATGAAACATTCATCATTTTAGAGACTAAATTAAATTTATTGTAAAAAATGTTGAGAAAAGTTTGATAGTAAATTTCCGAACATCGAAAGGCTCACACATCACAATAGATACTTTTCTTTGATCGGAAATTTTTTCTTCTTTTTTTCTTTTCATTTTTATAATTTTCATTTTTTCTTTTACCATTGTCACTCATTTTTGGCCACCAAGTTCAAATACATTTCATTCAACCAAAAATCTCTGATTACCCTTCGTTGAACATAATTATTCGATCACTTCAATTCAACTTATATTAGAAATGAATCAAACTGGTAACCACAAATGTTTATTTCATTTCCAGTTGAATTTCCATTCGATTACATTTCGTTTCCTGAAAGCCGGTCTCCCAGCGGCGAATGGGAATGTGTCGGCCGTGGGAACGGCAATCACTCCTCGAGAACTGGGAACATTCCGAGAGATATATATTATTACACTTGGTTTTATTTAAGATCGATATAAATAATAGGGAAGAAGAAACTGGAGTGAAGAGAAAGTGGTCAGACTGTTGGATCCATGACTGAAGGAAGTGAAGCAGAGACGAGTAATTTGTCAACTTTGAGATGATGTTTCTCAAAAACTATACAACTGATTTGAACCAAAACCTACACAGTTTCAAGTTGGATAAGTTTGCATGTACAGAAGAAGTTTCATGTCGATCAGTCAATTGCTGCGGCCTGTGCAGTGGGTACAAACGAATAAACAAAAAAACACACAGACAAAGCTACATAAGAGTAGGATAAGAGTCCATAAGAGTCTTCGCTATCGCTCATCCAATTATCATTCGGCCATTGCTTAAGTATGCTAGTTCAGTCTGGGATCCGCATGAAGTTGCACTAATGAAGGCTGTGAAGAACGTCCAAAGGGTTGCTGCAAGAAGGGTATTGGGGAGAGAGAAGCGCTGGAAGATTATCAGGAACGATAAGAATGTGGTTGAAAAAGTTATAGAAAGACTTGGTAAAATGATCGAGGAAATGGGATGGGAAAATTTGGCAAAATGAAGATAAATAGAAAGAATGTGCAGTTTTGTTAGAGTCAATAATAAATACACAGGATGGGATGAATTAAGCAATAGAATTGGAAAGGGATTACAAAGAAGTACAAGGGGAGGGATAAGAATGGAAGTGGAAAAAGTGGATAGAGACGTAGGTAAATATGGATTCATACACAGAACGACGCGGGAATGGAATGAATTGGAAGAAGATATCAAGAACATAACGAAGATCAGTGATTTAAGAAGAGAGCTAAGAAAAAATAACAATGCCAAATTTAATTGCGTATATTTGATTGTAATTTCGTGAGAGTAATCATTACCACTTGTTTTAAGAACCATCTGTAATGAGTAAATAAAATAACTAGAACTATAACTATCAATACGTTATTCATCTCAACTTAAATATGTGTAAAATAGTCACCTATTTTGATTCACGTTGTCACCAGCCAGTACATCACGTGGTTTCGGCCAACAGAAACTGGCGTAGTAGAGTGGAAAGTTCGAGCATTGCCAACCCCAAAAACCTTCCTCTGAATTAATCGATTCGGCAAAAATAAGGTTTGCTCGTAAATGACTGCACACTAGAAATAGAAGACAAACATTTTTATTGATACCACTAAGAAAAACGATATATGCAGGGTTGTTGAAGGATGTAGAGTAGGGTGACCATATTCAAAAAATCCGGGACAACGCCAAGAAGTGCGTAGTCAAAATCTTTCTTTCCTAATTTGGGGGGGAGGGGGTTGAGGGCTCAACAGTCCCGCAGAGGAATTTGTAAGAATTTGTAGTCTTCTAGTAATATTTGGGGTGTTTTTTCCAGTCATATAAAATCAAGATTTGTTTTCCGAACAATATTTTTTTCCAAACAAGTTTTATAGACTAAGAAGGTGACTGTTAAGAGTTTTGGATTAATTTTTTGAAGTTCTCAACATTCAATTTATCGATTACATTATCATAATCCATCGAAAGTATTATATGAATAATGTATATTTGATACTTTATATTTTATAATTATATATATATAGCTATTGTCCTAGCCGTAACATAACTTACATTGATCCATTATACCACAGTCCGGTTGATTTGTACCACCATTAAAGTAGAAATCTACATGACCGGTATCTGCAGCGATTCCAGACGCATACACGTTAGTGTGTAGAATATCTACGAAGTCAGCGTCGGTAGAATCCAGTCTCCAGTCGTTGCCAGCAGTTTCAAACAGGGGACCAGCTGGGTCCAAACCTGAGAGAGGATGATATGATTACAGTTTTAGATATGATTATTGTTTCAGCTCAAAGCTGAAATCGCTTGCTCACGTGACTATAGGAGATGAGGGTAGATCAGGCTTCGTTTTGAAGCCCGTCAGAGTTAAGAAAGTTTGAAGTGGTTTCATTCTGTATCCTAGGCACACGTTGGGATGGCCTAGCGGCATATGATCGTTCCGATCTCGGCGGCCATATTGGACCTTTACAATGATAGCTTCTAAGCAAGGCCTTCTATAATTATACATTATCGATGTTGAAATATAGAAGGAAGTACTCAGAAAATGTCCAATATGGCGGAAACTTTCTGGTTTGTAAAGCGGTGTGAAGTTGCTGCCGAGACACAAATGTCTACGCTTAACTTTGAGTAACGTATCTCGCTAAAATATAGGGCCTATCTATGGTTTGAACAGTCTCAGTCTTTGACGTTAAATATTACCTGTAATCCTCGGCAAAATATACGGTTTGAGATTATCAGCTACATAGTTGGCCATGTGCGCTCCCAAACTATGACCTATGACATGTATATCTTGCGCAGCTTCTTCGCGCAGTCTCTCAATCAAGCCTGCTACGCATGCGCCAACATGGGGTAGATTGCCAGCGGCTGAGAGGTAGCAAGGCATCACTTGACCGATTGCCAGATTACTCCAATCTACCATAATGACATTGTATTCGTCCCTCATCAGGTATTCTAGAAAACAAGAGTGGTGAGTTTAGTTAGCTTGTATTCAGAATATAGGAGAGGGTAGTCCTACACACATCAAAAAAAAAAAATAGCTGAAAATTGATAATTTGACCCAATATCATTCTTACAATGATTTTCCCAAATTTTCGAATTTTATCCCTATCAAACATGGAATATATCATGATCGAAATCAATGGAGATTCATTGTGGCATTACACCAATGTTCATAAAAAGTTTTGAGTCGGTTGGTTACTTTGTCTGATCTATAAACCGCTTACGGAAAAAAAACAAATAAGAGCGAAGACCGATTCATTCCAGTACACTGAATTACAAGTATTTCTGGTAGGGATTGGAAAGGCTTTTTGAAAACAAAACATATATTGCACAAAACTGCTTCTACAATCATTCAAAAGCGATTATTACAGTCGGTTAATGATTATATAAATCACGTATTTTTGGGAATATTTTCAGAAATGAATGAATTTGTAAACTTACGTGTAGTAATTGCTAGAAGCGTGTCGTCGGTAAAGTTGTCGTTAAAACCGTGAATGATGATTTTTGTTGGATGAGCAGGGTTGAAGTTAGTGGAGAGCAGGTTATCTTCCACCAAGTCCACCAACTCTGGTGTCATTGGATTTGTCCTTGAAAATGATCACTTTCTTATAGAGGCATAAGTTATTGCATTGTTGATCCAATTTATATCACGAAATGAAGATTATTGATAAAAATATAAATTATATATTATGATGATACGGTATTCCAAAAAATCCAGATATATTTGAAGTATAATGGCCTATCCGCTAAATATCATTTTCATGACTGGGTGCCCTCTATAGGCCTATAGTATGCCATAGTGTATTTATTTAAACAATTTGGCATTACATTTGAATACAGTGTTGTTAATTATAGTGACTATCATTACATATTGTTGTAATAAGTAGATAACAATGTGCCCAATTTACTTTCTCCAATCACATCTTCAGTACAGTAGGCTTCTAGCCTCTCTAGTTTCTATGGTAACCTGACTAAGGTTTTATCTTCATTAATCAAATTTGTATCCAAACTGGTGTTTTTGTTATGCTATCGATCATAATGGATCACCCATAAAAACTTCCTCTTTTCTAGTAGAGCGAGAGAAAAATAACCTTCGTTTACGTTTATAGTATGGTTCATTAGGTCCACTGATATTACCTGGTGAAAAGATGGAAAGATATGTACTCGTCGTCTGGACAAGTTCCATTTAATACAATCGGACAACCCATCTGATAAGTGACATTGCTTGCTTGTACACTGCCTAGTGACATGACCACTGCAATCACAACTGAAACACAGAGAACAATTATAGTTATTAATTCATTTTGGTCATTTTATTCGAACATTTTCTATTATCATCCTTATCATCCATATATAGTTGGTCTATCAAAGAATTTGTTTCAAAACACCTTGAAAATGAGGAATAATTCAAATCTTAATTGTCAAGCAATTGAAAGAATATGATGAATGATTAGTAGTTGAACTATCTTGATAGCCGAGAGAGAAACTTTGAGGTTGATGCTTTGTGAATTCTAGAAATGTCAGATAAAAACAATGGCACGATGAATTAAGTCACTTACCAGCTATAATATTCCGTGACACGGTCGCCATCTTATATTTTCTGGATAAGTCTGAAGACGTAGACTCCCAAAGGACTATCTGGAATTATGTACTTATTACTTTGTTATCAAAATATAAAAAGCTTTGGGGAGAATGGAGAGAAAAGAATGAAGAGAGAAGTTGGATTCACCTGCAAGGAAAAGATGACAGAAAGTCCTTCGCAAAGATTACCGGTAGATAAAATTGGAAAAGTAAGAAGAGAGAGCTTTACTAGACGGTAGGTAGTGAGAAAAAACAGATGTACAAAAAGTATTAGTAGTAAGAGAAGATGTATAGTAGGCGAAAAGAGCGAGAGGAAGATGATGGAGAAGAAGACTCGGTAATGGAAGAAACTGTGTCCACTTATTCTGCCCCTAAGCCACTTCTGACCCAATACACATTTGGTTCACTGTTAACGCGAATCTCGATCATACAATACAAAAATATATGTCGGTAGTAGATGAAACCTTTTATTTTAAAGAATGTTATTCATCATTCCAAGTTTTCATTGATAGATTCGTTTGAGGAAACCTGAACAAAACTTGAAGGTTTCACATTTTTCTCAGCTAAGTCAAAAACCACTTCATGAATATAAAAGTAATATCAATCCAAATTTCATTTCCATCATTTCATTATTTTGCAAAACGAGTCGCGACAATGAATTACTTTGAAAAATATTCAAAATAATAAATTGCTGTAATTGGTATTATATCTTGGTACTGATGATCCATTTATTTTCATTTATATTGGGTTTAACGACGCATTTTAATGATAACTATGATCTATTGGCGTCGTATGAATGATTAATTAGATGATGGGATGATAAGATAATGGTTTCTTAGGTAATGGGAAGGATAGTGGGAAGGAAGCGGGGGTGGCCTATATTGTAGGAACCATCCCGGCAATAGCCCAAACTATACAGATGGAACCCACGAAAAAACCCTGTCAAGTTGGACGGTGGCGGGGATCGAACCAGGTCCGATTTTCCCCTCATCTACCAAATCGCACATGAATTGAGCGCGTTAACCACTGAGCTGCATGTGGCATTCAACAGAAGTGGTTAACAGTGGAACTTGTGAAAATTCACAAAATAGAGCGCGCGCATATCTCAACAATGACATTTATCTCAAATGTAACATTGTTGAAGGTTCATTTGTAACAATCTGTCGGCCATATTGGCATTCAGAACCACACTCTGTTGTCACTTTTAGTGTTGAAGTTGAATTGGTACTGATGATAAGTCATAATTAAATGTGATTATTCATGTAACACATTGATGAATTAGTCATATTTTCACATTAGCATATTTATATATTCACCTTGACATTGTCAGGTACTTCAATCGAATAAACCGCTGTTCGTTCGAAGATATGGAATGTATGATTAGCTATTCGTACATCGAGTCCACGGTTATTATAGAACGATTACTAGATTATCGACCAGGGTATAGGGGACGGTTATTCGATAAATCGATGGCCACAACATAAATGACGGGAATATAAAATTACAATGATTTATTACAAATAAAAGAAAACAAATAGCTAACCAGTGTTTATATAGCCAGCTCAACCAGTTAGCCCTACAGTTTGAACCCCAGATGACGTCACGCAAAAGCCTCGGAAAAGCTCGGAAAAGCTCGGAATATTTCGAAAATGAATGTTTGATCGAGACTAGCTAAATATAAGTAGAATTACAAAAATAAAATGTGTATCCAAGAGTCATATGTATGTATGTATATTTTTATTGTATATTTGTACTTCATTGAATATGTAAAACCGGCTCTAAGATCCGGTATTACCAATTCTAGTTAGCTCTTATCTGAGACTTTATGAAAAAAAATGGTAATTATGGTTATAATAACTTTAAACTACCAGTTAGAGCCACTTCCACGTTGGTGATCCAGACACTAATTATTAAAACTAAAAGTAAGTAAATTTAAAGATAACAAGTAGTTTTAAACATACCTATTCACACTTCCAAAATATAAATATCACTGTATTTTCTCTTTTCTCACTCGCTAATGGTCGTCTGTTCGAATAACAACTGATGTAGACGTTCCACGTACCACAATCAAATACTCTTCTGTCATCTCTCAATCGACTTCTTAAGACGCAGGACACAAAGACAGCTATGACGTCACAACAACAATGATGAGGATGTAAATCTGCATTATTAACAAGTCCTCTTTTGAGGGATCGAGACTCTTGGTCGTTATTCAGTCAATGATAGGAGAAACACACGGTCGTGGTTAACGACAACATTCATGTGTAGCATAATGGTGGATCTATGAATTATTGATCGCATGACTGTTTTGAAGTGAGTAATCATTTCGATGGGTGGAGATTTTTTTGTTGGGTTTTATTGTTTATTGATACAAGTGTACAAACAAAACGCATTAAAAAATGTACACGTTTTTTTTTTGGTGTGCAATTGGTAGTACTTAGCCTAGTTCAAGTTGGCGTACTTTCTACCAGACTGAATATGAGGAAGTCTTAATTTTGTAAGCGGAAACCTTTCCGCCACCATCAAAAAATGTCAGTTTCAATTTTATTCATGACACTCAATTACTTCAATCATTTCAGTTTTACATCGTGAGTGATTCAACCAATCTGAACCTGCAAAGTAGAAGTAGGTCCTATATCGAATTTGAAGTTTGTCGGTAAGCTAAAGTAGGCATGTAAAAAGTAAAAATGTATTTTACGGTTCACAACAGTGGTTGATTAAGCTACCCTAAAATGTATCCTGAAAAAATATACTTATATTATACGCACTGATCCAGAATTCATTGTATACCCTATAGGCCTATACGCACTGCACCATTAGTCTGTGCAAACATTAGCAGTGAATGTGCGTAGATTTTATTAAAATTAAAATTATACCATTCCTGGATTCGAACCCGGGTCTCTTTACTGTCCTTTCACAATGATAGTCATTCAGTGATTCATCATTGATGAATGTGATGACTGATGAATGAATAAAACAACAACAGACGCGAAAAAGTTGAAATGGATCAAGACCTTTATCTACTCAGAAGGAAGTCTAGACTTCTTGGTTCAGTTATTATCATTATTAAATTGCAGCCGAATGTGAACTACGACCTATGAATTATGGATGCTTATTGTTCTATTATGCAGGTTTGAAAGGTAGGCTATAGTGAGTGAATAAAAAGTTAGATGTAATTTCTTCCGGAAAAGTCAGGGAAAAGTATATAAAAAAAATCTGCAAAACAGTATTTAGATTGGTGGTGCAACTTGTACATCAATATGTTTGTATCAACATTGAACAATAACATTTGTGTTATTCAATAAGAATATAAATATATACATAAAAAAAAGGATAAATACCAGGGCTATAATCGATAGATCGATTTCGATCGATATTTTTTCGAACGACACGATAATCGATATTATCGAGTAACTTCATGTATCTCTATGATCCCTCCAATAATTGTTATTGGCGCCAAATTGTAACATCGCCTTCTACTGGACACGTCAATCCACCAAATCAAACATCAAATGTTCCATACGGTGCGATATTTGGACATTCGATATTCGATACGACTATCGAATAGGAGGAAAATATCGATATATTGAAAATGAGTTTCCGACTACAGTCGATCTGAGTGTTTACATCGACGAATAACCCTAATAAATATCAATATAATAATTTCGTATGGATACGAATAAATATTTTTAAATATTTTCAAAATAAGTCATAGCTACGTTTAATATTTTCTACTCTTTCTCTATAATCTTTTTTCACATTGAAATAGTTTGAAATTCAAATCTCCTCAATATCTTTGGTTTCGTTTGCTTCGAGACCCCACCGACAGCTAGGTTATTCGGGTCGTCGGTCGTTTAACGACCAAGCGCATACGGGGGACGGGAGGCGGTTGGTACAGATACTACCCCATGAGTGCTGTAAGAATACAATCATACATTAATTGATTCATACTATTAAACTGTTAATTTTTCTTGGCAATTAATTATCATTTCCATTCAACTATCAATTCGAATAATTCAAACTGGATGTAAGATATTTCTAGTATCTACACACTAGATGAAAACTATGGTCTCATTCCTGTACTTTGTTACTGTGGTAAGTGATCTCATGGGAACTGGTTCACCACTTAAAAATGGATTAGTTATTATGATAGATAGATATTGTTTATTGTCATTTTTTTCCGAGTCCTTTTAAAGTGTTATACATTGGTGACACACTGATCACTCGAAGCAGTTTTTACCCATTTTTACCCATACTATTACTATTCGCTCGTCTAACAACGCATATATGGCTTTTTCCTAGTACCAATTAACATAATCACTATAACACAGTTTCTCATTGTGAACGGTTACATGGAAATGCCATCATCCATTTCACTTATACATATTCACTATTTCACAATGACTAAACCATATTTCAATTGTAAACCAGGCCTTACGACAGGCACAACGTACAGGAATAATTTCCAAGACAGGAATAATTATTTGCTCACCCTGGTATGATATTCTCTCCCATGAGAATAGTACGTCGTTTAGGAATACACACGTGCCAATAGAGGAAGAAAAAGTTCAAGCATTGCCAACCGTAGAAACCTTTAACTGTGTTGATGGACTCTGCGAAGAAGCTTTTGGCACGACCATGGCTGCAAGCTTATAAAGAAAAAATGTGAATTATTATTTGTAGATGCGTATCCATCTTGGATAGCTATAATCCTAGTTATAAATGAAGAAAATAATTGATTTTGTAAGTTCAACAATGTCACCGGTACCGTAGCCACTTGTATCTACATCTAGTTCACAAGGGAGTCGCTAAATCGAGACAGACAAATGGGACCGTTGGCTTTGATTTGACCTTTATACTAGGAAAACGCCATATATGCGTTGTTAGACGAGCGGATAGTAATAGTATGGGTAAAAGTGGGTGAAAACTGCTTCGAGTGGTACCAATTTAGCACATTTTATGTTTTTTCTTCAAAATGGCTGACCCGATCAAGCTGAAAATTTCCAGAAATGTACATCAAAATGTAATTTAACTTCATGCAAAATTTCGTTTTACTGGATTTTTTTTCCGCTGTGTTATTTTAATGGGTATTTTTGAAATTTCTAAAATTCAAAAAAAAAAAATACCAGCGGATAATGCCACAAAACTATACAGAACTAAGTTAGATGAGGAACCATATTGGAAAAAAGTTTGAAGTTGATAGCTGTAACCGTTTGACCTGTGGAGAACCGACAAAAAAACATAAAAACAAAGAAACAAACAAAAAACATAAAAACGAACACCATTTTTTTCAGTATGTCAAATTGAATCCTCGCTAAAGCTCGTCTAATTATGATAAAATATGTTGGTATCACTACACTGTGTGAGCTAGCCACATGGCTCTGATGGCCTGAGTAGTCGATCTCAGTGGCTTAGATCGGTTTCATAGATCCAGAACAACGTCGCTTTCAGTTGCGTATCCATCCCGGATAGTTTTAATCCTAGATATTTACCTGGTTCAATTCCACAGCCTGGTTGGTTTATTCCGTGGTTCAAGTAGAAATCTGCATGCCCGACAGCCAGAGCAAGGCCCGTCCCAAAGATGTTAGTGTGTATAATGTCCACGAAGGGTGCGTCGGTCGAATCCAGTCTGTGATCTTTGGGCACATTTTCGAAAAGAGGACCCGCGGGATCCAAACCTGTGGAAAAATCACTCTTCAAAATTATTTGTGATACTAGGAAAACACCAGATATGCGTTGTTAGACGAGCGAATAGTAATAGTATGGGTAAAAATGGGTGAAAACTGCTTCGAGTGGTACCAATTTAGCACATTTTATGTTTTTTCTTCAAAATGGCTGACCCGATCAAGCTGAGATTTTTTTCATATGTGTATCAAAATGTAATTCAACTTCATGCAAAATTTCATTTTTTTGTGAAATTGAAAATATTTTTTTTCCGCTGTGTTATTCTAATGGGTATTTTTGAAATTTCTAAAATTCATAAAAAAAAAGTTACCATCCGATAATGCCACAAAACTATACAGATCTAAGTTAGAAAAGGAACCATATTGATAAAAAGTTTGAAGTTAATGGCTTCAGCCGTTTGACCTGTGGAGAACCGACAAAAACATGAAACAAAAAAACATGAAAACAAAAATTAAAATGAAAATGAAAATGAGCTCGTCTAATTATCTTGTATTCGTACATTTGATTGATCGCAAGATGGAGAGAAAGTAAACTCTGGTTCTTGTTGATTAAAATTTCTGAAGGGGTGGGGTCCAACCTTCCACTTAAGTTCTGTCACAGACAAAGGAAGTGTTTCTGTACAGAAACTCGACCGATTCCAAACTCGACTGATTCTCAACTCGACCTAATCCAAATTCGATTTAGTCCACACTTAGCCGAATCTCAACTCGTCTGATTCCCAACTCGACCAAATCTCACCTCGACTGATTTGACCGAGGGGTAAACAACTCCTGAAATCCGGTGCACACTTGCCATGAAATCCCATTGAAATCCCCTTGAAGTCTCTTAAATCACCTGAAATCAGATGTACACCAAATTTGCGACTTGTAAACCCCTCGGATTTGACAAGCCGTTATCCGAGCCCACAGTACGACAGTCTTAACTCGTCTGATTCCTAACACAGCAGGTGCAAAGTTAAAAATTAAATCTTAAAAAAATTAAGTTTAAATCGTCTAACTAATTAATATATTTACCTGTAATTCTGTTGACAAGATCCGGTTTGAAAAACTTCGCTGCGAAGCCTGCGATATGCGCTCCAAGACTGAATCCTACCATATGGATCTTCTCTGCGCCCGCGCTGCGTAGCCTCTGTAATAGCTTTGCTACGCACTGACCAATGATCGGCGAATTGGCCTTAGAAGTGAAGTAGCATTGGATACCTTGTCCTAGGTAAGCCCAGTCGACTACGATCACATTGTATTGACCCTTTGTCAGGTATTCTAGAAATAGTAGTATATCAGTTAAAGGATATCACAATACTGAAAATAGATTTCAAAGAATAATTACGTTATTTATTTCCTTAATTCTAGAAAAAACTAGAAATCATCATCTCAAAATTTCAGAAATTATAATTTATTTGTGTAATTAGTTTATATAATTAGACGAGCTTTAGCGAGGATTCAATTTGACATACTAAAAAAAATGGTGTTCCTTTTTTTTTCGGTTCTCCACAGGTCAACGGCTACAGCTATCAACTTCAAACTCTTTTCCATATGGTTCCTCATCTAACTTAGATCTGTATAGTTTTGTGGCATTATCAAGCGGTAACTTTTTTTGTATGAATTTTAGAAATTTCAAAAATACCCATTAGAATAACATGACGGTAGAAAAAATATTTTCCAAAAAAATGAAATGTTGCGTGAGGATGAATTACATTTTGATACACATTTCTAAAAATTTTCAGCTTGATCGGGTCAGCCATTTTGAAGAAAAAACATAAAATGTGCTAAATTGGTACCACTCGAAACAGTTCTTAACCATTACTACCCATACTATTACTATCCGCTCGTCTAACAACGCATATGGCGTTTTCCTAGTTCTAATAAAATGTTATTCGAATCAATAAAGATGGCGTATTTGATTGTTTATCCGCCATTTGCTTTAGTTGCTATGACGACGACACACTGTCACGTGATAGTTGGATGAATGACGTACCTGCAGTGACGTCACTAAGGGTATTGTTGACGAAATAATTAGAATTATAACCGTGGATGATTATTTTTGTTGGGTTCGCTGCGTTGAAGTAGGTACTAGCCAGATTGTCTGCTATCAAGTCCACTAATTGGGGACTTATTGGGTTGTGCCTGGAACAAATTATTTTTTTAAATAATATAAGAAAACGCTATGTAGACCTACACAATGTCAAATGGGAGAGAGAGAAAAATATATCTACATGGGATATTTGAGCCATGTCATAAAGGATACGTCTCGACCGGGAATCGAACTCGGGACCTTCAGATTATGACATGGCTAAAATATCACACACATCTCGATATTGGATCGTATCCAAAAAGTTTAATTATCATATATATATATATATATATATATATATATATATATATATATATATATATATATATATATATATATAGAGAGAGAGAGAGAGAGAGAGAGAGAGAGAGAGAGAGAGAGAGATTCGTACCCCCAAACAACCTATCTGTTGGTAGGATCGCTTAGCAAACAATAATTGAAGGAAGACTAACCTCATCTTACCTTGTGAACAGATGGAACGCCAGGTAGGGTAGCTGCAGGCACGAGTCTGGATGGTGAATCAAATGGCAGCCCAATTCATCCACATCGTCTCCTTGGCCGCTAGCTTGCCTCAATACAGTTCCAATACACACAGCTGTGAAACAAGCGACAAATCAGATCAAATGTGGGATGTTGTAGCATTTGTTTTCACGACTAGGAAAACGCCATAATGCGTTGTTAGACGAGCGAATAGTAATAGTATGGGTAAAAATGGGTAAAAACTGCATCGAGTGGTACCAATTTAGCACATTTTATGTTTTTTCTTCAAAATGGCTGACCCGATCAAGCTGAAAATTTTTAGAAATGTGTATCAAAATGTAATTCATCCTCACGCATTCAATTTTTGGGGATTTTTTTCCGTCATGTTATTCTAATGGGTATTTTTGAAATTTCTAAAATTCATAATGCCACAAAATTATACAGAACTAAGTTAGATGAGGAACCATATTTTTAAAAAGTTTGAAGTTGATAGCTGTAGTCGTTTTTCCTGTGGAGAATCGACAAAAAAACATATAAAAAGAATAAAAAATAAAAACGAACACCAATTTTTTCAGCATGTCAAACTGAATCCTCGCTAAAGCTTGACTAAAAATGATAGATGTTGTAAGTTCAACAATGTCACCGGTACCGTAGCCACTTTTATCTACATCTAGTTCACAAGGGAATCCGCTAAATCACGACAGACAAATGGGACCTTTGGCTCTGATTTGTCCCCGAGAAACCACAAATGCCTGTCATGTTATTAGTATGGGAGTCGGTACACCTTCTTTATATTAATGATAAAGTATGTTGGTATTACTGCATCGTGTTTTCTACATTGATTCATTAATATCAAGTCTCAATAATATATTTACATTTGTATTAAAATCGTTTACTTACCAACTAGAACAATATTTTGCCAGCTGAACATACTCGCTCGCTGTCTGTGTAAACTCTTGGCAAAGTCAAAACGAAATGATTTTAAACTCATTTCAGGTTTGCTTGTACTTGTTTACATCGCTGTATGAAGTCTCGTTTTATATTTTAGGAATACTTGACCAATAAAAAATAATTTACATTCTTGTTTGGCTGAAAATAAATTCCGAAAGATGTCAGTAATAAATATCAGTCTTTCAGAGTAGGCCTATACGAGAACAGTGACCTGAAAAAACTCATGATTTTTTTATTTCATGTCTACCAAACTTGTTCATGAATAAGTCATTATGTATTGATACGAATTCCTAATTCTGTTGATTATTTTATTGATTATTGAGTAGATTACGCGCTTGTGTGAAATTTGTTTCGCACTATAACAGAGAAAGTTCCAGTTTTACGAACTGACAGTTAGTGAATGAGCGATAGTTAGCGGATTAACTTGTCATCACCTTTGATCAAATGTGATTCCCTCACTTTATTTGTACCGTATAATTAATACTCAATTAGTAGGAGGTAAAACCGGATTTTGAGGTGATTGGAGAAGCGCACAGGAATAAAATCAACAACTAAAATAATTTATATGAATATTTGCATGTTTATAATTTGATTGCATATATTCAAGAATATTTTCTCGCTACATACTACATAGGTAAACCACGAAAAACCCCTGTAAAGATGGACGGCGGTGAGGATCGAACCAGGTCCGAAAACCCCTCGCCTCCCGGATCACATAAAGCGAACGATGTGTATAGTCAGTACATTTTCTTCAAGATGCATTGCAGTGTGGCTTGATCGAACATTTTATGTGACAGCAAGTATAAGTGACGTAGGATGGGAGGTCATTGACCCAGAGCGTATGGAGACTCTGATCCTGTATACACTGATATTATTCCTCTATTCCTGTGGAAGAAAATAATACGGGTAATTAGTAATTGGAATTTTGATTTAATTACAATGTCTGGCTAACTGGGAATCATCAATCAACAACCATATACCATTGACCTATTTATATTTTATCTCTGTCTCTATATATACGCATATATATATATATATATATATATATATATATATATATATATATATATATATATATATATATATATATATATATATATATATATATATATATGTATATATATTATTTCTTAATAATTTTCTAACAAAGTTAGGTAAGTTCATTTCACAAGGGCACAACATATCAACTTGATTTTGCCAGTCCCAAGTCCTCTTCCTCCTCTACTTCCATGTCAACTCTTTTCACCACCTCCCTCCATTTCTTTTTATTCTTCCACCATTTACCGCTTTCAAGTTCAATCCATACAATATAAAAAACAAGGTACTCACGAAATATCACCGACACGATTGTTTCTTTGTTTCTCTTCACATTTACCGAAGAAGATATGAAATAGGGATGAGCAATGCGAACCGTAGAAACCTATCGCGGTATTGATAGCCTCGGCAAAGAAGCAAGAAGCCCGTAGGTGACTACATTCTATACAAACAACAAGTAACGTATTATTAGTATACTAGGAAAACGCCATATATGCGTTGTTAGACGAGCGAATAGTAATGGTATGGGTAAAAATGGGTAAAAACTGCTTCGAGTGATACCAATTTAGCACATTTTATGTTTTTTCTTCAAAATGGCTGACACGATCAAGCTGTAAAATTTTAGAAATGTGTATCAAAATGTAATTCAACTTCACGCAAAATTTCATTTTTTTGGAAAATAAATATATTTTCTTTTTATTTCCGCCATGTTATTCTAATGGGTCTTTTTGAAATTTCTAAAATTCATGAAAAAAAGTTACCGCTCGATAATGCCACAAAACTATACAGATCTAAAGTGTATATACTACAGTACACACCCAATGTTAAGATAGGTAGGCCACAGCCCGGTTGAGTGAACCCGCCGTTAAAGTAGTAATCTACGTGACCAGATTGCTCGGCAGTGCCGTATTGGAAGATGTTGGTGTGATAAACCTCTACAAAGATGGCGTCCGATGAGTCCAACTTCTTGTCATTGTGAACACAACCGAATAAAGGTCCAGCCGGGTCCAAACCTAAACAATCAGTAATCGATGAATATGTATATTATTTCATTTGATTGGAAAATCGATTCGAATCAAAATTAATGTAATTGTATACTTTCATATTTAGATCAGTGTTTCCGTGAAAAAAAATCTCTATGAGGTGTATAGACATAGACTAAAGAATACTCAAGACGTCCTATGTAAAGCCTGATTTACACGGTCCAAGTTTTCATCCAAGTCCTTGGATTCAAGGTTTGATTACAGGTTCTTGGATCGTCTAAATGGAAAACTTGAAGCAAAAAGCTTCTATTCAACCCTGGAATTCAACCTTTCATCCAAGTCATTTCGTTTAGAAAATTCCTATATTTCGTTCAACCTTTGATGAAACCAACCAATCAGAGGCTTGGACGTCACACAAGTCTGGCGCGCATGCGCACTTGACGGGGACCGCTCGGTCTCCCGCCATATCTGATTGCCAGTCAGCTGTTACAAGTCATCTAGATACTCGATCAGCATGTTCAACTATTGGGATTAATGTGCCGTGTATGGCCTTCAATAGATTGGACTGTGTAGAAAGGCGTTCAATGTTCCATCCTATTTGCTGTCAAAGTAGTTGGACCAACCCTTGAATCCACGGACTTGGATGAAAACTTGTACCGTGTAAATCAGGCTTAACTTACTTTACGAGATTCAAACCCCTTCCGTTATTACCTGAAGTTACGTCATTCATCGCTACACATCCTAGAGCGCTGCTATATAGCAGTCAAAAGTTGAGGACTTAGCATTCAACCCAGGCAATCATCCGTCTCACCGTCTATTGAAGCACAATCGCCGAAACGCCGGACTTTGGGCGGAACTAACTTTGTTTTCTAACAAAGGAAAGCTTTGTCCAGCTTCATCCTTCGGTCTCGTCTTTCCATCATCACATTCATCTTTCCCTCACGCCAATAAATCTCACTTATCAATAAAATGCATCGCTATAAACCCAATGTAGGTGAATATAAATTAATAAACGAAGTGGAAATATTAATTATACATCCTTATTTACCTGTGATAATTGGCAGTTGGTAAGGTTTCAAGAAATTGGCAACTGCCCCTGAAAGCTGAGCTCCTAAACTGTGGCCAATAACATGTATATCTGTGGTTGCGCTGCGAAGCCTCTGAATTAACCCGGCTGCGCACTCGGCCACGTGATCCATGTTATTCCGAGCTGCTAAATAACAAACTGTACCTGCGCACAGAGGACTCCAGTCGATCATGATCACGTTGTGATCTCCTTTGATCAAGTACTCTGGAGAAGAGAAGACAATCAGGAATTTAGAAGAAAGGAAGCTAAAGGATGTTGGAGAGGACCATAATAATTTTAAATTTAAACTGAAATAATTCGTGTGTATAAATGTTACTATTCAATATATGAATAACTTGTGGTTGTGTATGTGTATGTTTGAATAAAGTTAAATACATATTCTTTTTTTTTTTTCAATGTTGCTTAACGACCCCATCAACAGCTAGGTTATACGGGGGTACGAATAAGCGGTGATAATGAAACGATGAAGAGATGATAGATGAAAGGACGTTTACAAAAACCCATGCCTCATGCGGGACTCGAACCCACGCCCAACGGTGACTTCAGTTACTACCGCTAGCGATAATTGACTTAGCCACCGGGGCGGCTACATATTCTTTACATAGATATACTAGAATATGTATATATAGAAAAGGTAGATAGTTAGGTAGATTCATAGATAGAATATGCACCAAGGGCTGTCCATAAATGACGTCCACATTTCGGGGGGGGGGGGCATCAACCATGTGACAATGTGCGACAAGGGGGGAGGGGGAGGGGGGTTATACACTAATGTGACATCCACATTTACACTACATATTATTAGTTTCTTTTAATTTTCAGGAAAATAAGTTGACGCCATATAATTTGTATGAAATTATATTTTAATGCAGGATTTAGGTGGTTAGGTGGCTTTTTCAGGGGATTTAGGGGACTAAAAACTCGAGGAAAACTTTTTTCAATATCCCAATCCCAGTTTTTCCAAATTCGCCTGAATGATTTCATGGGGTGGGGGGGGGGGGTAAAATTGTCTTGACATCATTAAAGGGGGGGGGGGGTCATCATCTCTGTGACCAACTCGGACCAGGGAGGAGGGGGGGGGGGGGTCGCTATACCCTAAAATTGTGTGACATCATTTATGGACAGCCCCTTGGATAGTCATATTCATTCATCTACTTCATACATATACTTTATTCATTCATACCCTCTCATTGAACAACTACTTACGATCTCTGATTTCGATATTGCATGGATTAGTGTAGTTATCATTATACCCATGAATGATTAGTTTTGTTGGGTTGTTTGCATTGAAGTTGGTGGAAAGCAGATTGTCAGGCGCCATTGTAATATTCTCTGGTCATAAAAAAAAACCAAAAATTTTTTTTAAAATTTAAAAAAAATTTTTTAAAAAAAAAAAAAGGGGGGAAAAATTTTTTGGGTTTTGGGGGGGGGGGGAAAAACCCCCCTTTTTTTAAAGGGGGGGGGGAAAAACCCAAAAAGGGGGAAATTTTTGGGGAAAAAAAAAATTTTTTTTAAAAAAAAAAAACCCCCCCCCCTTTTCCGGGGGTTCGCCCGAAAAAAAAATTTTTTTTTTAACCCAAAAATTTTTGGGAAAATTTTTTTTTAAAAATTTTTTTTTTTTGGGGGGGGCCCGGGGGGGGCCCAAAAAAATTTTTTAAAAGGGGGGAAAAAGGGAAAATTTAAGGGGGGGGGGGAAACAAAAGGGAAAAAAGGGGGGGGGGGAAAATTTTTTTTCCCCCTTTTTTAATTTATTTTTTTTTTTTAAAAAAAATTTCCCCCTTTTTTAAAAATTTTTTAAAAAAAAATTTGGGGGGGTTTTTTTTTTTCCCAAAAAAATTTTTTCCCCTTTTAAATTTTAAATTTTTTTTTTTTTTAAAAAAAAAAATTTTTTTTTTTTTGGGGGGGTTTTTTTAAAACCGGCCAGGGGGGGGGGGGGGGCCCCAAAAGGTAAAAATTTTTTTCCCAAAAAAACCTTTCAAAAAATCCATTTTTTTTCCCCCCCAAAAAACCCCCTTTTTTTTTGGGGGGGGGAAAAGGGGTTTAAAAAAAAAAATTTTTTTTTGGGTTTTTTTAAAAAATTTTTAAAAGGTTTTTTAAAAAGAAATTTTTTTTTTTTTTTTTTTTTAAAAAAAAAATTTTTGGGAAAAATTTGGGGAAAAATTTAAAAAAAATTTTTTTTTTTTTTTTGGGGGTTTTTTTTTTTTTTCCCCCCGGGGGAAAAAATTCCCGTTTTTAAAAAAAAAAAAATTTTTTTTAAAAAGGGGTTTTTTTTTTTAAAATTTTTAAAATTTTTTTTCCCCCGGGGTTTTTTTTTTTTAAAAAATTTTTTTTTAAAACCCCCTTTTTTAAAAAAAAAAATTTTTTAAAAAAAATAAAAAATTTTAACCCTTTTGAAAAAGGGGGGTTTTTTTTTTTTTAAAAAAATTTTGGGTTAAAAAAAATTTCCCCTTTTTTTTAAATTTTTTTGGGGGGGTTTAATCCCCCCTTTTTTAAGAAAAATTTAAAAAAAATTTTAATTTTTTCCCCCCCCCCCAAAAAAAAAAAAAAAAAAGGTTTTTGGGGTTTTTTTTTTTCCCCCCCCTTTTTTTCCCCCAAAAAAAAATTTTTTAAAAAAAAAAACCCAAAAGTCCCCTTTTTTTCCCCTTTTTTGGGGGGAAAAAAAACCCAAAAGGTTAAATTTTTTTTTTTTCACCCCAAAACCCCCCCAAAACAACAAAAGGGTTGGGGAAAATTTCCCCCCTTTTTTTTTTTTTTAAAAAAAAATTTTAAAAAAAAAAAAACCCTTTTTTTTAAAAAACCGTTTTTTTTTTCCCCCCCCCCCCAAATTACCACCCCAAATTCCCCAAAAAAGGGTTTCCAAAAACCTTGGGGGGAAAAAATTTTTTAAAAGGGAAAATTTTTCCCAAAAAATTTTTTTTTTTGGGGGGGAAAAAGGGTTTTTTTTTAAAAAAAAAACCCCAAAAAAAAAGGGGGGGGGCCCCCCCGGAAAAACCCCGGGGGGGGTTTTTTTTTTGGGGAAAAAAAAAATTTTTTTGGGGGGAAAATTTGTTTGAAAAAAAAAATTTTTTAAAAACCCAAAAAAAATTTTTGGGGGGCCCCCCCCCCCGGGCCCTTTTTTTTTCCCAAATGGGACCGGGGGTTTTTTAAAAAATTTTTTAAAAAAAAAATTTTCCCAATTTTTTTAAAAAATTTTAAAAAAAAATTTTTTTCTTTTTTAAAAAAAAAAAAATTTTTTAAACCCATTATTTTTAAAAAACCTAAAAAAAAAGGGGAATTTTTTCCCCCCCCAAAATTTTTTTTAAATTTTTGGGAAAATTTTAAAATTTTTTAAATTTTTTTTAAAAAAAGGGGCCTTTTAAAAAAAAAAAAAAAGGGAAAAAAAAAAAAAATTTAAAAATTTTTTTTTCCCCCCCAAAAAAAACTTAAAAAAAAAATTTTTAAAAAATTTTTTTTGGGGAAAAAAAAACCCATTTTTTTTTTTTAAAATTTTAAAAAAAAAAACCCCAAAAAAAGGGGGTTTTAAAAAAAAAAACCCCTTATTTTTTCCCTTTTGGGGAAAAAAAAGGGTTTAAAAAAGGGATTTTTTTTTAATAAAAAAAAAAACCCGGTTTTAAAATTTTTTTAAAATTTTTTTTAATTTTATTTCTTTTTTTAAAAAAAAAAAAATTTTTTTTGGGGGGGGAAATTTTTTAAAAAAAAAAAAAAAAAAAAAAAGGGGGGTTTTAAAAATTTTTTTAAAAATTTTTTTTTTAAAAAAAATTTCCCAAAAAAAAATTTTTTTAATTTTTTTTTTTAAAAAAAATTTTAAAGGGGAAATTTTTTTAAAAAAAATTTTAAATTTTTTTTTCCCCAAAAATTAAAAAAAAAAAAATTTTTAAATTAAAAAAGGGAAAAAATAAATTAAAAATTTTTAAAATAAAAATTTAAAAAGGGAAAACCCCTTTTGGGCTTTTTTAAAAAAAAAAACCCCCCCCCCAAAAAATTTGGGGTTTGGGGAAAAAACCCCCGGGGGAAAAAAAATTTTTTTTTAATTTTTAAAAAATTAAAAAAAAAAAAATTGAAAAAAAAAATTTTTTTTTTAAAAACCCAAAAAAAAAATTTTTTTTTGGAAAAACCCCCCTTTTAAAACAAAAAAAAAAAACCAAAAAAAAGGGGTTTTAAAAAAAATTTTTAAAAAAAAAAAAAATTTTTTTTTTTTAAAAATTTTTTTTTAAAAACCCCCCCCCAAAAAAAAAAAAAAATTTGGGGAAAAAAAAACCCGGGTTTTTTAAAAAAAATTTTTTTGGAAAATAAAAATCCCAAAAAAAAAAAAAAAATTTCCTTTTTTCCCCCCAAAAAAAATTTAAAAAATTTGGGGGGGAAAACCTTTTGGGGGAAACCCAAAGGTTTTTTAAAAAAATTTTTTTTTGAAAAAAGGGGGGAAAAAAAAAAAAGGGGTTTTAAAAAAAATTTTAACCCCAAAGGGGAAAACCAAATAAAAAATTTCCCCCCCCTTTTTAAAAAAAGGGGATTAACCCCCCCCCAAAAACCCCCCGGGGAACTTCCCCCCCCCAAAAAAACCCGTTAAAGGAAAACCGGGGGAAAAAAATTTTTTTTAAAAATTTAAAAAAAAAAAAAACCTTTGGGAAAATTTTTTTTTTTTTTTTCCCCTTTTCCCTTCAAAAATTTTTTTCCCCCAAAAAAAAAAACCCCCCCCCTTTTAAATTTTTGGGGGGAAAAAAGGGTTTTTTTTTTCCCCCCAAAAAAGGGGGGGGTTTGAAAAAACCCCCCCCTTTTAAAAAGGTTTTTTCCCCCTTTGGGGGGGAAAAAAACCCCCCCCCCCAAAAACTATTTTTTTTCCAAAAAAAAAAAAAGGGGGCCCCAAAAAAAATCCCCCTTTTTTTTTAAAAAAAAATTTTTAAAAAGGGTTTTTTCCCCCCCCTTTGGTTTTTGGGGGGCCCCCCCGGGGGGGGGAAAAAAAACCCCCCCCAAAAATTTTTTGGTTTTTTTTTGGGGGGGGGGCCCCCCCCTTTTTTAAAAAAAAGGGGCCCCCAATTTTTGGGGGAAAAAAAATTTTTTTTAAAAAACCCCAAAAAAATTTTTTTTTTTGGGGGGTTTTGGGAAAATTTCCCTTTTTTTAAACCCCTTTTTTTTTTGGGGGGGGGGGGAAAAAATTTTTTAAAACCCCCCCCTTTTTTGGGGAAAAACCCCCCAAAAAAATTTTGGGTTTTGGTTTTTTAAAAATTTGGAACCCCGGTTTTTTTGGGGGGGTTTTTTTTTCCCTTTGGGAAACCCAAAAAAATTTACCTGGGGGAAAAAACAAAAAAAGGGGGGAAAACCCGTTTTTTTCCCCCCCCCAAAACCCCCTTTTCCAAAATTTTTGGGGTTTTTTAAAAAAAAATTTTAACCCCTTAAATTTTTCCCCCGGGGGGGGGGCCCCCAAACCCCCCTTTTTTTTGGATTTTTTCCCCTTTAAAAATTTTGGGGCCGGGAAAAAATTTTTTTTTTTGGGGGCCCCCCCAAAATTTTTAAAAAAAAATTTTTTGGTTTTTCTTTTAAAAAATTTTTAAAAAAATTTTTAATTTTTTTTTTAAACTTTTTTTTTTTTTAAAAAAATCAAAAAATTTTTTAAAATAAAAATTTTTTTTTAACCCCGGTTTTTGGGTGTGGGGAAATTTTCCAAAATTTTTTTTTTAAAACCCGGGATTTAAAAAAAAATTTTTTTTCCCCCCAAAAAATTTAAAAAAAAAGGGGGTTTTTAAAAATTTTTTCCCCCCCAAAAAAAAATTAAGGGCCCCTTTTTTTAAAAAAAAAAAATCCTTTAAAATTTTTTTTTTTGGGGCCCCATTTTTTTGGGTTTTTTATTTTTTTTAAAAAAAAAAAATTTTTTTTTAAAATTTTTTTTTTTTAAAATTTTTAATTTTTTTTTTAAAAAAACCAAAAATTTTTTTAAAAAGGGGGGGCCCCGGAAAATTTTTTAAAAAGAAATTTTTCCCAAAAAAAAGGAAAAAAAAACCCCCCCCCCCAAAAAAAGGGAAGTTTTTTTAAAAAAAATTTTTTTTTTTTTTTTTAAAAAAAAATTTTTTTGGGGCCCCCCCAAAAAAATTTTTTTTTTTGGGGGGGGCCCCCAAAAAAAAATTTGTTTTTTAAACCCAAAAAAAAAAAAATTTTAAAAAAAAGGGGTTTTTTTTAAAAAAAAAAAAAAAAATTTTTTTTTTTTTTTAAAAATTTTGGTTTTTTCCCCCCCCCTTTTTTGGTTTTTGGGGGGGAAAATTTTTGGGAAAAAAAACCCCCCCCCCCCCCCGGGGGAAAAGGCCCCCCCCCCCAAAAAAAAAAGGGGGGAAAAAAAAAATTTTTAAAAAAAAAATTTTTTTTTAAAAAAAATTTTAAATTTTTAAATTTTTTTTGGGTTTTTTTTAAAGGGGTTTTTTAAATTTTTTTTTTTTTAAAAACGAAAGGGGTTTTTTTACCCCCCCTTTTTAAAAAATTAAACCCCCCTTTAAAAGGGGGTTTTTTAAAAATTTAAAAATTTTTTTTTCCCCTTTTTTTTTTTTTTTAAAAAAAAAAACCCCCCAAAATTTTTAAAATTTTTGGAAAAACCCTTTTAAAAAATTTTTGGAAAATTTTTTTTAAAAGGGAAAAAAAAAATTTTTTAAAATTTTAAAATTTAAAAAAAAAAAATTTTTTTAAAGGTTTTTTTAAAAAAACCCTTTTTTTTTTTTAAAAAAAAAAACCCCCCAAAAAATTTTTTAAAAATTTTTTTTAAAAAAAAATATAAAAGGGTTTTTTCCCAAAATTTTTTTTTTTTTTTCCCCCAAAAAATTTTTTTTTTAAAAAATTTAAAAAAAAAAAGGGAAAATTAATTTTATTTTTTAAAATTTTTTTTTTTTAAAAAATTTTAAAAATTTTTTTTAAAAATTTAAAAAATTTTAAAAAAAAAAAAAAAGAAAAAAAAAAAAATTTTTTTAAAAAAAAATTTTTTTTTTTTTTTTTTCCCCCCAAAACTTAAACGGGTTTTTAAAAATTTCCCATTTTTTTTTTAAAAATTTTAAAAATTTAAAAAATTTTTTTTTTCCAATTTTAAAAAAAATATTTTTTTTTAAAAAAAAATAAAAAAAAAGTAAAAAAAAAAAAATTTTTTTTTTTTAAAAAAACCCTTTTTTTTTTTTTTCCCCCAAAGGGGGGGCCCTTGTTTAAAATTTAAAAAGGGGGGGTTTTTTTGGGAAAAAATTTTTAAAAAAAAATTAAATTTAAAAAAAAAAAAAAAAAAATTTTTTTTTTAAAAAAATTTTTTTTAAAAAAAATTTTTTAAATTCCCTTTTTTTTGGGGTTTATTTAACAATTTTTTAAAAACCCTTAAAAGGGAATTTTTCAAAAAATTTGTTTTAATTTTTTTTTTTGGGGAAAAAAAAAACCCCTAAAGGTTTTTTTAAAAAAAAAAAACCCCCCGGGGTTTTTTGGGGAAAAAAAAAATTTTTTAATTTTTAAAAAAAATTTTTTTTTTTAAAACTTTTAAAATTTATAAAAAAATTTAAAAAAAAAAAAATTTTTTTAAAAATTTTAAAAAAATTTTTTTTTTAAATTTTTTAAAAAAAAAAAAAAAAAAATTTTTTAAAAAAAAAAAAAAAAAAAAAATTTTTAAAAAAAAATTTGGGAAATTTTTTTTTTCCCTTTTTTTTTTTATTTTTTCCTTTTTTTAAAAAAAAAAAAAATTTTTGGCAAATCCAAAAAAAAAAACCCTTTATTTTTCCCAAAATCCCCTTTTAAATTTATTTTTTTTAAATTTTTTAAAATAATTTTTTTTTTAAAAAAATTTTAAAAAATTTTATTTTTTTAAAAATTTTTAAAATGAAAAAAAATTTTTAAAAAAATTTAAAAAAAAAACCCCCAAAAAAAATTCTTTTTAAAAAAAAAAAAGGGGAAAAAACCAAAAAAAAAAAATGAAAACTTTTTTCCTTTAAAAAAATTTTTAAAACCCCCAAAAAAAAAAAAAAACCCCTTTTAAAAAAAAAATTAAAAATTAGAAAAAAAAATTTTTAAAAATTTTTAAAAAAAAAATTTTTTTTTTTCCCCCTTTAAATTTTAAAAAAAAAAAAAAATTTTTTTCCCAAAAAAAAAAAAATTTTAAAAAAGGTTTAAAAAAAAAAAATTTAAAAAACCCCGGGGGGTTAAAATTTGGGTCAAAAAGGGGGTTTTTAAAGGGAAAAAGGGGGGGGAAAAAAAAAACCCCCCCCTTTTTGGGGGCCCAAAAAAAAGAAAAATTTCCTTTTTTTAAAAAAAATTTTTTAAATTTTTTTTAATTTTAAAAAATTTAAAAAAAAATTTTTTTTTTTAAAAATTAAAAAAAAATCCCCCCCCCAAAACCCCCCCCAAAAACCCTTTTGGGGGGGGGAAAAAAAAAAAAAAAAAAAGGGGGGGGCCCCCAAAAACCCCCAACGGGGGGGGGGGAAAAAGGTAAAAACCCCCCCCCGGGGGGCCCTTTTTTTTTTAAAAAAAAAACCCCCCAAAAAACCCCTTTTTTTTCCTTTGGGGGGGGGGGGAAAAAAATTTAAAAAAAAGGGGGTTTTTTTAAAAAAAGGGGGGGGGAAAAAAAAAAACCCCCCCCGGGGGGGGAAAAACCCCAAAAAATTTTTTAATTTTTGGGGATTTTTTTTTAAATTTTTTAAAAAAATTTTTTAAAAAAAAAAAAAAAATTTTAAAATTTTTTAAAAAATTTTTTTTTTTTTTTAAAAAAAATTTTAAATTTTTAAAAAAATTTTTAAAAATTTCAATGTTTTAATAAAATTTTTTTAAAAAAATTTTTTTTGTTTTTTTTAAAATTTTTTAAAAATTTTTTTTTTTTCCCCCCCTTTTTTTTAAAAAAAAAAAACCCCCCGGGGGGAAAAATTTTGGGGGGCCCGGGGGGAAAAAAAACCCAAATTTTTTTAAAAAAGGGAAAAAAAAAAATTTTTTAAAAAAGGAAGAAAACCCAAAAATTTTATTTAACCAAAAAATTTTTTAAAAAAAAAATTTTTTTTAATTTTAAAGTTTTTTTAATTTTTTTTTTTTTTCCCCCCCCCCTTTTTTAAAGGTTTTTTTAAAAAAAAAATTTTTCCCCTTTGGGTTTCGGGGGGGTTTTTTTGGGGGAAAATTTTTTGGAAAAAAAAAAAACCTTTTTTTTTTGGGGGGAAGGCCAAAAACCCTTTTAAAAAAAACCAAAAAAAAAAAAAAAAAAAAATAATAAAAAAAAAAAAAAAAAAAAAAAAAAAAAAAAAAAAAAAAAAAAAAAAAAAAGGGGGGTTTTTTTAAAAAAATTTTTAAAAAAAATTTTCCCCCCCAAAAAAAAAATTTTTTTTTCCCCCTTTTTTAAAAATTTTTTTGGAAAAAAAATTGGGTTTGTTTTTTTTTTTTTTAAAAAACCAAAAATTTTGGGAAAAAAAAACCCCCCTTTTTTCCCCCCCCAAAAAAATTTAATTTTTTTTAAAAAAAATTTTGGGGTTTTTTTTTTTTTTTAATTTTGGTTTTAAAAAAAGGAAAACCCCCCTTTTTTTTTTTTTTTTTTTTTTTTTTTCCCCCCCCCAAAAAAGGGGGAAAAATTTTTAAAAAAAAGGGGGGAAAAAAAAATTTTTGGGGGGGGTTTTTTTTTAAAAAAAAAAAAAAAACCCCCCTTTTTCCCAAAAAAAAAAAAAAAAAAAACCCCAAAATTTTTTTTCCCCCGGGGGAAAAATTTTTTTTTTTAAAAACCCCAAAAAAAAAAATTACCAAAAATAAAAACCCTTCCTTTCCCCCCCCTTTTTTTTCCCCCTTTTTAAATTTTATTTTTCCCCCTTGGGGGCCCCCTTTAAAAAAAATTTTTTAAAAACCAAAAAAAAAAAAAAAAAGGAAAAAAAAAAAAAAATTTTTTAAAAAAATTTAAAAGAATTTTGTTTTTTAAAAAAAAATTTTTAAGGGAAAAAAATTTTTTAAAAAAAAAAGGGGAAAAAACCCCCCCCAAAAAAAAAAAAAAAAAAAACCCCGATTTTTATAAAAAATTTTCCCCCTTTTTTTTTTTGGGGGGGTTCCGAAAACCGGGTAAATTTTTTTTTCCCCAAATTCTTTTTGGGGGAAAAAATTTTTCCCCCAAAAAATTTTTTTTTTGGGGAAAAAAATTTTTAAATTTGGGGGAAAATTTTTTTAAAAAAAGGGGGGGGGGTTTTTTAAAAGGTTTTTTTGGTTTTTTTTTTTTCCCCCTTTTTTTTTTTTTTTTGGGGGGTTTTCCGGTTTTTTCCCTTTTTTTTAAAAAAAAACCCCCCCCCAAAAAACCCCCCCTTTAAAAAAAAAAGGGTTTTTTTTTTAAAAAAAAAAAAAACCCCCCCCAAAAAAAAATTTTTTTTTTAAAAATTTTTAAAAAAAAAAAAAAATTTTTTTTTTTTAAAAAAAATTTTTTTTAAAAAATTTTTTAAAATTTTTTCCTTTTTTGGTAAAAAAGGGTTTTTGGGGGGGCCCCCCAAAAAAGGGGCCCCCCTTTTTTGGGGAACCATCCCCTTTTCCCCGGGGGGAAAATTTTCCCCCGCCAAAAAGGGGGTTTTTAAAAAAATTTTTCCCCCTTTTTTAAAAATTTTTTTTGGTTTTTTTTTTTTAAAATTTAAAAAAATTTGAATTTTTTTTAAAATTATTTTTTTTTAAAAAAACCCCCCCAAAAATTTTTAAATTTGGGGGCGGGGAAAAAAAAAAGGCCGAAAGGGGTTTTTAAAAAATTTTCCCTTTTTTTTAAAAAAAATGCCAAAAAAAAAACCCCAAAAAATTTTTTCCCCAAAAAATTTTTTTTAAAAAAAAATTTTTTTAAAAAAAAAAAAACCCCCCAAAAAAAAAAAGGGGGGAAAAAAAAAAAAAAAAAAAGGGTTTTAATTTTTTTTGGGAAAGGGCCCGGGGGGTTAAAACCCCCCCTTTTGGGGGTTTGGGTTTTCCCCCAAAAAAGGGGGGGGTTTTAAAAAAAACCAACCCCCCCCCTTTTTTTTTTCCCAAAACCTTAAAAAAAAAATTTTTAAAGGAAAAAAAAAAATTTTTTTATTTTTGGTTTTTTAAAAAATTAAACCTTTAAATTTTTTAAAATTTTTTTAAAAAACCCTTTTTAAAATTTTAAATTTTAAAACCCCCCCTTTAAAGGAAATTTAAAATTTTTTTTTTCCCCCTTTTCCGGGGAAAAAATTTAAAAAAATTTTTTTTTTGGGGTTTTTTTAAAAATTTTTGTTCTTTTGGGGAAAAGGAAAACCAAAAAAAAAATTTTTCCCCCCCAAATTAATTTTTAAAAAAAATTTTTGGGGAAAAAAGGGGGGGTTTTAAAAAAAAAAAAAAAAACCCAAAGGGGGAAAAACGGGGAAAAAAAAAAAAGGAAAAAAAATTTTTTGGGGGAAAAAAAATTTTTTTTTTTTTTTTAAAAAAAAAAAAAACCCCCCCCCCAAAAAAATTTTTTTTTTAAAAAAAACCCCCCCCCCCCCCCAAAATAAAAAAATTTTCCCTTTTTTTTTTTCCCCCAAAAAAAAAAAGGGGGGGTTTTAAAAAAAATTTTTTTAAAAAAAATTTTTTTGGGCCCCAAAAAAAAAAAAAAAAAAAAAAAAAATTTTTTGGTTTTTTTTCCCCCCCCCGGGGGGAAAAAAAAAAAAGGGGCCCCAAAACAACCCTTTTAAAAAAAAAACCCCAAAATTTTTGAACCCCTTTTTTTGGGGGGAAAAAAAAATTTTAAAAACCCCCCAAAAAAAATTTTGAAAAAAAAAATTTTTCCAAAGGGCCAAAAAAGGGTTTAAAAACCAAGTAAAAAAAAAAGGGAAAAAAAAAATTTTTAAAAAATTTTTTTTTAGTGCCCCAAAAAAATTTTTAAAAAAAAAAATTTTAAAAAAAATTAAAAACAAAAAAAAATTTTTTTTTTTAAAAAAAAAAAATTTTTTTAAAATTTTTTGGGTTTTTTAAATTTTTTTGGGGAAAAAGGGGAAAGAAAAAAATTTTTGGGGGGGAAAAGGGGGGAAAAAAAAAAAAAAAATTTTTTAAAAAAAAAAAAAACCCCCCTTTTTAAAAATTTAAAAATTTTTAAAATTTAAAAAAACCCCTAAAAAAAATTTTTTAAAAAAAAAAAAAATTTTTTCCCTTTTAAATTTTAAAAAAAATTTTTTTTTTTCCCCGGGGTTTTTTGGCCTTTTCCCCTTTTTTTTTTTGGGGGAAAATAAACCCCCCCCAAAAAAATTTTGGGAAATTTTTTTCCCCCGGGGAAAAATTTAAAAAAGGGGACCCGGGTTAAAAATTTAAATTTTTTTTTAAAAAAATTTTTTTAAAAAAAAAAAAAAAAAAAATTTTAAAAAAAGGGGGGGGTTTTTTGTTAAAAAATTTTTAAAAAAAAAATTTTTGAAAAACAAAAAAGGGGAAAAAAAAATTTAAAAAAAATTTTTTTTTAAAAAAAAAAATTAAAAAAAAAAAAAAAAAAAAAAAAAAAAAAAAAAAAAAAAAATTTTTTTTTTAAAAATTTTTTTTTTTTTAAAAAAAAATTTTTTAAAATTTTCCCCTTTTAAAAAAAAAAATTTTTAAAAAAAATTTTTAAAAAAAAAAAAAACCCCAATTTTTTTCCCCTTTTTTTTTTTTTTTCCCCGGGTTTTTTGGTTGTTTTTTTTTGGGTTTTTTTTTTGGGGGAAAAAAGGGGGGAAAAAAAAAAATTTTGGTCCCCTTTAAAGGGGGGAAAATTAAAAAAAGGGGGGGGGAAAACCGGTTTAAAAAAATTTTTTTTCCCCCCCCAAAAATTTTTTTAAAAAAAAATTTAAAATTTTTTTTTTTT
>OU015469.1:25230573-25255458 GCA_907164805.1 Brachyptera putata | reverse complement strand
CAATAAAGCCATATGCAGTCACTCCAATCCACTGTTATGATGTTGTAGTCTCCTTTCTTCAGGTATTCTAAACAAAAATTGAATTGATTTATAGAAGTGAAAAGTATTTCTTCATTTTTTGAAAAATAATTTCGTTATACTTGATCTAAAATTATAATTTGTAGATCAACGATCTTTGAGAAACTCAAAGAAACTTTGAGATGATGTTTCTCAAAAATGGTCCAATCGATTTGACTTAAAAACTATATCCATGCACTCTTAATATACCTGCTTTCATGTAAAAATATGGCGGTTGCTTGGAATATTGCCTGTAGCCGTGGATAATTATTTTTGTAGGTTTAACTGCTTCGTAATCCGTCTTCAATAAATTGTCTTCGGCCAAGTCCAAGATCTGCCCTTCGTCTGGATTCGTCCTTTAACAAATTGTAAATTGTTTTATTTAATATACCCCGCTCTCTTCATGTGATCCGGGAGGCGACGGGTTTTCGGACCCGGTTCGATCCCCGCCGCCGTCCATCTTTACAGGGGATTTTCACGGTTTCCCTCTGTAGTCTAGGCTAATGCCGGGATGGTTCTTACAATAAGTTGGCCATGACCGCTTCCTTCACAATATCCTTCCCATTACCCAAGAAACCTTCATCTCATCATCCCATCATCTCATTAATCATCCATCCGACGCATTTAGATCTGCACTATCATAACAGTGCGTCGTTTTACCCAAAATATATATATATATATATATATATATATGTGAATTTTTATTTGTATTCAATTATTATTATCATTATTATAATTATTATCATGATTATCGTCCCCTTGGCTCACCTTGTGAACAGATGGAATTTGATGTATGTGGTATCAGGGCACGAAGCATTCTTCAGCACAGGACAAGTATATTCAACCACAACACTTGTTGCATCGATACTGAGTGTTGTCTCAAGAAACAATACTGATTCATGTACAGAAGAGATAACAGAAGAATCACAAAAACATTCAAACAATTCTTTCCATCGCTAAATAAAATATAAATTCAACAATTGAGGAATGATAACGAAGAGAAGAGTTGATCAACCAATGGAAAGACTGCAGATTGGAGGAATACCAATGGGATAGCTTGAATAAACCGGAGAAAAGGACAGAAGTATAAGATGGATGTTGATGGGAAGGTAGGGAGAATCAGACGGAACTATTTTTGGATGAGTAATGTAACAGAAAAGTAGTTCTGGACCCTTACCGTGATTGTCACTTGAAATAACGCACTAGACCTGGCACTAGCCAATAGATTAAGTCCAAGAAGAGACTAAGGACTTGGATTGGGTAATGTTCTCTAGGACCTGAAAAGCTAAATACAATGACAATGCGAGATGATAGAAATCACGGTCTCTTGGATAGCAAAAATGTGACCTTTTTTAGCCCACCTCAAGATCAGTGCTAGGATTTTGTGCTAACAACAATGAAAATACACAAATAATGGACATATTGTCATTGTACTTTGCTTTACCAGTGGATAGAAACTAATAAAAGTCCTAGTCTCTTGGAGCTAGCTAGGACTAGGAGTTATTTCAAATGGCAATCGCAGTAAGGGTTCTGAATTCGAAGATGCTTTGGTACTGACAAGGACAGAGTTATCCACAGTTAGTTCTCCAGAATCACTGGCCAATCACATTGATGATCCAACTATGAGAGGATATTATTATCTATCACTAGGAAAACGCCATATATGCGTTGTTAGACGAGCGAATAGTAATAGTATGGTTAAAAATGGGTAAAAACTGCTTCGAGTGGTACCGATTTAGCACATTTTTTTTCCAGAATAGCTGACCCGATCAATCTGAAAGTTTTTAGAAATGTGTATCAAAATGTAATTCAACTTCATGGCAAGATTCCATTTTTTAGAAAATAAAAATATTTTCTTTTTTTCCGCCATGTTATTCTAACGGGTATTTTTGAAATTTCTAAAATTTTCCAAGTTGGATGAGGAACCATATTGAAAAAATGTTTGAAGTTGATAGCTGTAGCTGTTTGACCTGTGGAGAACCGACAAAAAAACATGAAAAAAAAAAAAAAAAACGAACAGCAATTTTTTTCAGTATGTCAAATTGAATCCTCGCTAAAGCTCGTCTAATAAAAAGGAACGGGAACGTACCTCCAAGTAAACGATCCCGTTTATAATTAAATATAAAAGTCCAACACATTCTCTGTGACTTACTTGCAAATATAATACGTATTCTTTCCATCTTCGGAGCTATATGTAGGCCTATACACTCACTCACATAACATGTATTGAGAAATTGAACCCTACTCCTCTTCACATGTATTATTTTATGAATAATTACTATCTATAAACGTCAACTGTACACACTTTTACAATGTAGAGTTGAAGCATATCGTTCACAATATATGTAAATTTGTGGGTGATAAAATATCTATATGACTACATTTAAGGTTGGTTATCAAAAACACATGATAATATTACGTAGGTAAGAACGGGTTGATTAAAATAGAATAACTGAAGATTATGAAATATAGTTGATAAAATATAGTTATTAGACGAGCAATAGCGAGGATTCAATTTGACATACTGAAAAAAATTGGTGTAGCTGTAGCCGTATGACCTGTGGAGAACCGACATGAAAACGAAAAAAAAAAAAAAAAAAAAAAAAAAAAAAACATAAAAACGAACACCAATTTTTTTCAGTATGTCAGATTGAATCCCCGCTAAAGCTCGTCTAATTAAATAAATTATATTACAAAATTCATTCACTTTCATAATGAACGTAGATTCTCATTTACATGAAATATCACTTCTTAATCAAATTGGATTCTTCGAATATATACACTTTTTCATCAAGTTTGAATTTATCGTTTTTCTCCAGTATTTGATTGAGTTTCTCTTCTTCGTCTTCTCTGTTCGATTTTCTTGCAGGGAGAAACCGATGAATGACCGGGGTCAAAACGTCAGGGTGGACGTCTGCCGGGTCTCTAGCGCCGGTCAAGAAGCTGACAATAAGACCGACTATGATCACGGTCAATGCGCCTATCATTGTGTAGTACATGTAGCTAATACGGTATAGAACGAACGCAGGTTCTCTGGAAAACATAAACAAATATTCACAAGTTAGCAAGGGTGATCTCTGTTGGATTCATGAGAATTCGATTTTTAAGTAACCACATTTTTAACGATGAAAAACAAAAAAGTTATTGAACACATACACACACTCACATTACAGTTTCTGTTAATTATTGGAAAACGGAAAGAATCGAATATGATTTTGAAAAATTCTGACAAATAACAATTATCAATTCATCCCGTCTCATGCATAAAATATCATTTTCAGACCGTTGAGTGCAATGGTTGTAATTAAATATATTCATCAACGCGGGCATGTGCGGTAGGGCCTATACCCTGTGTACAGAAAACGGAAAATTTGAATATTATTTTCAAAAAATTCTGACGAATAACAATTGTCAGATAATCTTCTCTCATGCATGAAATAACATTTTCAGACCGTTGAGTGCAATGATTGTAATTAAATATATGTTTCAACGCGGGCATGTGTGGTACCCTGTGTCCAGAAAACGGAAAATTTGAATATGATCTTGAAAAAATTATGACAAATAACAAGTATCAATTTATCCCTTCTCATGCATAATATATCATTTTCAGACCGTTGAGTGCAATGGTTATAATTAAATATATGTTCAACGCGGGCATGTGCGGTAGGGCCTATATACCCTGTGTCCAGAAAACGGAAAATTTGAATATTATTTTCAAAAACTTCTGACAAATAACAATCGTCAATTAATCTATTTTCATGCATGAAATATCATTTTTATACCGTTGAGTGCAATGGTTCTGATTAAATATATGTTTCAACGCGGGCATGTGTGGTACCCTGGGTCCAAAAAACGGAAAAATTTGAATATTATTTTGCACAAATTCTGACGAATAACAATTGTCAAATAATCTTTTCTCATGCATGAAATAACATTTTCAGACCGTTGAGTGCAATAGTTGTAATTAAATATATGTTTCAACGCGGGCATGTGCGGTAGGGCCTATACCCTGTGTCCAGAAAACGGAAAATTTGAATATTATTTTCAAAAACTTCTGACAAATAACAATCGTCAATTAATCTTTCCTCATGCATGAAATATCATTTTCAGACCGTTGAGTGCAATGGTTGTAATTAAATATATGTTTCAACGCGGGCATGTGTGGTACCCTGTGTCCGGAAAACGGAAAAATTTGAATATGATTTTGAAAAATTCCGACAAATAACAATTGTCAATTCATCCCTTCTCATGCATAAAATATCATTTTCAGACCGTTGAGTGCAATGGTCTTAATTAAATATATCTTCAACGCGGGCATGTGCGGTAGGGCCTATATACCCTGTGTCCAGAAAACGGAAAATTTGAATATTATTTTCAAAAACTTCTGACAAATAACAATCGTCAATTAATCTTTTCTAATGCATGAAATATCATTTTTAGACCGTTGAGTGCAATGGTGGTAATTAAATATATTTTTCAACGCGGGCATGTGTGGTACCCTGGGTTCAGAAAATGGAAAAATTTGAATATGATTTTGAAAAAATTCTGACAAATAACAATAGTCAATTTATCCCTTCTCATGCATAAAATATCATTTTCAGACCATTGAGTGCAATGATTGTAATTAAATATATGTTTCAACGCGGGCATGTGCGGTAGGGCCTATACCCTGTGTCCAGAAAACGGAAAAATTGAATATTATTTTCGAAAAATTCTGACAAATAACAATTGTCAATTTATCCCTTCTCATGCATAAAATATCATTTTCAGACCGTTGAGTGCAATGGTTGTAATTCAATATATTCTTCAACGCGGGCATGTGCGGTAGGGCCTATACCCTGTGTCCAGAAAACGGAAAATTTGAATATTATTTTCAAAAAATTCTGACAAATAACAATTGTCAAATAATCTTTCCTCATGCATGAAATAACATTATCAGACCGTTGAGTGCAATGGTTGTAATTAAATATATGTTTCAACGCGGGCATGTGTGGTAACCAGTGTCCAGAAAACGGAAAATTTGAATATTATTTTCAAAAACTTCTGACAAATAACAATCGTTAATTAATCCTTTTTTATGCATAAAATATCATTTTCAGACCGCTGAGAGCAATGGTTGTATTTAAATATATTCATCAACGCGGGCATGTGCGGTAGGGCCTATTCCCTGTGTCCAGAAAACGGAAAATTTGAATATTATTTTCAAAAAATTCTGACGAATAACAATTGTCAAATAATCTTTTCACATGCATGAAATAACATTTCCAGACCGTTGAGTGCAATGGTTGTTATAAAATATATGTTTCAACACGGGCATGTGTGGTACCCTGTGTCCAGAAAACGGAAAAATTTGAATATGATTTTGAAAAAATTCTGACAAATAACAATTATCAATTCATCCCGTCTCATGCATGAAATAACATTTCCAGACCGTTGAGTGCAATGGTTGTTATAAAAAATATGTTTCAACACGGGCATGTGTGGTACCCTGTGTCCAGAAAACGGAAAAATTTGAATATGATTTTGAAAAAATTCTGACAAATAACAATTATCAATTCATCCCGTCTCATGCATGAAATATCATTTTCAGACTGCTGAGTGCAATGGTTGTAATTAAATATATGTTTCAACTCGGGCATGTGTGGTACCCTGTGTCCAGAAAACGGAAAAATTTGAATATGATTTTGAAAAAATTCTGACAAATAACAATTATCAATTCATCCCGTCTCATGCATGAAATATCATTTTCAGACCGTTGAGTGAAATGGTTGTAATTAAATATATGTTTCAACGCGGGCATGTGTGGTACTTACGTCGCCTATATTCACACTACTGAGAGCCGATTGTACCAACTTGAGATTGAATAGTAATAAGTCAATCATTACTTAAGGTACAAAAATACCATATGTAACCAAGGGTAATAACAAGTTAATTCGCTAATTTCTGCCTGATTCACTAATCATCACGTGGTACAACTGGCTCTGGCTGTGATATTTCACTACATCGACTCCTAGAATCACTCGAACAAACTGTATAATAATAATGATTGGCTTCACCATCTTTAATATTGTATTGTTTCTTATTATTCGAAAGATTTTCACTTATGAGAGATGTAAGAAAAATCAAAACTAGAAACCGAAACTAAAACTTGAATACAAAAATTACCACATAAGAATACTCACTTGAATCAAATAAGCCTACATATGATGTAATTCAGTTGCTAAGAGTTTATATGAATTGTGAAGAATGTTATATTCAACCACATTATATACAAAGTGCATAAAATGTATTGAATGAAAAAGTAGTGACAATTATCTAATGACACGCACTACAAATCTAATGACACGCACCACTAATCTAATGATAGCAACAAGTAAGCTTCCACTGACCCACTATCTGGTAATCGAGTAATTGAAGAACAGTTTCAATGCATTGATCTGCTGGAAAGAAGTGAATTGCCAAAGAGACTTGGTTCAAAATGGAAGATATCTAGATTCGTGTGTTTCTTCTACTCCTAACAACTAGGAAAACCCTATATATGCGTTGTTAGACGAGCGGATAGTAATAGTATGGGTAGTAATGGTTAAGAACTGCTTCGAGTGGTACCAATTTAGCACATTTTATTTTTTTCTTCAAAATGGCTGACCCGATCAAGCTGAAAATTTTTAGAAATGTGTATCAAAGTGTAATTCAACTTCAGGCAAAATTTTATTTTTTAGGAAAATAAAAATATTTTCTTTTTTTTTCCGCTATCAAAAAAGTTACTCCCCGATAATATCACAAAACTATACAGATCTAAGTTAGATGAGGAATCATATTGAAAAAAAGTTTGAAGTTGATAGCTGTAGCCGTTTGACCTGTGGAGAACCGACAAAAAAACATATAAAAAAAAAAAAAAAAAAGAACACCAATTTGTTTCAGTATGTCAAATTGAACCCTCGCTAAAGCTCGTCTAATAATGCTTGTAATGTACGGATATATCACAAAAACGGTTTTTACTTATAATGTGTTCCGGACTTTTGGAAACTGAAAGACTTTTATCTGCGGCGGAAAATTATGGTCACAGACTGCACAGTCCTGTTGTTGAAGATTTATCTCACAGGTTTCTCTCATATAAAAATAATGGTTATAATGAAAAGTTGTTTATATAGACCAGGCTGGGATGACTATGTTGTTGTTTTATGTTGTTTTATGGACCGATTTTGATTCATACATGATGTTAATATAGGCTTGGTCAAAAAATGAAATTTATGAAGTAAATAGAAAATAATAAGTAACAGAAAGTACGATACAATTGAAAAGTACTACAATAATAAAATAATTGCAATAATAATAATTACAATAATTTTTATGGGTTGTGGGAGAGGTATTGATTTATACCATAGAAGAAGTTGGCGCTGAGAAATTTTTCAAGAGAAGATTTAAAAGCTTTGAATTGCATAATATATATTCAAAAAAAGAAAAATCCAGGACAATACCAAAGAATGTATTCTGTCACTTTTCATGGAATGTATAAATTCCGATTATGATGATATAATATAAAAATGCTGAATATAGGCTACCGGAAACAGAAATGATTATATTTCAATCGAACAATCCGATCGAAACATCCGGTCGATAATGATAGTAGATAGGAGAGACGGTCGATGGGAACCGTCAGTACTCGTGAATTGAGGACAACCATGTCACTGAGCGCTATCATTGAATGAAGACCGTTTTTATAGTAAAGTCTATTATATTCAATCAGAACGAGGACGAATGTGAAGTCATCGCTGTATAGGTTTATCACTGACCAATATATTGCCATAACATCGTATATTAATATATGTATGAAAGAGGAAATATATGAATATATCAGAGGTGCCAGCGATAATTGACTTAGCCACCGGGGCGGCTCTTTTCTAGTTGATCCACTCAATCTGTTATATACAATTTTGTATTGAAAATTATTGGTATATCAATATATATATTTCATTGAAAACTTTTGTTTTTGAAATATTGATTTTCGATCAAATCTTGATGGAATTTAAACCGATTCTCAACGTTAACAAATATTTAATGTTACAGGACATAATATTCTGAAATCGAAACTTGATAGAAAATCATTGTTCCCCAATGAAGTCTGACAATGAAAGTAGGATATTTTGGTCGGGGTATCACAAGGGTGATCTTACCACCCCATTTTATTTAATTTAGATGAAAAAAATAACCTTTGACACCAGAACTGTGATGTATGTGACCATAATTTTACGCTGCAGATAAAAGTCTTCAGTTTCCAAATTGTCAGGAACTCAGTATATATATTTCCCCTACCCTCATTGTTGCGAGGGCTGATACGAAATGCCGCTGTAACCCTACTTTTTTACGCATCCGCTACTGAGAGTAATACTATTTGTTTGTGACATATTGTATATATCTTGACCAAGGACAGTTATTATTCTCTGATGGTATACCTGTATTCACAAAAGAAGAAGGTCGTCTACCAACATAACAAAACGCAAACATGAACCGTTATTATTGTATAACTTGTATTTTTAAAATATCATAATTTTTCACGACGAGATTTACAATTGGAAACACAACTGCGTCTTTCAAATGCGTTCAATCAATATATTCACAGTGTATATAATGTAATTTACGAAATTTTTGTGATTATTTAGTTGGTAGATGACTTTCCTCTTTCGTGGATATTAGTATACATATAGTTCATATAATTCTACGCTCTCGTGTTTTCAGAATCAGTAGTTTACCATCCTGAAAGTCATCTAGTTCATCTCTGTTAGTGCATCATGGTTTTCTCTGCGCTGTCGGAGGTTTATGAGAGCTTTATGGACGCGAGAGCAGGTGGGTCACCAAGGTCAATAGGTCAAATATAGTTTTTATATTTATATCTTATTTCGGGAGAAATTTTCGTGACAACAAATTTTATATGTAATGTTAATGATTAAATAATTAATTTTTAGATAATTATCTTCTAAATATTAGTTAGTTATTACTAAATATAGTTCTGTAATATATTTTTATTCTCGTCAACTTTTTAAATTCTAGTTTCTCACCCATATCAAGAATAACGTAGTTTCCTTAGGGCCCATATTACCAATAATAAAAATGTGTTAATTAGGCTAATTAATCGATTGCAGTACAAAAATAACATTGGTAACCAAGGGTAATAACAAGCTAATCCACTAATTATCGCTTAAGCAACAAATTTATTATTCGTAATACCGGGCCTTATGGGGGGCCCCTTTAGACGATCAAGATTTATTGGCAAGATCTTGCCGAAAAAAAAGTAGAATATACAAATTTCCTATTACGCTTTTACACGACGTCAAGATTCTTGCTTCGATCTTGCTACCAGCGGCAAGTTCTTTTCTGGAGTTGGACAAGGCTCTACTTTTCGGCAAGCTTGCCCGAAATCAAGCCAATGATAAACAAAATCATCTAATTCAAAGTTGTCCAGGCCTACTTTACTATCGGGCGTAATGTTTCTTTTACAGATCCACGTACCAAAGATTGGTTTCTAATGGAGAACCCAGTCAAGTTGCTAGCGATAATTCTCGCTTACCTTTATTTCTGCACGAACTATGGACCGAGATACATGAAACATCGACAACCTTTCGAACTAAAACGCGTCATGTTCGTCTACAACTCTGTCAATGTGGTGTTGAGTATATGGATCATGTATGAGGTAACATGATTATCAGTTATTAATATTAATTATATATCATCTAAAGGCCTTTATATGTTTCAACGTTGAGAGGGTACACATTCTTGTTAGCCTTTTGTGTCGAATTTAGAAATAAATACCGAGGGGTTAACAACTCCTGAAATCCGGTGTACAGTTGCAATGAAATCCCCTTGAAATTCCCTTGAAATCCCTGAAATCACTTGAAATCCCTGAAATCACTTAAAATCGCCGAAATCTCTTGAAACCCTGAAATCCCTGAAATCTCTTGAAATTCCTGAAATCACTTGAAATCTGCTTAAAAATCCCTTGAAATCCCTGAAATCTCTGAAATCCCTGGAATCTCTTGTAATCCCTGAAATCTCTCGAAATCCCCAAAAACCTTCAAACCCCTTGAAATCCCTGACATCCCTTGAAATCCCTGAATCACTTAAAATCCCTGAAATCTCTTGAAACCCTGAAATCCCTAAAATCTCGTGAAATTCCTGAAATCACTTGAAATCCCTGAAATAACTAGAAATCCCCCAAAACCTTGAAATCCCTTGAAATCTCTGGAATCACTTGAAACCCTGAAATCACTTAAAATCCCTGAAATCTCTTGAAATCTCTGAAATCACCTGAAATCTTGAAATCTGAAATCAGGTGTAACTCAAATTTGCGAGTTGCAAACCCCTCGGTAAATACTGTGCATATAGCTGTTGACTCAAAGAAGTAATATATTCCATGTTCAATGATGTTTTATTTGTATTCTACCAGGCAATGCAGAGTGGTTGGTGGCGAGACTACAGCTTCAGGTGTCAGCCCATGAATTATAGAAGCACCCAGAAACCTTTGAGGGTAATACAAGAAAATAGGCAATATTCATGAAGTTGTTTCAAGTTTTATGTGAATCAAGTCTCTTAGGCAATGTTCACTTTTTTTATATATATATATATTTCGGGTTTAACGACGCACTGTAATGATTGCGAAGATCTATTGACGTCGGAGCGATGATTATAATGAGATGCATCATTTAATCATCAGTGCATCATTGAATCCAACGTTAATGAAAAGATTAAAAAAATTGAATGATCATTATTTGATTTCAGATGGCCCGAGTTTGCTGGACAGTTTTCATCTCGAAACTCATTGACTTATTGGATACAGTAGGTCTATGTTAATTATCATTTCATTCATTTTGTGTAATAGGCCTAATTATTTACCACCGTATATTCTCAATTTTGAAATTTCAATGTCTCCTATGTGATCCAAACTCTGATATATTTTTTCAATATGTTATTAGCCGCATCTGTGGCTCAGCCAACTATCGCACAGCAATCAGGAGCTGAAGTCATATCGGGCGTGGGTTCAAGTCCCGCATAAGCCATGGGTTTTTGTAAAGGTCCTTTCACTCATCCCTTCATGGTTTCATTCTCACCCGCTCATTCGTATCCACGTATAATCTAGGTGTTGGTGGGGTCGTTAAGCAGGATTGAAGAACTCCACTCATACATCAAAGCGTAGGCATATATAACATTTTTCTGTTTTCTAACCATTGTTTTTATTTGATATCCATTTTGATTTTTGTAATGTAGCTTGAGGACTTCACTACCAGGCAGGTTATATGGGGTTGCGAATGAGCGGATGATAATGGAACGACTAGTTATGAGTGAAAGGACGTTTATAAAACCCATGCCTTTTGCGGGACTCGAACCCAAGCCCGACTAACTTCAGTTTCTGACACAGTGCTATACTTGACTGAGCTACTTTGTTTCAATGTAACGTAACAACCTAACCAATATCTCGATTATTATCTTGTCCTTAAATACACTTTATTAATGGTTTTCCTTTTCTTTCTTCTGTCTTTACCAGGTTTTCTTCATCCTGCGCAAGAAAGACAGTCAGGTTACTCATCTGCACATCTACCACCACACTATCATGCCAGTATGCTGTTGGATCACTTGCAGATTCCTACCAGGTATACTTATCTTCAACGTCCAAATATTTCAATATTATGTAGCATGCATCCAAATGACAAAAAGGAACGATATTATTATTAATACTAATATTGTTTCAGGCGGTCATGTGACATTTGGAATCCCTATCAACTCCTTGATCCACGCTGTGATGTACAGCTACTACCTGTTGTCGTCTTTGGGGCCGCAGTACCAGAGGTACCTGTGGTGGAAGAAGTACCTCACTCTAATGCAACTGGTAATTGAAAACAATAGAATGCGATTGGAAGCATTTGGGAAGTAGACCGAAGAGGGCTGAGATACAAATTACAAGTATTTATCTATGTGCGATTGCATATATATATATATATATATATATGTGTGTTGACGGAGATTCTCGTGGCCGGTGGTACATGGTAAGATGATTTCTTCGGTAGTGCCACGTCTTGTAGTTTGCGGGAAACGACGTTTCGATGAGATTTCACCCATCATCTTCAGGTCTTCTCGGTGTGTATCGCTCGCTGATTCGATCGCTGATCTACACACCGAGAAGACCTGAAGATGATGGGTGAAATCTCATCGAAACGTCGTTTCCCGCAAACTACAAGACGTGGCACTACCGAAGAAATCATCATACCATATATATATATATATATATATATATATATATATATATATATATATATATATATAATCTATGTACGATATTATCTATCTATATACATCTTCCCTTCCTTCCTTCTCTTTCTTTAATTTCTTTTCTTCTTTCTCTATTCCTTCTTTTATATTTCTCGTCCTTTCAAATTGAGTCTTGCAAGACGTTTTTCTTGCCCCCCCTTGGCCAAAAGTTGAGGGGGGCAATGCCCCCTCTGCCCCCCTCCTCCGGTTCCGACGTCAGTGTATTGGTGTATATATATATATATATATATATATGGGCCTACATAATGCCTCAAAGCCAGAGTGGTGTAAGTCAATTTTTACCAAATTCGAGTCGTCGACTTTCGACTTCATTAGACTACATACACCGATATTGCGTAGAAGTTCTGGCAAAATTGAATACAAAGACCAAACAGTAGACGCTATCTACCGTAGAAGAAGAGAACTAGTTACTTGAACCACTCTGGTGCAAGTAGAATAGCAATTACAGTATGACTTTAATGCATGATCTCGTATTGGGTGAAATTGACTTACACCACTATGGTTTTGAGACACACACATAAAAATACATATATATTATATATATATATATATATATATATATATATATATATATATATATATATATATATATATTTATGTGTGTATATTCTTATTTTTCATATACGAGGTCATTTTATAGCATTTTTATAGCATCTTCTTTTGATTTCAAGAAGATGAAATTATAAGAAATGTCAATTTCTTATAAGTAAATATTTTTTCTTTTTTCAGATCCAATTCGTTGTCGTCATAATCCACCAATCACAGCTGTTCATATTCGAATGTAATTATCCAAAAACAATATCAGTCATACAAATTGTAAATGGAACGTATTTTTTCTATTTATTTTACTCGTTTTACAAATCTTCTTATAGATCGCGTGAGACGAAAACAACTAAAATCGAAGACTAAAATTTAGAATTACAATATTGAACAATGAGTTTTTAATTTTTTTTTCTCAGCGTGAGAATGATGGAAGAGAATATTCACGATTTTAAAAAGTAACTTTTTAAGTTCATGTTTACGTTCAGTGATGAGTTTGGAAGAAAGATAACAGAATATCCTTGTATATACATGTAACTTGTACGGGAGATTATATAAACTTATGGAAAACGCAGAATGTGCGTTGTGAGATGAGCGTAGAAGTATGGAAATGTAGGATTAAAAAATATTCTGTCAGTTCAATCTACATCTACAGTCCCTACAGATCTTGGATTACTTCGAACTTTCGAAAACCTTATACCTGCAACTTGTTGATATATTTATAGAGCAACCTGTCGCATATATACACTTTGCATTACATGTTTTGATCCTGATATTCGATTAAATGTATTCTTTCAGTGCGTTTTATTCATTATATCTCATCCGATCATTGTATAAATTATTGACAATGTGTATAATAGATGTTTTCATATTCTGTATGACTTTGAAAGCTTTTGAAGAATATTCATTTTTCGAGTGTTTTCCCCCTGGGTTATTCTTATGGGGAGAACCACAAAGAATAACAAAAAAACAGAAGACCATAAAACATTGCAATATACAATAACTTATGGTACATTGTTGGGAATAAATATATTTATATTTATATTCATATATATAGTGACTTCCCTGCTGTCATCGGAAGCTCCTCTAGAATTTCAACTGTCAAGCTAGGATTTTATTTTAAAAAATCGAATTTTAGAATTACACCATCACTGATAATGAACTTAAGTTGTATGAGAGTATGTATCCTTGACTATGTAAAGTCATTGTTTAATATGAAGAGAATTGATGGAGACAACCGCCCGTCTCCTCCATCCATTACATCTAACGATAGGTTGTTTCGCACATTCAACACTGCGAACACAGTATTATAATAAATCATTCGAACTATAATTCCTCATGCTATATTTTAATTCATATCAACTAAATTATTTATAATATTTACATAGGATTTTCGTTCTCTCTTCTGCAATTGTGATACAGTTTTGCTTGAGATAGTAATTAATTATTTCTGTACCTTGGTATCTTCATTCATAACCAGTGACATGTGTTAGTAGGTGGTTGGTGGAGGTGAACTAAAAGGTTTTGTGGGGTGTTTTTTTCATGTTTTTAGTTACTATTTTTTAAAAGAAAATAAGGATATTGCTATTGGTAAGTACGGTACTGAATTTCAGAATTTCAGAAAATGAAGTGTATATATTTAACAATAGTGTAAATTAACTTATTATTCAAGAAAATCGTATGAGCATAGCCATGGATTATAAATTTAGTGTAGTTGCTACATGGAATTTTAATTGTCTGTTGAAAACTTGAAGCTACCTATCCCCAATTGAAACATTGATTTATAAATTGAATATATTTTCAAAGTTAATCTAATGATTGGTTTATGAGCGCCCTGAATGTCTGAAATTTCTGAGAATTTTGAATTTTACAGTCTTGTAAACAATCAAAGAAATAATATTTCTAAATATTCGTTTCTGCATTTTTACAGTCAAGCCATAATATGACTATTAATTACAGGCATCCTGGTACAGAAACTAGAAAAATACAAGTAAATGCAGGAAAACACAAGCAGTATTTGTGTGACGAAATATAATTGTGTTAAATCCTTCATAGTTCAATGTTTAAGGGGGTGAGTGCACGGTGCTTACAAATTTATCTTTACTATTTTTTTCCATTTTCAAAAACCAGTGAAATTGAATGAAAAGTTCACATCTCCAAGATAATTTCATAATCTTCAATTGATATGACATTTTATTTTTGTGGATTCAATCAGTTTCAAGATAATACGTCAATGAACTTTTCTTTTTATTCATTGACGTATTATCTCAAAACTGATTGAATTCACTGAAGAATGTCATATTAATTGGAGAGCATAAAATTATCTTGGAGATGTGAACTTTTCATTCAGTTACACTGATTTTTGAACATAGAAAAAAATAGTGAAGGTGATTTTCTCTATTTTTATAACCACCGTGCATGAACCCCCCCCCCGTCTCCCCCTCCCCCCTTAACGACCCTATCAACAATATATTAACATACTTCCCGCTAACACCTTCCGCTCTATTCTTAGGAGGCCCACGGTGTAATGATATCAACAGATTTAATCATAAAATAAATAAGTTATACCGACTCGCGTATTCCAAGTGAAGTATTTCTGAGGTCAGAATCTGCGACCATGGTCCCACTTGTCTGTAGCGCAACTATCGCTTTTATATCGAACTATATAAAACAACAATGCTATATACGGCTCAGTAGAATTATTATGTTAGAGGTGGCATTTGTTTTTCATGAAAACAATAGATTTTGTGAGTTCAACAATGTCACCGGTACCGTAGCCACTCTTAACTACATCTAGTTCACAAGGGGATCCGCTAAATCGCGACAGGCAAATGGGACTGTTGGCTCTGATTTGACGGCAAGAAACCACGCATACCGTTCATGCTTTAGTATGGGAGTTGGGAGTCTTCTTTATATTATGATAGAATCTGGCGGTATAACTACATCGTAGTTGGCCGACACACTGGGCAATACGGCAATATTTTCATCCGACACATTCCTGACCTATCCTAACTTACATCGTCTGATATCGCATAGTAACATGTTCTTTCTCAACGCGACAGCGGACGAAAAGTAGTACCAAACGTGTGACGTTGCGCTGATGCACCCCAGTAAATGCCAGTTTATTGTGGGGTAATCATCATTTGTCCCCCTTAGTTTTATTACTAGGGAAACGCAGAATGTGCGTTGTGAGATGAGCGTAGAAGTATGGAAATCTGGAATTGAAAAATACTCTGTCAGCTCAATCTACATCTACTAACCTAGGACTACTTCAAACGCTGAAAAATCTTACCTGCAACTTGTTGCTATTTATAGAGCAACCTGTCGCATATACACTTTGCATTACTTGTTTTGATCCTGATATTTGATGAAATGTAAACTTTTATTGCGTTTTCTTCGTTATGTCTCATCTAGTTATTGCACAAATTATTGAAAATGTGTATGATAGTTGTTTTCATATTCTGTATGAATTTGAAAGCTTTTGAAACATTTTCGTTTTCAAGTATTTTCCCCCTGGGTTATTCTTATGGGATTTTCCGAACTTTCCAATTTATTTCCGGAAAACCCGTTTGTTCGATTTCTGGGAAAAACAATCCCAGCCTATTCTGATGTGACACCAATATGTAGAAAAAGTTTCGAGTTGATGGATCTTTTTTCCTGACCTGTATGCCGCGTACAAAATTACACTCTTTTCGATTATCTCTTTCTGTTTACTAATTTCTAGTTTTAAGCTTTGGTATTTTCTATATTTATATTATGTGCAAATTCTTGAAAAATCAAATCAAATCCAATCATCGCAAGCGTATGTTTGCGTTAGAGTTTTGAATATAGGTCGTATAAGTTTTGTATATTCGTGATCCGCAATTATAAATTAATACCATCATTGCTACAACTTCACTTGCAATTGGATAATTTGCCTGCAAATGCATTGGAACTGTTTTTCAATTACTCTATTACCAGTTAGTTGGTCAGTAGACGCGTACTTGTTTCTATTATTAGATGTGTTAGTGCGTGACATTAGAGAATTTTCAATACTTTCGTTTCAAATTTATTTTATGCAGGTGGTATAATGTGGTTGAGTATAACATTCTATACATTGTACATAAATTCTTAGCCACTGAATGACATCATATGTAGGCTTATTTGATTCAAGTAAGTATTCTCAGGTGGTAATTTTTGTATTCAATTTTTATATTCAAGTTTTGGATTCAGTTTCAAGTTTTGATTTTTCTTATATCTCTCATATGTGAAAATCTTTCGAATAATAAAAAACAATACAATATTGAAGATGGTGAATATTGAAGATGGGTTTTAAGGCGCATCGCCGGCGAGATCATTTAGCGCCTGACAAAAATTCGAACACTTAGGATAAATAAAATATAAAATTAATCTAAACATTGATGGTTGGAAGTTATTTTATGAATGGTTTCTGAATATTCGAATGAAATCCTTCAGCGCTGACATCCCAATCTCACATTTCAAAGCATTATCAATCAAATACGTTCTTTCCTAATTTGTAGATGCTTTTTATTTCACCTCTTCAAGGTGTCTATAACACACCAAGAACGAACAAACATAAAATGAAATTAATTTTTATATTTAATTCCAGATTTGCAGCCATGGACGAAGTAACATTTCAACACTTCAACGTCATCGACTATAGCGTTTTCGGCTTTCTACTGCTATGTTCAGCTCTAATAGGTGTCTATTTCGGCTTCTTTGCTAAACAGAAACAGAACTCGACAAAAGAATATCTTATGGGTGGCAAGACTATGGGTATATTTCCTATATCAATGTCACTAATATCAAGGTAATAAGGTACAAAGATCATTGTTGAGTGTTGTAAGAATGATGGAATGATTGATAGACTGTAAAGTCAAGTTTTATAACCTAGTTGTTTAACAAGTCGTTCACCTCTGGCGTACTTTGTTAAAACTAAGATCACTAAGTTAAAAATAGAATAACTGAGTTTGTTAAAAACGAAAACAATGTGTTATTTAGAAGATATCTTTGAAACTATTATATTGAAGGTAGATATATTTCTGAAATACAATTTCAAATGATAACGTTTGATATGTCAGACTCAGATTTCAAAGTTCTTATTTAGTTTAAAAATATTTTTTCTTCGCGAACTGTTGAAAACGATGAGACTGTTCTCATGTTTATATCATAGACCAAAGAGCTTGTATGTACAGATCCAAAGACAAAAACATACCGGGAGTTTGGTGAATATTTCTTATTTATATCAATTTTCGAATGTATAAATAACTTATATGTGTTTTTACTGCGTTATATCTTTTGAATTAGATATATTTCAATGTACAAAAATGATCACCATAAAGATAAAAGTATCTTGATCACCTCGCTGAAGACATTATGCTTTATGCTTGTGAGACATCAACATTTAAAACTTGTTACGCAATTATTGTTTTCTAGTTGACACCACAAGGGCGATCTTACCATTCCGACGTGTATAATTATATTTCATCTCATTACCTTTTCTGTAAATAGTGAAAATTGTAGGTACAGGGAAACGATTTTTTTTCCAAGTGTAATTTATCAATCATCCCATTCCTTCGCTCATCTGTATTTCTAACTTTCCATGTCTTCTATACTTCTTCGAATTCAAATAAAATATATCACTTTTAAATGTTTGAAATATGTCTAAACTCCCTATTTCTTTCAGCTCCATCAGTGGTATCAGTTTGCTTGGTCTCCCAGCCGAGATCTATACATATGGGGGCCAGTTCTACTTAATAGCGCTATCACAACTGTTTACCATGGTTGCTATGGTGATGGTTTACCTACCAGTGTTCTACACGTTACAAATTACATCCAGTTATGAGGTAAGAAAGTGGAGGTGTTGTTTATTATAAGAGTCCATTGGAACCGATTTAGCGGAATATCAGATTTTTGGTGATAACTTTTGAACCGTATGAGATATCGAATTTATGATGAAGAAGTAACACAGATATTTTCAATACCTTCACGATGGTGTAAGTATCAACTACTTATCTAACATCGCATAATTATTGTCAGGCTATATATGATAATGCTTTAATGCTACTACAATCGTATTGATAACGGTGTGGGTTTGGCGAAGAATCTTTTTTCAAACCAACGTATGAAGTATGATGAATTGTAAATAACGCAAATGCTAATTAATAAAAGCACAGCTAGTAATTATTTTTGATACCGATCAAATGAAATGGTGAATTTGAATTTAAATTGAAATGGGATTAAAACGAGTGAAATGAAGCTGATATAAAAATGGTAAGTGAATTTGTGAACAGTGACTCTTGTAATGACAGAATGCAATTTTATCATTTTTTAAATATATATCTATTGTATTCTTGGTTACAGTATCTCAAACTACGTTTCAGTCAACCCGTACGAATCTTCGGCTCCATTCTTTTCATTGTTAAAATGGCAAGTACTTCAATACTTTCAACAATATAATTCATTTTTTCAAAGACATAATTTTATTCAAACTGCTTAAAACTTGCAAATTTCCATTTTTCAGTTCCTCTATATACCAGTGGTCATTTACGTCCCCGCCTTGGCTTTCAATCAAGGTAACACAAGATCCAAGTTATTCACTCCTCAAAACGTCTATACTCGTGGAAATATTAATATTTTATGCACTTTTTAAAATGTTGATCTTGAGTTTTTTCTTGAGGTCATTGATGAACCCGTTGAAAAGGGTCGGACCAAGAACTGTTCCTTGGGGAACGCCAGATATAATGTAACCCCATTTGAAAACTCACAACCAACCTGGACTGTTTGAGTCCTATTCGATAAGAAAGCCTCAATCCAGAGCACTACCTTGTTGTCAAGCTTCATGGCAAAGAACTTGTCCAAGAGGAGATTGTGAGGGACAACATCGAAGGCTTTGGAGAAATCAAGGCAGATGGCATCCACCTGACCTCCATTGTCCAAGAGTTCGACGAGTTGATCATTTATCTGACATTATTTCTGGTTTCAGTTACCGGAATCAATCTTCATCTCATCACTCCAGTAGTATGTCTTGTGTGCATTTTCTACACGACCCTGGTGAGTTATTCTCGAGGAGACCAAGGTCTGAGGGATTCTTACCACGGCAATCATATCACAAGGTTCTCCATCTTCAAGACACGTGGAGTTCAATTGGCCAATGTTTACTAAATATTCCATTTAAGAGTGCATTGAAGTCAATTTAGCGAAATATCAATTGTTTTCTGATAACTATTGAAAGGATATGAGATATCAACATTCAAATATGGAGGAAACACAGATATTTCTAATACTTTCGAGATGATGTACGTTATAGAACAGTTATAACTTGGACCATCTATATTTACCATTTAACTTACAGTTACATCGCATAATTGTCAAGCGTATACATCTAAAAAGAAAAAAAGTCTTGTACGCTGGACAAATATGCGATAAGAGATTGATAGTTTTTATTTGAATCATCTCGAAGGTATTGCAAAATATCTGCGTTTTGTCCGTATTAGAATTTTGATATATCATACCGTTCATAAGCTATCATCAAAAAACTGATCTCTTGCTAAATCGACTCCCATGGATGTATCTCGGTAGTATTATGTGATATTGCATGAGTTTTACCAGGTGTCAGTCGTGCAGAAAACGGACTTCCATGTTCTAGTTTCAGCCCTAGATTGCCAGTTCGCTGTCTCCAAGTGGTTGGTTGTGTTTGCAGGGTGGCTTGAAGGCGGTGGTGTGGACCGACACATTGCAGACTATCCTCATGTACGGAGGTGTCTTAATGGTCATCATATTAGGAACACAGAAAGTCGGAGGAGTTGGTGAAGTCTTCAGACGCAACGAAGCGTCGGAACGCTTGGAATTCTTCAAGTAAGTGTTTGAAAGCCATACACACCAAAGTTAACTGAGACGAGTGGTCGAGTGGCTAACACACTGAACAGCAATTCAGAAGATCAGGGTTCCATTCCCGACATGGTCGACCATCCTGACAGGGGTTTTCCGTGGTTTCGTTTAGGTCAATATACTGGATGGTTCCTTAACAATATACCACTACCAACTACTTCCTACTATCCAAAAACAAATGATAAAAACGTTTCATCTCCTTATCCCATCATCTCATATATCACCCACCGACGCCAATATATCTTAGTCACAAGTACAGTGCGTCGTTAAACCCACTATAATTGAACAAGTCACTCTAATAAAGAAAGAAGTTCACAGTGCATACCTCCATTCCCCTCGCCTTTGTATGCAATTAGTGCCTTCGTGGACCCCAGGGGGTACATTCCTGTACAAGATAAACTCAGTCTTAACTTAAACCCACAATTAAAGGTGGCCGTGTATGGTCTGTTGATATAGGATAATACCGCTATTCATCTGTTTTAATTGGTATTATCTTCACTAAAGTAAGAGCCCCCCCTGGAAAGTCCCCCCTGGAGGACTGGAAATATGAAATATTCTATTGTTGTCTAGTTTCGACTTGGATCCGACGCTTCGCACCACATTCTGGACGACAATGATTGGTGAATTCTTCAACTACCTCTCGGGATGTGCCGTGAACCAAGCTATGGTGCAACGCTGTCTGGCCATGCCAAATCTGCGCAAAGCTAACTAGTACGTAATAACAGGGCTGGACTTGAGAATCATCGCCCCTTGGCTGAACATAATTTAGTGCCCCTATACTGTAATAAGAGTGGAGACCTATTTTCAAAAATGAAAATTGTTTAATAACGGCAATAAAAGTGAAGACGAGGTGAAACAGTGCATTTTTCAAATACCATGTTCTTAGATTTTATTTTGTAAGCTGTAGATATTGACCCTTTTAATTTCTATATTAAATATATTTCAATAGCTTTCTGATTAAACACCAGTAGGTTATGAACTTATTATAATGGTATGATTTAAAACTGTACAAAAATCGGGACCTCACCCGGGATTTGAACCCGGATCTCCAGATTGTCGGTCTTAGCGGCAATCTAGAGATCTGGGTTCAAGTCCCGGGGGAAGTCGCGATTTTTGTACAGTTTTAAATCATACCATTATGTATATATATATATATATATATATATATATATATATATATATATATATATATATATATATATATATATATATATATATATATATATAAATATATATATGAATATTTATTTATATTTGTGTTTCTATTTGTGATTGCAGTACGGTGTTGATCCTGACAATCGGCATGTTCTGCATCATCACAATGTGCTGCTACACGGGTCTGGTGATCTTCGCACTCTTTCAGCACTGTGACCCCGTGTCAACCAAGGTGTGTAGACTTTGGTGACAGAATGTGAATATGTGGCACCCCATACTTCCATCCCTCGCTGGTCGCAATTGTTGAGGTTGTCCCCTCCCTTCCAAACTTTCAAAGTGTTCCGACTCCTCTGCATAGAATCCAAATTGAGCAATTATATAATCAATTGAATTATATTCGAATTTTAATTTTATCGTGATTAGTAAATTGATAAAATATTTACTTAATCACATACAGTTTTTGTTATTATACATTCGAACATGGATTGAAATATATTTAAATATACTCAAATTAACACGTATTTTCACATGAACTGAATAATATACTGTTAATTTCAAAATGCTGACATTTTGTTCCAGGCAATTGGTAAAGCTGACCAGATCTTGCCTTACTTCGTGATGGGAATCTCTGAATCTGTTCCTGGACTTCCCGGGTTATTCGTTGCCGGGGTTTTCAGTGCGGCGCTGAGGTACCAATAACATGTATATCAATCGGTATATCCATGAGTATAACTGATGATCTTATAGAGTCTGCATCAGCACTAACCGGCAGTTAGAAGGTGTCACCATGGTTTACTCATGCTATTTTTTCTCACCAACTGTCAGATAAATACTAAGCGGATTTGGTGATACCGGCCCTTAGAGATGTATTAACCACATTTTATATAATATATATCACTAATAACTAGGGTGGCCAATCGATATCGAATATTTCTATCGATTTTCGATATAATCATTTCGATTCGATATCGAATATTTCGATCGATTTTCGATATCGAATCGATTCATTCGATTTTCGATTACTTCGATATCGCAGTGAATTCTACGGGAAGTTCTTGAGTTCATCCAATTTTAAGCAAACCGACACTGATGCCGCCGGTAAAGTACTCGCGGGTCGAAAAAATTAAAGTCCCAGGTGATAAAAATGCTTGCATATTAGTTAACTCATCTATCTTTCCCACATAGCCACTACTTTTTGACCTCGTCAAGGCACGTTGGTACAGCTGTTCCCGGAATCAATGATTACAAAGACTTTCAAGTCGACATCTCTCTCTTCCCGACAGTTCCATGTCGACTGGCCTCAACTCCATGACAGGAGTGATTCTGGAAGACATGATTCGACCTTGGCTGAAGAACCCAATCTCCGAGGTCCGCGCTAGTAACATCATGAAGGTGGTGGCAGCACTGATTGGCGGTGTCTGCGTCGCTCTCGTGTTTATTGTTGAAAAGATGGGAGCACTGCTGCAAGTTGGCATTAGTTTGTCGGCCATCACTTCAGGGGCACTGTTGGGGGTATTCACTTTGGGGATGTTCTTTCCATGGGCCAATTCGAAGGTATGGATGCATTTGGAGATTTCTCACCGTTCAATTTTTCATATTGGGTTTTAATGGCGACGCACTGTAATGATAGCGAAGATCTAATGGCGTCGGATGGATCATTAATGAGATGGTGAGATGAAGGTTCTTGGGTAATGAGAAGGATAGTGGGAAGGAACCGGTCATGGCCGACTTATTGTAGGAACCATCCTGGCATTAGCCTAGACTACAGAGGGAAACCATGAAAAACCCCTGTAAAGATGGTCGGCTGTGCATAGCTATAAAAACTTGTGCTCTTAAAACTTGCCTTTGAGAGTAAACCCTCAAAATCAAGTTTACTGTTTATATCTCCAATTTCTGTTGTGAATGTGTCTCTACATAGCGCATCGTTGAAGCTATCATAATTGTGTTGTATTTATGAAATTAATGGACGTCCCCTAAGAGATGAAAGTAATTAATCCACGAAGAACGATTGTGTTTCAGGGTGCTCTAACCGGCTGTATCACCAGCGTGCTGTTAGTAGCATGGTTGTCCGTTGGATCGCAGACAGCCATTGCTACCGGTCGAATCATGCACAAGCAGAAACCTGTATTTACCGACGGCTGTGCTGAGGGATACTCGGTGGTCAATCAGACAAACAGTTTCATGCACGACGTAGACAGGTGAACGCGTGTTTTGTTTGCTTAATGACCCCATCAGCAGTTGGGTTATACGGGGGTACGAATGAGCGGGTCGTTGATGAAGTGATGATAGGTGAAAGGCAATTCACAAAAACCCATGCCCGACCTGACTTCGGTTTCTACCGCTAGCGATAATTGACTGAGCCACGGGGGCGGCTTTATGTCAGCTGTACTAAAAAGAAAGTGTTCTCAAAAACTCGACTGATATAAGAGCCGACCGACTGTATAGTAAAAACTAACAGTTCCAAAACCGACTGACTCAAACTTCTATTTCTTTAGTAACCAGTACAGAAGTAAATGTTACCTCCCATTAAATGGTATAAATATATATATATATATATATATATATCTTGGTAGCTCAGTGGGAGAGCAGCGGACCAGCAATCTGAAGGTCCCGGCTTCGATTCCTGGTCGAGACGTATCTTTCACGACATGGCTAAAATATCCCACACATCTCGATATTGGATCGTATCCAAGAAGTTTAGTTATCATATATATAAAGGATTATATTAATTAAGAGATGGCACATATAAAAGATGCCTTCATCTGTTGTGAAGATCAAGGTTTGGTGGACATGGTTCATGTCAAATGACATTTCGGAAGGTAGCTGATGAAAATTCAAATTTTCAAGAATCCAACAGAGATAATTTGTGAATATTTTGTATGTTTTCCAGAGAACCTGTGTTCTTTCCATACCGTATTTACAAGT
>OU015469.1:25210356-25230073 GCA_907164805.1 Brachyptera putata | reverse complement strand
AATTTAAGAAATTTCATTTTTTTATTTTTTCCCCCGGGGGAAATTTTTATGGGGAACCACAAAAATCAAAAAAAAAAGAAGGGGGAATTTTAAAAAACTGGGAAATATAAAAATTTTTTACATTTTAAAAATCTTTTTTTATTTTTTAATATTTAAAAGTGAAATTTCCTTTTTTCAATTCGGGGAATTTTAAATTTAACTTTAAGTGGGTTTTATTTTAAAATCGGAAAATTTTTAAATTTAAAAAAACTGTAATGAAACTTAAGGTTTTTGTTTAAAGAGAAGGTATTTTTTGAACCTTATTAAAGTTCGGGTTGTTTTAAAATGAAGAGGGAAAAAAATTGAAAAGGAGAAAACCCGTTTTTTTTTCCCCTTTTTTAAAAAAAACCCTTAAACCCAAAAAATAAACCGGGAAGGGGTTTTTTTTTTTTTTTTCGCCCAACATTCAAAACCCCCTGGCGAAAACCAAAAAAAGGTTCATTATTTTTAATTAAAATTTAAATTCGGGGGAACCCCCCCCCCAAATTAAAATTTTTCCCTTCCCCTGGCCTTTTAAAATTTTTTAAAATTTTCATATTTTTTCTAAATTAAAAAATTTTTAAAATTTTCAAGGGGTTTTCGTTCTCTCTTTTTGGTTTCCCGGGGTCCCGTTTGGGGTTGAGATAGTAATTAAATTAAATTTTTGTACCTTTTGGGATCTTCATTCTAACCATTTAAATGGGTTAGTAGGTGGTTTGGGGGAGGTTCCCAAAAATTTTTTGGGTGGGTTTTTTTATGGGTTTTTTGTTACTTTTTTTAAAAAGAAAATAAGGGTTTGCTATTGGAATACGGGGTTCTGAAATTTTTTGAATACAAATTGGAATGAATTTAAATAGTTAAAAATTTTTGTAAAATTTAAATTATTATTCAAGAAAATCGTATGAGCATAAGGCAATTCTACATGGAATTTAATTGTCAGCTGAAAAATTGGGAAACTACCATCCCCAAATTAAAAATTTTATTTTTAAAATTGAAAAATTTTTTAAATTTTAAACGTGGTTGGTTATGAGCGCCCTGAATTCTGAAAAACCCCCGAATTTTTAAATTTTTTAGTTTGTAAACAATCAAAGGGGGTAATTTCTAAATATTTTTTTTTGATTTTTTCAGTCAAGCCCTAATAAACGGGTTAATTTCAGGAAACTGTTAAAAAACTAGAAAAATAAAAAGTAATGCAGTAAAACCCCAAAAAATATTTGTGTGACAAAAAATAATTTTGGGTTTAAAAAAACCCTTTATAGGTTTAATGTTTTAAGGGGGGGGTTGGGGCAAAGGTTCTTTCAATTTATCTTTCCCATTTTTTTCCCTTTTCCAAAAAACCCGGAAAATTTAAGAAAAATTCACATCCAAGGTTAAATTTTTAAACTTTAATTGTATGAATTTTTTTTTGTGGAAATTTAATCGGGTTTAAGATTTAAAAAGTCAATGAACTTTTTCTTTTTTTAAAACTTGACGTTTTTCTCAAACGTTGAATTTATGAAAATGTTATATTAATTGGGGGGGGCCTAAAAATTCTTGGAAAATGTGAACTTTTATTTATTACACTGTTTTGGGAAAAAGAAAAAAAATAGTTTAAGGGGATTTTCTCATTTTTTAAAGGGATCCCCCCTTTTTTTTCCCCCCCCCCTTTCGGCCCTATCACCCAAAATATTAAATACCCCGGGTAACACCTTCCCTCTATTTTAGAGGCCCCCGGGGGTAAAGGGTATAAAAGATTTATCATAAAATTAAAAAAGTTTTAAACCCACTCGGTATTCCCCAAAGGGAAATTTTCCGAGGGGGCAGAATCGGCCCACCATGGTCCCAATTTTTTCCCGTAGCGCAACTATCGCTTTTTATAGAATTAAAAAAACCCAAAATGCTAATTTTAAGCTAGTTGCATTTTTTATGTTAGAGGGGCATTTTTTTTTTTCAGGAAAAAATTGTTTGGTTTTGGGGAACAATGTCAACCCCCCTACCGTAGCCACTTTTTCTACATTAGGGTTTACAAGGGTCCGCTAAATCGGAAAGGGAAATGGGACTGTTGGCCCCCTGATTTTACGGGAAAAAACCCGCATACCGTTTATGCTTTAGTATGGGGTTGGGGTCTTTTATATTTGAAAAATTGCGGTATAATACCTCGTAGTTGGGCCCACAAAACTTGGGGAATTTTGGCAATATTTTTTATGACCCATTCCTAACCCCCCAACTTAATGGCTGATATCGCTAGTAAAATGTTCTTTCTTTAAAGCGGGCAGCGGGCGAAAAGTAGTACCAAAAAGGGTGGCGTTTTTCGTTTTATGCCCCCCAAAAAATTGGCCCGTTTATTGTTGGGGGAAATCCTTTGTCCCCCTTAGTTTTTTACTAGGGAAAACCCCAGGGTTTTGCCTTGTGAGATGAGGTAGAAGTAGGGGAAATCGGGGAAATTTAAAAATACCTTTGGGCAGCTCAATTCATTACTAACCTAGGACTATTCAAAAGCTGAAAAAAACTTACCGCAAAATTTTGCATTTAGAGAAACGCGCATATACACTTTTCATTAATTTTTTTTGGGCCTTTAATTTTATTAAAAGTAAAAATTTTATTTTTGGTTTTTTTTCGTTATTCTTATCTGGGTTTTTGCCAAAATTTTTGAAAATGGGTATGTAGTTTTTTCATATTTATGAATTTTTTAAAGCTTTTAAAAATTTTTGTTTTTTAAATTTTTTTCCCCCTTGGGTTTTCTTATGGGATTTTCCCCAAATTTTCCAAATTTTTTTCCCGGGAAAAAAAGTTTGTTCGATTTTTTGGGAAAAAAAACCCGGAAATTTGGTGGGACCCAATATGTAGAAAAGTTTTTGGTTAGGGGCTTTTTTTTGCCGGGATGCCGCGTACAAAAAACCTCTTTTCGAATCTCTTTCGGTTTTAATTTTTTTTAAATTTTCCAATTTTTATTTTTGCAAAATTTTTGAAAATCAAATCAAATCCAAAAAATCCCAAGCGTATTTGGTTGGGGTTTTGAAAAAGGTGGGATTTTTGGGAATTTGTGAAACCGCAATTAAAATTAATCCTCATTTGCTACAACTTCATTGCAAATTTGGTAATTTGCCTGCAAAGCATTGGAACTGTTTTTCAATTAAATTCTTACCAGTTAGTTGGTCCCTAAACCCACTTGGGTTTTTATTATTTGAGTGTTTTGTGCTTTAAAAAAAGAAATTTTTTTTACTTTCGTTTCAAAATTTTTTTTTGGGAGGTGGGAAAAGTGGTTTTAAAAACATTTCCCTTACAACATAAATTTTTACCAAATGGGAAAACATAATATGTAGGCTTATTTATTCAAGTAAGTATTCTCAGGGGGTAAATTTTGTATTCAATTTTGGGTTTGCAGTTTCAAGTTTTGATTTTCTTATTCTTCATAAGTGAAAAACTCGGAAAAAAATAAAAAACAATAAAATTGAAAATTTAATATTTAAAAGGGGTTTTTTAAGGGATTTTAGGGCGAGTATTTTAAACCGGGGCCTGACCCAAAAATTTGAAATTAGGTAAAAAAAAATTTAAAAATTAATTAAACCCATTGTTTGGTTTTTTTTACCGTTTATTTTATAATGGTTTTTTGGGAATTTTTTCGGGAATTTAAAACCTTTCAGGGGCACCCAATTAAAATTTCCCCAAAAATTAATTCCCTTTCCAAAATTTTTTTCCTAATTTTTAGAATTTTTTTTATTAAAAAACTCAAGGTTGTCTTTATTTTTTTCCAACCCCAAAAAGGGAAAAACAATTTTTAAAATGAAATTAAATTTTTATAAAAATTTTAAGAAATTTTGGCCCGGGCGAAATAAAAATTTCAAAATTTAAAATCACAAAAATATTTTCTTTATTAAAAAACTTTTTACCCAAAAAAATAGGTTTTCTAAAGGTTTTTCAAAAAAAACAAACCTTTTGGAAAAAAGAAAATTTTAAGGTGGGGGAAGGGGATTTTCCAAAAACAAATTTATAAATAAAATATTAAAAACAGGGTTGGAAATTTTTTAAAAATGGTTTTTTAAAATTTTTAAAAAACCCTTTTTGGTTAATTTCTCCCTTTTGTTTAACAAAACGTTCCCTTTTGGGGCTTTTTAAAAAAAACACAAGGGTTTAACTCTTAGGGTTAAAAACCGAAAACAAAATTAAAGATTAAATTTTTAAAAATTTATTAAGGGGTTTTTCCCCGGGGAAATAAAAATTTCAAATTAACGTTTAAGATTAAAACTTTTGGTTTCAACTTCTTTTTAGTTAAAATTTTTTTCCTTTTTTTCCAAATGGAAAAACTCGAAAAAAACCTTTGGGGGGCCTATGGGGTTTTTTCCTAACAAAAACCCCCAATACAAAAATAAAAGGACAAAAACTTTGGGGGGTTTGGGGAATATTTTTTTTTAAATCAATTTTTTTAAAATTTTTTAACAATTGGTTTTTTGGGGTTTTTCTTTGTAAAATAATTTCACGTTTAAAAAAAAATAATATTTGTTAAAAACAAAAAAAAGAAAAACTGTTTTAAAAATTTTTGAAGGAAAATATCCCTTTTTGGAAAAAATTTTAAATTAAAATTGGTTTGCCCAAATTTATTTTTTTAATTGAAAAACTTTTTCCTTGTACGGAACTAAAATTATAACATTCAAACCTTTTTGTAAATAAAATAAAAATTTTGGGTTTTTGGGGGAAAACATTTTTTCCAAATTTTAATTTAAAAAATTAGTTTTACCCTTGATATCTATTTTTAAGTTAAAAAATTTTTTTCGAAGTCAAAAATATTCACTTTTAAAGTTTAAAAATATCCCAAACCCATTTTCTTAGCTCCATTTAAAATGTTAAAAATTTTTTCTTTTTGGGGCCCCCAAGGGGAACCCTTTCCTTGGGGGCCGTTATAATTATACCCATTACAAACTGTTTAACCCTTGGGGTAAGGTGGGTTTTTTCCAAATGTTTAAAACCCCCCCGTTTTTTTCCCCCAAAAATTTTCTTTTATTTTGAATTAAAAATATTTTTTTTTAAATATTTAACCCGTTTTTTAGCTATCAGGTTTTGGGGATAATTTTGCGGTTAGGAGATTTTTCAAATTTGGGGCCCCCAATTTAAACCACAAATTTTCCAAAATTTCCATGGGGTGGGTTTTTTCCCCATTTCTAAAACGCAAAAAATTATTTAAGGGAAAAAAATGAATAATTTTTTAAATTTTAAATTTTTTCCGGGGGGGGTTTGGGGGAAAGGGGTTTTTAAACCCTTTGGGAAGTATTAAAATGAATTTGTAAATAACGAAATTTTAAAAACCTTTAAAATGGGGAAAATTATTACCATAAAAGAAATTGAAATTTTTGGAAAAAATTTTTTTTTGAAAAAGGGTTTAAAAACGATAAAGGAAAATAAATAAAAATTTTTAAAAAAATTGTGACCCCTTACCAATAAAAACAATTGCATTTTTTTTAAATATAAACTTTGGATTTTTTAACAGTTTCTTTTTAAAATTTCTTTCAAAAAAAAGAGGGAAACGGCCCTTCTTTTCATTTTAAAAAACAAGAACCCAATACTTAACCATATAAAAGTTTTCAAAAAAATAATTGATTCAAAAAAAAATTTTGCAAATTTTAAATTTTGGGCCCCCCTTTTTCCAATTTTATTTTACCCCCCCCTAAAATTTAAATTTTAAGGGTAACAAAAATCCAATTTTCCCCTCCTCAAAAGGGCTAAAACATTCCCCCGGGAAAAAATAATATTTTTTTTATTTAAAAAAAGGGTTTTTTAGTTTTTCTTAAATGGTCCCTGAGGCCCCCTTTAAAAATCCCACCAAAAACGGTTTTTTGGGAAAAACCAGGGGTAAAAGTAAATTGAAAAATAAAAAACCTAAATTTATTAACGAAAAAACCTTAAATCGGTTTTTTTTGGCAAGGGGGGTTTTATGGCAAACGAACATTTAAAGGGTTTTTTCCAAGAGGCCCAATTGGGAGGGAAAAAAGGGGGTTTTGGAAAAATAAAATGGCATTCCAAAACCCACCTTAAATTTTCCAGAAGGGTTTTTCGAAAAAGGAAAAAAGGGGAAAAAAAAACAAAATTAAAGGGCCCCTTGGAAAAAAAAATTTCCTTGGTTTTTTTTTAAAAATTAACCCAAAAAAAAACCCAAAACTTCATCTTCCCAAAAAATTTTTTCAAAACCAGTAAAGTAAAGTTTTTTTGTGTTTTTCAAAAAATTTTCTTTAAAAAACCCCCCCCCCAAAAAAAAATTTTTTGAAGTTTTTTTTTTCCCTCGAAGGAAAAAAAACCAGGGTTTTGAGGGGAAATTTTCTTTTTAAAAAACGGGGGCAAAACCCAAAAAACAACCAATTTTTCCTCCATCTTTTTTTTTGGAAAAAAGGGGTTTGGGGAAGTCAAATTTTTGGCCAAAAGTTTTTTCTTTTTTTAAACTATTTTTTTTCCAAATTTAGAGTTGCAAGAAAGTTTCAATTTTAAACCAAAAATTTTTCAAATTTTTTTCCCGATAAAACCTTTATTTTGAAAAAGGGGCCCCTAATTGAAAAAAAATTTTTTAAACCAAAATTTTCCAAATTTTTTTGGAAAAAAGGAAAACACCCCAAAAAAAAAAAATTTTCTTTTAAAAAACCCTTTGAAGATTTTTGGGGTTTTTTTTAGGAAAACAAAAAAAATTTTATTAACTTGGGGGAACATTCTTATTTAATTCCCCAATTTTTTAAACCCTTTTAACCCCCCCGGGGTTACCATTTTGGGCCCCCCAATTTTGTTTCAAAAAAGGCCGGGTTATAAAAATCCTTTAAAAAAGAAAAAAGTTTTTTTACGGGGGTGGGAACAACAGAAAAAAGGGGCGGGGTAAGAGGTTGGATTTTTGTTTGAATTTGAATTTATCTTTGGGAAAAGGGTTTTTGCCCCCAAATATTTTTTGGGGGTTTTGTCCCGGGTTTAAAAAATTAAGGAAACCCTTTTGAAAAAAATTAAAAAATAAAAACCCTTTTTTTAAATTTAAAAGCCTTTTTCCAAAACAAAAAAACCTTGAAACCTTTTTGCCCAAAAAAATTTTTGCTACCAAAAAAGGGAAAAATTTTTTAAAACCGGAGTAATTTTTTTTGTTTATTAATTGCATGGAAAAAAATTTTTTACCCCGGGGTTTTTAGTAGTTTTTTCAAGGAAAACCGGGAAAATTCCATGTTCTAGTTTCAGCCCTAGATGGCCCCCCGTTTGCGTCTCCAAAGGGGGTTTTGGGTTTTGTTTGCCGGGGGCCTTTAGGCGGTGGGGTGGGCCGAACATTGGGGACTATCCCCATGTACGGGGGTGTTTAATGGTCATAAAATTTGGAACCCGAAAGGGGAGGGTTTGGGGAACTTTAGACCCCAACCAAGCCCTCGGAAACCCCCCGGAATTTTTTTCAAGTAAGTGTTTTAAAGCCATACACCCAAAAATTTAATGAGGAAGGGGGTCAGTGGTTAAAACAAAGAAAAAGAATTTAGAAACTCAGGGTTTTTCCCTTCCCGCCTTTGGTTTTACCATCCCCCAGGGGGGTTTTCCCTGGTTTTTTTGTTTAAAGGGCAAATACGGATGGTTCCTTTTAACCCTATACCAACCAAACTTCCCCAAATAAACCAAAAAAAAATAAAAAAAACGTTTCATTCATCATCCCCATCATCTCATTATCACCCCCCGACGCCCAAATATCTTTGTCCCAAAAACAGTGGGGTCGTTAAAAAACCCCCTTAAAATTTAACAAGTCACTTAAAAAAGAAAGAAGTTCCCCAGGATACCTCCATTCCCCCCGCCTTTGTTTCAAATTTTTTTTTTACCTTTGTGGACCCCTGGGGGACATTCCCTGGACAAGATAAACTCAAATCTTAAAATTTAAAACCCCCATTAAAGGTGGCCGTTAGGGGCTGTTGATATAGGATAATACCCCTATCATCTGGGTTTTTTTTGGTAAATTTTTCACTAAATAAAAGCCCCCCCCGGAAAGCCCCCCCGGAGGACTGGAAATATGAAATATTCCCATTGTTTTTCTAGTTTCGACTTGGGTCCGACCTTCGCACCCCCAAAATTTTGGACGGGCAAAGATTTGGGGATTCTTCAAAAATACCCCTCGGGATGTGCCGTGAACCCGCTTGGTGCAACGCGTCTGGCCCTCCAAAATCTGCCCCAAACAAAATAGTATAATACAGGGCGGACTTGAGAAACATCGCCCCTTGGTGAACATAATTTTTTGCCCCTAACTGTAATTAAAAAGGGGACCATTTTTTCAAAATGAAAATTTTTTAATAACGGAATAAAAGTGAAGACAGGTTTAAAAAGTGCATTTTTTAAAAACCCTGTTTTGGTTTTTTTGTAAGCGTTTGATATTGACCCTTTTAATTTTTATATTAAAAATATTTCCCAAAAGCTTTTTGATTAAAACCAGGGAGGTTTTTGAACTTTTATAAAGGTATGTTTAAAACTGTACAAAATCGGGACCCCCCCCCGGGTTTGAAACCCCGGATCTCCAATTTGTCGGTCTTAGGGCAATCTAGAGATTGGGTTTTAAGTCCCGGGGGAATTTGCGATTTTTGTACAGTTTTTTCAAAATTAAAAAATTTAAATATATATATATATATATATATATATAGATATATAATATATTAATATATATATAGATACATATAAAATTATATAAAATATTTAAAATTTTGTTTTTTGTCTTTTTTGGGTTTCAGTAGGGTTGGGTCCTGACAATCGGATTTCTGATCATCCAAAAATGGGGTTTCTACAAGGGGCCCGGGGTTTATCTTCCACTCTTTTAGCCCTGGGACCCCCCTGTCAACCAGGTGTTTTGGGCTTTTGGGGCAGAATGTGGGAAATGGGGGGCACCCCCCTAACTTCCCCCCCCCCCGCTGGTCGCCCTTTTGGGGTTTTTCCCTCCCCTTTCCCAAAATTTCCGGGGTTTCCCACTCCCGCATGATCCAATTGAGCCCAAATTTTAAAAATCAATTTTAATTAATTTGAATTTTAATTTTATGGATTATTTAAATTTATAAAATATTTACTTAATCACATACCGGGGGGGGTTTTATTATCATTGGGGGATGGATTGAAAAAATATTAATATATAAAAATTTTTTTTTTTAACAACGTATTTTTTTACATGAAACCCAAAAAAATATAATGAATTTTTAAAAACCCGAATTTTTTTCCAGGCAAATTTGGGAAAGCGACCAGATTTGCCCTTTCCCTTTTTGGGGGGGAACTTGGGAACCCGTTCCCCGGACTTTCCCCCGGGTTTTTCGTTGCCCGGGGGTTTTTGTGCGGGGGTTTTAAGGTACCAAAAACATGTATATTAATGGGAACCCCCTGAGTTAACCCCGATGATCTTTTTTAAGGGACTAAAACCCCGGAATTTTGAAGGTGTCACCATGTTTAAACTGCTATTTTTTCTCACCCAAAATGTCAGATAATACTAAGCGGATTGGGTTTTAAACCGGGGCCCTTTGGAGTTTTAAACCCCATTTTAATTTCTTTTCAAATAATCCCGGGGGGGCCAATCGATATGAAAATTTCGAAACGATTTTTTGATATAATTTTATTTTCGAAATTTCCCCCAAAAAGAAGTTTTTGAAAATTTTTTTTTCGATATCCGGGGAATTTAAAATTTCATTCCCCAAAAAACTTTCGATTTATCGCAGTTAAAAATTCTACGGGGAAATTCCCTTTAGTTCATCCAATTTTTTTGCAAAAACCCACACTATTCCCCGGAAATACTCGGGGTCGAAAAAAAAAAAAGTCCCCGGGGATAAAATGCTTGCATATTATTTTAATAAACTTCCTTTTTCCCCCATAGCCCCTATTTTTGAAACCCCGTAAAGGGACGTTTTGGAAAAGCTTTTCTGGAAAACAATGTTACAAAGACTTTAAGTCCCACAATCTTCTTTTTCCGACGTTTAAAGTTTGGGGGGTGGGCCCCAAATCCTGACAGGAGTGATTCCCGGAAGACATGATTTTGACCCTTGGGTGGAACCAATCTCCCCAAGGGCCCCCCTAGTAACAAAAATGAAGGGGGTGGCAGCACTGGTTTTGGCCCGGGTCTGGGGTCGCTCTCGGGGGTTTTTTGTTAAAAGATGGGACAAATCTTCAAGTTTCATTAGTTTTTTTCCCGGCCCTCCCTTTTAAAGGGGGCCGTTGGGGGATTCATTTGGGGTGTTCTTTCCATGGGCCCAATTCCAGGGCTGGATGCCTTTGGGGGTTTTCACGGTTTAAATTTTTATATTTGGGGTTTTAAAAAACGCATGTATGATTTGCGAAAATCTAAAAGGCGTCGGATGGATTAAATTTGGGAATGGTTAGATGAAGGTTTTTTGGGGTTAAATGGGAAGGAACCCGGGGGTGGCCCCAATTTGTAAGGGGAAACCCTCCCGGCATTAGCCAAAAACTTCCCAAAAGGGAAAAACCCTGAAAAAACCCGTAAAAAATTTGGGCCGTGCATACTTAAAACTTTGCTCTCAAAACTTGCCTTTTAGAGGGAACCCCCCCCAAAAGGGTTTTTCTGTTTAAATCTCCAAATTTTTGTTTTGAAAGGGTCTTTCATAGGCCTCGTTAAGTATCAAAATTTGGTTTTATTTAGGGAAAATTAAAGGGGGGTCCCCTAAAAGATTAAATTTAATTAAACCCGGGAACGATTGTGTTTTAGGGTGCTCTAACCGGGTGTATCACCACGTTCTGTTTAGTGCAGGGTTTTTTCCGTTATCGCAGACAGCCTTGTACCGGGGGCCCAACATGCCAAGCCAAACCTTTATTTACCGACGGGGTGTGCTGAGGGTACTCGGTGGTCAACAGACCAAAAAGTTTCTGCCGACGAGACCCGGGGAACAGGGGTTTTTTTTGTTTTAAGGGCCCCCCCACATTTTGGGGGAAAGGGGGTACGAATGAGGGGGGTTGGAAGTGATGATAGGGGAAAAGGAAATTCACAAAAAAAAACCCTGCCCGAACCCCCGACTTCGTTTTTTACCGCTAGCCCTAATTTAAAAGCCCCCGGGGTCTTTTTTTTTAAGGTTTAAAAACTTTTTAACACGGGGGCCCCCCAAAAAAAGGGGGTTTTTTCCCCTCGACCGTTTCCCCCTTTTCGACTTTTAGTAAAAACCCCCCCAAATTCCAAAAGACTGATCCAAAATTTTAAATTCCTTTATTCCATAAAATAAATTTATATTTAAAATGGAAAATAAAAATCCCTTATTTTTTTAAATTAATTTGGTGGTATGGCGAAAACACGGAAGGAAACTTTAAGGTCCCCCTTTTTCTGGTCCCCCATAATTTTACCCGGGTAAAAAAATTTAAATTTGTTTTATGTTTCCCAAAAAGTTTTTACCCTATTATAAAGGTTTTAAATTAAGGGAATTTCCTATAAAGTTGCCCTTAATTTTTGTTTTTAGATCCAAAGTTTGGGTGGACCCTTTCATTTTCCCCCAAAGAAATTTGGGAAGGAAAAGGAGAAAAAATTCAAATTTTAGAAAAACGAAATTAAATTTTGAAAAATTTTTATTTTTCCAAGAACCTTTTCTTTAAAAACCTTTAGGTTAATGAAAACACCAATGAAAAAAAGGGGGTTTTTAAATTATTTTCCAATTTTGTTTTTAAATTTTAACTTTTAGGGAGGACCCGGGGGAAGTAAAATTTTATTTTTACCCGGGGGCAACCCCCGGGGGTTTTTTCCCGCGTCCAAAAGGGAAAACGAAGGGAAAAAAATCAAATTTTTTGGGGAAAAAGGATAAATTCAAAACTAAAAAAGGAAACACGGAAAAAATTTTTTAAATTACTTAAAAAATTAGTTTTTTTAAAATAAAAAATTTTGTTTTCTTTGTTTTTGGAAAATTTTTTTTGAATTGGGCAAAATTACACCTAAAAATTTATTTTAAACCGGGGCTCCCCAAAACTTTCCTATTAATTTCCCGGGGGAAATTTTTGGGAAATTTTTTTTTATTTTAACCGGATAAGTAAGGTATTCAAAAAAGAGGGCCCCAAACTTTTTTTCCTTACTTTCCCCCCTAGGAAATTTTTTTTAAAAATATTTTGGTTTTCTTAGTTTTTGAAAAAAACTTTCTCATTTTTTCAAAAAATTTTCCAAAAAATGGGGAATTTTGCTAAAGGGCCCCCGGGATATAACTATCGTTTAGAAATAATAATTTGGTATATAGAAACCTCAATCCATCGATTTCAATGACCAGGAAATAAAGCCATCCATGCAGGAAAACCATCCATGCAGGAAAATTCAACATTGATTATAATTTATGGGAGTGGGGTGAGAGAAAAAGAATGATGCAAGCAGGAAAACAATGGATCCGGGAACGATGCATAGAGGTTTCACTGTATTTGTATTCGTTGAATGACAATTCTGTTATGTAGGGGTGTGCTAGTCCAGGTTTTCAAACTCGAGTCCGATTCGAGTCCGATTCTTCATAAGATTTTCCCGAGTCCGAGACGAGTCTCGAGTCTTTCTTTCAAACATATAAATAACTAGCTGACTCGGCAAACGTTGTTCTGCCATCGAAGTGATTTGTAGTGAATGTTGGTTGTTACACTACCTAGCGTGTAACCCCGCGAATGGTGAGTAACGTTGAGTAACATTGAGCATTTTCGTCAATGTCAGTGAACAACGCCATTACTGGTGTTGTCCTTGAAGTGCCAATTTTTTGGATATTGCTCATAGGAGAAAGCTTGGCAGAAGATCTCGTATACTTCAGGACCTTCTACCAGCCCTATCGAATGTGCGTGAGGAATTTCACGACACTCGGTCGAGCCGTTTCGGAGGAGTTCATCCTCTAACATGTGACATGAGCTTTTTAAATATAAGATTATTAAGACGGATTCAGGCACTATCAGTACAAAACATCAACTTCAAATAATTGTAACGAGCTAGTTAGTAGTTAGTCATCAATAAAGGAAAGGAATAAATAAAAAGGAATCAATGAAACTTCAAATTATTAGGGTCAATCATTATGATAATTATACGATTATTATTATGATCAGCTATTGGCTCGCCTTGCTATGAGCTATGATCGTACAGTATTTTCATCTAAGGTTTACCGAATTTAATCGATAGTCATTCCTGGCAGAGTATCAAAACTTATCGTGGAGCTGTTGAGATCCTAGAAAAAAGAAATTAGCAATTAATAATCATCTACAGTACATACAATATGATACAACCTCACCCTTGAAGGGAAATTAGGCCAATGAAGATGGAAAGGGGAAAGGGGTACACAAACATACATTCATTCAAAATTGTTCATCATATTTGATTAATTGTTTCATCATTTTTTATACATGTCCTAATTGGTGTTATCCTGCAAAAAAAAATACTTTGTGATTAACGTAAGATACAGTAATACGGAAAATAATCGACGGCTTACGTAGTCTGTAATATTATTTTCTAGCATTGGTATAAACCAGGGTAACGATCAATATTCTATGAAACGATTTTATTTTCACGATACAATATTTTCGATTATTGAAATAAACTGTCTTCCGATTCTTTAAAAACTTCCCTTCTTTCTACTCACATCTGACGTGATTTCTCTGATCAGTGCCAAGGGTGCGAAAGAAATTGATCTCCTCTTCAACAACACTCTCTAAATCTAATACGATGCAATATTTGGACATTCGATAAGATTATCGAATGGGAGAAAAAATAACAATATTTTACGGTTATTATCAATGTGATGTGAATGATAATCGATATAAGGTTTTACATCAGGAATAACCCTAATTAAAGGTACTTAAAACTAAATTAGTTTAGTTCGTCAAATGTTCGATGTTGAACAAATTACAAATGTTTCGAAATTGAAGTCGAAGAACAATAGATACCGACCGACCAATGGAACCCTTGATACATTTGCCATCGAATTAAATATATTTTATATGATCAAGGTGTGTAGAGTTTTCTGTTATACTTCATACAGACAACTCGCTCATCTTACAACGCATATTCTGCGTTTGCCTAGTTCACTACAATCTCGTACCGATGTATCGTGTCTTCGTGCTCTTCTCGCCGGCTTGGAAACCGCGCCGGTACGCTGACTTTCAGCCGCACCGATCGGCAGGTCTTGCATCGGAATCTCCTCGAGCGTCAACAGCGCGCCCGAACTGTCGGTCAGGCCGCGACGGTGCCGTCTTGACGCACGAGGCACGTACACGCTACGATCAACGGTGCTGCGCTCTGGCCTGGTGGATAGATATGGTACTGGTGAACGTTACGTACGTAGCCTAGAACTGTCGGAACTATGGAGGGTTGTTTGATCAGTTTAGGCTCAGGGGCCGATCCAGGTTATATTCATAGGAGGGGGGTTAAAATTTGGAGAAGAAAATGCTACTTTGGTGAAAACAATTTTTTTGCAGCATTCCATTGTCAATCAGGAAAGTTTTTGATATTCTATCCACCTTTTTCTTCTGCCTTTTTTTTTATTGCATGGAATTCATGGGAAGGGTAATCAACATATAATCAACCCCGGTTTGCCGAAACAGGGCTAGCTATTTTCCATCAGTCATCATTTGAAGTATTACGGGTTTGCCAGGTTAGGCCTACTTTATTATTATAATATTTTGTAGAGAAAAAATCAAGTATTTTTGTTAGGGTTTAATACCAATCGATTTTGAGATTTTCAATCGATTTTCGATTCCAGACATCAAAATGAATCCTTTCGTTCTCAATTATTTCAATATAGAAAATGAATTTGATTCTGAATCAATAAACAGGTACTGGAAAGAATGAATGTTGGGTTCAAAAGCGCGTCGACGATATTTTTGATCGTTTTTCGATATGGCATATTCGGTATTATTTATAAATTTTCGTTCGAGCGGCAACCCCAATTTTTATATAATTTCCATTTATAGGACATTCACAATCATTCACTTTCCGCCCCTCGTTTAACCGAGTAAACCCTCGTGTAAACAGTGACGAGCAACAACGTCACCTGCTCGTATCGGGCGGCGTCGAGAAGCTGGTCATGTTAGAAACCGTTCCGAGCGACGGCTCTCTCGTACGATACCGAGCCAGCGACGCTTCCGTTCCTTCCAACGAGTCGGGAAAATACAGCTGTTGATACGCAGGGGTGTTTCCTTCGATACTCGCCTAGAAATGGAAAGAACACTTTGTTATTTCGATTCGTTGATGCAGTGACGACAATACATTAAAATATGTATATATATATTATAATATGTATAAGACAATACAATAATACATTAGAATATATAATATAAAGTCTTTTTTTTATATATATATATATATATATATATTGGGTTTAACGACGCACTGTTATGATGACGCAGATCTAATGGTGTCGGATGAATGATTAATGAGATGATGGGATGATGTGGTGAAGGTTTCTTAGGTGATGGGAAGGATATTGTGAAGGAAGCAGTTGTGGCCTATATTGTTGGAACCATCCCGGCATTACCTTAGACTACAGAGGGAAACCACAAAAAAAAACTGTAAAGATGGACGGTGGCGAGGATCGAACCGGGTACGAAAACCTCTCGCCTCCCAGGTCACATGAAGCGAGCGCGTGAACCACTACGCTGCATGTGCCGGTTAGTCAATTTTATTTCAGTCTTTCTGTGGATATATTGGAAGTTTTTTTTAAATAATTTTCCAAAACATATTCCAAAACACTAATTCAAGAAATAGTCCCCACAACCTTGTGGAAATCTTCTCATATTTTCTATAACCATCTACACAACACTTCATAATATATTTCTAATTCACTACCACTTTTATTATTATTTACCGTACTCAATTTTTTCTATTATCGTACCATTATTTCATTATTCATTTTTAATTTTGGCAATAATTCCAAATTAAATTAAAAGTGAGCTGCATCTCAGGGTTACTTCTCTTCAAGATCAAGATATACTTCTGTCTATCATCTACAAAATGATTTTCTCTATGGTATATAATATTACACTGAAACTTGATATCATACTATTACTACATAAAGATATTCTTCCAAACAAGCCCACTGATATTTATTCCCTGGTAATATAATTCTAATCTTGTACTATCACATCTTGAAGAAAAAAAACTCAAATCAGATGTTATAATAAAAAATGTGTATTAAATAGATAAAGAACATAGACCTATTGCTGAATACAATCAGGAATGGTTTCTACCCTAGTCCCTAAGGTTCTACCCAAATTTTATATTGAGTTCTACCCTACATCAACAAATCAGAATCAAAATATTCAGAAAGTATTGGAATTCACAAAAAAATTGGTACTGAAAAAACAAACTTCAAAAAAATCATACTTTTCAAATTTGTAAAAAACAATTTTTTTTGAGAGTATAATGAAATTCCCAAAAACCTTTTCCCCAATACATAATAAATTCACAAGAAGGCTACACAGTTATTTTAAAATGACTGTACTAACATCTATTATCTTATCTAGATAATGTGAAGGGTCTGTTATCTATAATCTGTGTTGACTGGCCAAGTGTAGATAAGATAAATAATGTTGACACAATCTAGTTGATTCAATTTCACACACACTAAATGTGAGCTTAATATGATGTTCTAGACATACTGGTATTAGCTGGCTACAGGTTAAACCAAGAAAGAAATATCAAGACTGCTTTATTATTTGGGTAAGTATAATTAGTTTGAATAATTAATTGTAATAGTTTGATAGTTTGTGATTATTGTGGATGGGTGATAGTTTGCCTTATTGCTGGGATTGTCTTGTGAGAACATGACTCTGCCATCCTCAAATACCATATCAAATGATAAGTAGGTAAAGCTGGGAATTATGATGTAGGTTAATATTTATTATGAATTTATACTTTGAAATTCTATCTACAAATATTTGCAATACAGTAGGCATATGAATGCATGAACTGAGAGCATAAACACTAGGTTGGTTTCTGCTTGATTGATTTACATCAAATGTCATTTTGCATCTGGTCTATGAATTTGAATTTGAAGTTTCATATAAATATCTTGCTTATATTACGCTGCACATTTTACGCTTCCCTAATATGAATATAAATTTAATTCTTCGCTTCATACAATATACACATTCGCACACTACTATTGTTGAAAACATTCAGTTTTCTGATTATTAATTGAGTATTTCATACGTGTTTTCTTAATTGTATTTGTTTTTCAGCTGCGATGGAACTGAGCGCCACGGAGAGTAACGGTGGTATGCCAAGAACCGGCGGCAACGCAATCGCTGTGCAAAAGGTGAAAGGCGAACAGCCGATGGTCACTTTCACCGTGCAATCGTACAACAACACTCAGCCGTTACAGATCAACGGTAAGAGTCGAGTAACGACTAGACAAGAGCAAAATACTTGGAAAAATGTATTTGAAAAGGAAAATAATTCAACAGAGGGCATTTGAAATAGTTTTGATGAAAATAAATGGAATAAAAGTATGCATTTGAAATAAAATATCAATTTCATTTTCAGAATATATTTTGACCTACATTTTTTGCCTAATGCTGAATTGAGTTTTAAAACAATGGATAATGACAGACATATTTGTTTAAAATATAATAAATAATATGGAGCCATAAACATTTCCTGGGGAGAGTATCTCTTTACTTTATCCAGTTATTTTCCTTTCATAATAAATTATGGATATTTGCCGAACAGTTCGGTATTAAGAAATGGATACTAATCATATTTATAAGATATAAAATCATAATTCTTATACTAAGTGATTGTTCAATCAGTAGTTTGAACTGGACTTTGTATCATGGTTTATAGGCATTCAGGCAGGCTTAAACACGATCACGCTACAACCCAACGACCTAAGCGCCATCGCACTCCAGCCGATATTCTACGAGAACTACAACAACCAAGTGAATAAAGTCTCCGACTACAAGCTAGTCGGGGCTAAAGTCGAGCCCGACGAAACGCCCGCAACGGAAGCAAACGGATTCGAGGTTGGACTGTACCGTGACAAGCCGTCGTACCCGTTGCCGTCGATATTAGACGGAGAACTGTTCAAAGTGTTGAGTCAGGACGGTGACAAGATATCGGCGAAGTGTCGAGTCTGTCCACCGAGTAAGAAGCCGATACGAGGAACGAGACTATCGACGGGAAACTTTCTCAGCCATATTTTAGTGAGTGGAAAGTAGGGTTACCGTTTGAATACGGAATTTTCATCGATATTGGATATCGTCCTATTAAATTGAGCGTTATGTCATGGAACAGGTATGGGTGGAGTTATCACGTATGTTGGAAGATATCCTCATAGAGCTTAAAATTAGTAGAGAGCACATGGATGAAACCAACATGCTTGGTGGCGCGTGGTCTGCGGGGTGGGAGTAAGTCACGTGCTTCGGTGACATCAGTTTGACGGGGAATATTTCGTTACACGTTATCCTTATGGCAGAGCTCCGAGTCAGACCAAATAAACGACTTTATTCATTGATTGCTATGACTGATGTGGCAATTCTACTGAGAAATGTACTCCATGATAATCAGTATATATTCAGCATCCCCCCCCAGTGGATCTGCCAAAATTTCAAATGTCACAGTACTTCTTTTGTTAGGACTTTACCGCTGCTTCGACGTTAGGAACGTAAAAGATTTGTCGTGTTTCAGAGATGCCACCCGTCGCTAAAGAACCGAGTAGAGGAAAAACGCAGGGAGAGACGAGCGGGTAAACGTCATTCGACGACAGTCGTACAACAACCTTCGGACGAGTTCTACACGAATCGTTGGCATCAGACTCTTCAAGCGCAGGTCAGTACCTTGATCGAACAACTGTCACATGGCAGGTCGGTCAACTGTCAGATAAAAATACACCAATTGGAGAGGCCATGGGAGTCGATTTAGCAGAATGTCAGTTTTTTGGTGATTACTTTTGAACGGTATGAGATATCGAAATTCTGAAAACGGTGAAACACAGATATTTTCTATACCTTCAAGACGGTGTAAGTACAGTAATAACTATTCATCTCACATTGCATAATTGCTAGGCGTATACGGTTAAAAAATGTGTATTTTCAACCGTACACGCGTGAATAAATTGATTGCTGATGGTACATGTACAAGGTATTTGACTTAGCTGCATGACTCTCCCATTCCTCAATCGAAACGATTAGGGAATCGTCAACATCAAACTGCCGTCGTACACAGTCTCAACGATAACTTGCTTCATTTCAGAACGACAACACAACTGCCCCAAGCTCTCCAACGCATGCCGTTACCGAACCCGTTGTTACCATCACAGAAACAGAAAACCGGTAAACTATAGCTTACAACAATTTGATCGCCATAATAAATTACAATATTACCACATACTGCAATGCCTTACATAGTTAGGCCTACCTTTTTCTTCGATGAATTTTCAATTGAACTTCAATACTATCATTTTTGAATGTATCATTCACATAGTTTCAGTATAAATAACTTGATATGCTCAACATAAATACTCATATTATCTATTATTATAATTTTACTTTAAATGCAAAATAGTTGTCAATTTTCCCTTTTGAACGTTCCCAGCATTAACTCTGCGAACTTGTTTATTCTTATTTACCTTACAATACTATTGTACTATATTATACCATTATTTCCTATTTAACACATTTACACATTTTAGACCACTTTACAACCTGCTCAGTCATGTACTATTACTGCCGCCGCCGACCCATACTCATTCCTATCATAAATCCATAAATCTAGATTTTTAATGCCTGAAAATAATAATACATTTTATCTATTCATATAGCT